>VFFE01007062.1:376223-434372 GCA_008921705.1 Burhinus oedicnemus | reverse complement strand
CAGGTGTTTTGGAAAAAAAAAAAAAAAAAAAGGAGAAGAGAGACATAAGCTCTGACCTTGATTGGCCTAATCTTCAATATAAACTGCAGTCCCAGCTGTTTAGTACTGCTGCGATGAAGTCCAGTTACAGATATTTGGACCAGTTGCAGTGAAAACTGGAGGCACCTCCACAATAAGGCAGAAGCCAAATGTGGCTTTTGAGTGTCCATCTCTTGTGGATCTGATCATATCTATTTTTGTCCTCTTATATCCTTGGGTGTACGTTTCAAAGTACAGGGGTTGGAGGGGCTGGACTAAGAAGTGCTTTTCTTCTCATTATTGTAATACTAATTCTTGTGATAGTGCATAGCAAGCTAGGTCGACAGCATCATGGGAGACCATACACTCATTAGAAAATCTATGATACCATAAAAAAGAATCAACATATACGTGAGAAAACTCAACAGTAGGGTAAAATCTCTTGTGGGAATTGCATGCAGGCATATCCAGGTCCAACATTAGCCTCATGCCAGAGTCTGAGCAGCTTGTTTCATGTTGTAAATGCTTGCGCAATATTGAGTGATGATACCAGCTGTGCTCAGGTTCTTGAATTACAGCTAGATGGTGGCCATAAGGGGACACACCAAACCTGCAAGAATAGTTGGCTTGCTGCTAGACTGAAAAGCAGAGGGCTGGAAGCTGGGACTGAAAAGGAAATAAGCAGTTTCCGGAATCTCTGTTTTTTATTAAAACTCTCTTGGAGAATATGGCTTCGCGTGTCAAATCTGTGTTCTGATAATGCTTACCTTCTAATGGCATATGCTGGCATATTGTCCCATGTATAATACAAGCTTAAAGCAGACAGCTGAATCCCAATACGCTCAGAGGTGAGATGGTCTCTTACCTGCACTCAGGCTTTGCAGCTAGATTTGGTCTTCATTTGATCTTGAATTATTTGCGATGAGAAGTCTTGCTAAGGACACACATTTCCTAAAATGGATATGCAACCCATGCCTCAGCCACAAACATCCCTCACTAAACTGATGTCTGGTGCTTTCCTCTTTTAAGGAAACCTGTAATTTTCTTCCTCAGTAAGCTTAATGCCTTTGACAGAAACTGAACAAAGCAAAGAACAATTAAAGTTATTTGTTTGTATAGGTGGCTGCATATGGTCACTTAACAGATTGTGTCACATCAGGACAAAGCAGGCTTCCCATGTTCCAGTTTGGTACCTATTACACAGGTTGGAAGAAGTGGATCTGAATACACATTCCTTAAGAGAAACGTTCCTTTCTCTAGTGGGCTGGATTACGTAGCTTTCAGCACCTGACATTTTTTCTCTGAAAGGCTGTAAAACATGAAGAGAATTTTCCAAATCTACCAATAATGTTATTTGAAAGATTTAAATGTTAAATATTTGTTTTAAAGATTTAGTCTAAAGATAGATGTTCTGGCTAAACTGAAATCTTTTTTTTAAACTGAATGACTCAAATGGTTAGTCAGGGAATGAGTAGAGAATATTTGGCTATTGCAGTCTTCCGAGCCCATCTCAATTTGGTTGGGTAAACAAACAATACAGCTAGTAGGGAAGGAGAGAACCTGCCCAGATCTTGGCCTGATCTTTATATTACTATCAAAAGAGACACTTGGCTCTGAAAATTAATCAAGTTTCTTCTCCCCAGGGATCGAAGAGGTTACTCAGAGGAAGCAAGGGGAATGTAGGGATTCAGCTGTGTCACATTTTGTCTCTAATTTAGCTGTCTAGGGAGCCTCCCACGTTTTGCAGAAGTGGAAACATCCAGTTTCATTTTATCTTTCTCAGGCTGCAGCAGCTTTCTTCTTTAGAACCCAAGACCTCTTTATGTTTAGTTTTGGTGTTCATCCCTTTCATTCTCCTGCAGTTTCACAAATGCTTCTGGTGTATTTTTAAATTTTAACTTATAATCACATTATTTTAAAAGGCACCATCTGGTCCCTAACATGGTTTAAAATAACAAACCAGCCAGCACGAAGCCAGCAGCAAGACTTTACACCTTTCACAACTCAGTATGAGAGTTTCCACAACTATGTTTCTCCACAAACAGTGCCACCATTGGGTCCCATTCCCTCCAGATAGGTCTCGCAGAAACAGGGCCTTGTAGCTCTTGCTTTCCATCCCTTTCATCTTGAATATAGTCATTTTATGGAAACAAAATGGGTGCATGAAAGAAGCTTACAGCTAGGACTGTGGAAGATCTGCTGTAAACTGCTTGGTCAGATAATTTGGAGTTGGAGCTCACGTTTGTATTTAAGCTGCCCTCTGGTGCTTATTGCTTCTGCAGTGCATGTCTTCATCGCATCCCCTGGTGCCTGGAGACCCCTGCAATATCCAGGGAGCAGAGGAAATCAAGCACTGCAAAAATTCCTTAAAAAAAACCAAAAAGTGGCCCAATTCTCAGGATGTTTTATTTTAAGCAGGACCTTAACATGCTATGTTATCATTGCAGGTTATGCTGGATGGGAAGGTTTTCTTGCGTTTGGTTTTTATGAGTCACTTATAGCACTAGCTTATTTTACCTTCTTGCTGTATGCAACAGCACTGTCTGTCATGGTGCTTTCCCAGTAGCCACAAATCAAAGGATGCCACTAAGTAGTGCAATCACGCGACCATCACCCTCAGCACAGCTGAGGCTTAGCCTGGCATTTCTCTTCTGCCTGTTGGAGGACCTGAGATTGTTGGTGCCGAGGTAGCGGAGACAGTAAATATGAATATATCCTTTCCTATTTGCAGCCAGCAATTTTGGAAGGACCAAAACCACGGCTGGAGAGAAAAGCAGGCTAATGTGATGAACGGGAAAGGACCGCAGGGGGCTCTGGGCCTTCCATGCAGGTGGGGTATTCACTCTTTCTTTGGTTTTTCTTTTAGCTAAAGGCTGAGCTGGACAAGTATTTCCTTACAAGCTCTTCTGTGCCTGGATCATGCTCCCATCCCTGCCATGCTTCCCTGGTGCCGGCAGCGCGGGTGGTTAATATTAGCTGCGCAGCTGATTGTCCCGGTTGGTGCCCTGCGACAGGTGCGGGACGGCCGCTGCCCTGGAATCCCGCCCGGACCGATGCCGGCGCTGGCACCGGCCTTCCCATTATATCAGGAAGGGCCGTGTCCCGTCACCACCATGCCCCGGCCCCCCGCGCTGGCCCCAGCTGTCTGCGGGACGTGGAGCGGGACGGCGGGCACCCAGGGAGGCTGCTGCAGGGAGAAGCAAACCGTGACTCCTCCGGAGCGGGAAGACGGGAAGCTCCTAGATCGGGACTGCTCCTGCTTTGTGGATGGGGTAAGGAGAAGGTCTCAGCAGAGCTCCAGGCTGGTGGTTTTGTGGCGCTGCTCTTAGGGGAGGGAAACACACACCAAAAATTACTAAAAATCAAGCATCAGCACCGTGAAATTAGCAGATTTGGGTTGCGTTTGCTCATCTGTTGGCCGTGCTTTCTTTACAGCACAGCACTTTGGGTTTGCATTAATTTTAATCGGCGTTCTCTAATTTTAGAATGCTCCTGTGCAAAGTTACTTTCAATTCCAGTGGTGATTAGATGGTGATGACGTGTTTTAATAATAAACATGGGAGAGATATAGAAAAAGAAATCAAATGTGCTGACTGCACTTGTAGGGAGGGGAGAAGTGCTGTTGCCCTGCTCGAAAAGTATCTGATCTGTCTGCTCGAGGGTAGTATCTTAAGGTCTCCCATCTCCTTTTTTTCTTTCTTTTTTTTTTTTTTTTTTTAAACCATGATAGCTTCCTTTGGTAAAAACAACAAAATGTCTAGGTGGTGTTTACTTCGCACAGAGGCTGGAGAGAGGAAGGGGGAGCCGAAAGGCTTGTAATGCCTCACACGTTCATTTCTAGAGTCCTGTTCCCTTTGTGTGACCCCCTCTCTGTTGACGGTGTGAGGGGAGGCAGGGCCGTCAGGCAGATCAGAAGAGATCCGTGTGCCGCAGTGTGACTTCTGCTGAACAGCATGTGCGTGCGTGTGCCTGCCCGGTGCCTACGTGCAGGCTCACGGATGGAGCGAGGCAGGTTTGCTCAGGGAGTCGAGCAGGCTCTGTCTGCAGTGTGACACTCTGCCGTGTGCTGGAAGACACATACTGTGCTGCGTCCAAAATAAAGAAAAAAAACAGGGGGAAAAAAAAAAAAAAGACTCGTCTCTGTAATTCAGCGATTCCTGCTCTGAATTTGTGTGCTACCAAGGGCAGAAGGTCAGCCTCAGCAGTGCTCCTGCAGAGTTAGATTGATGCAAAAGACACTGAAATCAGTAGGAATCCCTCCCTTGACTGTGGTAGGCTTTGGATCAGCACTGTCCTCACTACTTCCATCTACGGGTAGCAGTAAAACAATTTTTTGGGAGTTGTGGAATGAATAATCACTATCTGGGCCAAATAAATCAATATGGAACGGATGAGGAAGGTCCCACTTCACAAGTGTCAGGTGTCTCTAGTTGCAGTGTAGGTCTACCATCTTTGTGCCAGGACAGGTTTTTGGTTGAAGCCGTTAACATTTGAACATGGCCTTGACAAGAAAGATAGAAAATGCCTTTTCTCAATGCTACATGTGACAATTGCACATGTGGTTGTGCCTCAAAGTGCACCAGACGCTCTTTGCTGCAGGAACCGTAACATCTTGGGGGGTTGTGAGATCCTTCCTGGGCCAGTAGCTCTGACTGAGGACACTGTGCTGCTGTGACACCATTACTGTCCTCCCGCCAGCACTGCGCAGGGGACTTGACGTGGTTGGTTGGCAATGAGGACGCTATGTAAACTATGATAATCCCATACATCTTATAATGCCCTGACTCATGCTTCCAGCCAAACCTTTCTCCAGCTCCCTCTCCACTTCCCACCACGCACCCACCCCAGTTTCTATTCCTTTTATTTTGATGCACGAAGCAGAATTTGCTGCGCCTCAAACCAGTGCTTCAGCCATGCCTGAGCGGGAGCTCCCACGCAGGGATGGGCCAGCCCAGAGGTCTGGTGTTTTGCTGAAGAGAGACATGCCAAGGCGCAGGGAAAATACATGGCCGTCTCCCTTTGAAAGTCATTTATTTGCAAATTTGAAAGCACCTCTCTAAGCAGCTCACAGAGAAGCCACTTGCAAATTTGATGCCACTTTTTAAATACAAGATGGAAGTGGATTTCGCCGCCGCCAAACTCGGCAGCTCAGAGTCCCTCAGGAGAGGTGCAGTGATCTGCGTCCCTGAAGGGCCAGATCTGTCGCCTTGCAAAGGATCTCGCATCCAGGTGGGAAAGCATAAATAAGCATGTGGATCTCCAGTGGTGCTGGGGACACGACAGCATGTTAATCGAAAGTTTTATTTATTTTTTTTAACCATTATGAGAAAATGCTCAGAGTTACAAAATTTTGAGAAGAATAAAATGTTTCTCCCACTTTGTACACAAATCACTCATCTTGCATAGAAGTTACAGGGCATATCCAAATAAGTTTTACAATTAACCTTTCATAACCAAGCAGGTCATGCAGTCATTGCTGTATCTACACAATTATTTTTTTTTAAATTAAAATTACATGTCATTTTCATAAGGAACCGACATTATGGTTTTATGGGCTCCTGTATTACATTATGTAGCACATCATACTCATAACTTACCCTCCCATCAGTCTAGTAATTTCTTGGGCATTTAGCTTGTAATGTCACTGCAACATATTATGAGAAAATCCAGTTACATTTCTAAGTAGTATGGGAGTCCCCACTGTTACTGTAAACACATTACCTGGTCAGAGTTATTTTAATTTGGTGTTAAGGAAATAGAAGAATATACTCTAATGATGTACACATCTAGCTAGTGAGGAAGACAATCCCTTTTGCTTCTTCAGCTCTTACAAACATCTGCCTTTTTCTGTGCCCTAGGACTATATGTACATGTATGCATTTGAGAATATGATTTCTGTAACATACAAAAGTATGGGCTAGCTACTCATAAAATCGACCCTGTTAGGATCCTGACACCACTGCTGGTGAAGCTGGTGATAACCAAGCATGCAAGCAAGGTATCTCTCAGTCATATATTGACAATCCTGCACTTCTGTGAATTTGTAAAGGAACGCTTCTTTCCCTTTCTGGCACAGAAAATCTGATGATGGCCTGTTCCCTCCTCGCCAAGGTCTAGAGACAAAGAGCAAGGGAGAAAGGCTGTTTGGCAGAGAGACTGGGAAGAGAAGGCTGGGACAGATTTTTCTACCAGATGCTCCCCAGAGCAAAGGCAATTTCCAGACAAGTTTGTTTACAGCTACAGTTGTGTATTGTTTACAAACTCTCACCTCCTAAAAACCAAAAGGGGAAGAGGGGGGGAATTATTTGAAACACAGAAAAAGAATGCATGAACAATCTTACCAGAGGCTATAGAGGTACCTAAGAGGACTGCATGACCCATCCTTTGGGGAGGTCTGAGGAGGACATACCCACGTGGAGCTGAGCCTGTTGCTGTCCAGGTGCCTCCGTTTCTTGCCTCACTTGTTATTGCCAAACTTCACTGGCAAACTGGGGTAATGTTAACACGGTTCTCACCAGAGAGAGTGTCCGTATGTGTGTGTGGAGGGGAGGGCGGGAAGGCAGCACGATTATTCACAGGGAAGGAAGCCTCCATCCATTTCTTCTTAAAGGAAGAAGGAGGTGAGGTGTTCACAAAACAGGCAGGTTGACATCTCCTATATTAAGGGGATGTTGGTAGGGAAGGGTCATAAAGAAGGTGCCCCACTGAACCCTTGGCAACACGTTGGCAGCTCCAGGCAGGCCAAGTGGTAATGGAAGAGTGACGAGATGGAAAACAGCAGCAGCCCAAGCCCCTGGTGTCTGCACTGGTGGATCCCTGTGCAGTGCAAAGGCCCAGAGCAGGAGCAGGGTAGGTGACTAGTGGTGATGGATGATGTTGAGACCTCAGAGAGAAATGATATAATAAATGGTTGGTCTGACACAGTAGGAAATGTTTGCGTAGAAGTGACGGGTAATAAATAAGATCACGTTGCTATAGATCCTCCAGGCAATGCTGGAGCAAAAATACTTTCTGATTTTCTTTCTCTAAGGAAAAAAGGTAGGGATGCAGGGACTCTGATTTGTGATAGCCAGGCATGAATAAAACTGTGTTTGCTGCACGCAGTGGGTGTAATCTAAGGCTGATCCAGATCCAAGTCAAGTACTGCTGCTGCAGCCGTAGGTTCTCAGTTGTCATAGCTAAGGTTACAAAACAACTTCCCTTGCGGCTTGTCTAATGTCACTGTCTGGAGCTGAGGCCCCACCACTGTATACATGGTTAAAACACCGTCTTTTCTTGCGCTTGTTATCAGGGCTGCCACGAAGATGGGGACGTTCAGGCAGTTTGCCCCAGGCATTGACTCATTATATGTGATACATGGTAATACATAGAGGGCTGCAGACTCAGCTTCTGCCCTGGAGTTTCTAAGTGTTCCTGTTTATCATTTTTTATAGTATTTTATTCCCCCCCCCCATTTTGGTATGAATTTTCCTCTCTTGCTCTGTTTTATTTGAATACCAGAAAACAGACCTCTCTTGCTGCTGCTGCAACGGTCAATTAGGTAAGATCTCTATGCTGGTTTTTGCTGGGTAGATAAATATTACCTGGATGCAGCATTACAAAATTAATAAAGACTTTAATTAAGAAATATATTAGTTGATTTAGCAGTCTGGAAGGGATTGTTCAAGAAACAGGTTAGCATCTCTTGTTTTAAAAAACAAAAAAGGAGTGGGGAGAATACACTGGCTATATTTTTAACATTTTGAGGTAGCTTCAGAAGTCTTACCCACAACCCCCTGAAATCAGTGAGACAATGTCCCCTCCTTTTTATTTTCCTTATAAGCACCTAAGGAATGAATAAGAAATTTCATACTGAAAAACTTTTTTTCAGTATGTGTCTGAGGGTTAGTGGGCAGCCAGGGAAGGAGTGTACTAAAATAATTATCTGCCTAGCCTTAACGTTTAAGGTCTTGTACAATGCATTTCAGAATGCTTTCTGCAGAGGTTTTTTTGGTGGCTTTTTCCCCCTCAACAATCCCACTCTATGTAATGACGGCTATCCAGCTGTCCACATTTAAAGGACAACTATCCTGCAGGAAAAAAACAAACCAAACCAAACAAAAAAAAAATGCCAAGAAAAAAACCCCAAACCAAACCTCTTATACAATCAAGCTCTAGTTTCCAAAGATTCCACTGCTAAAACTGTGAGCTTTTGTGAGCCAATAGTAATTAGGATGGATGGTGTTAGTGAACAAGGGAGGGGCCAGAAGAGCATTTAATATCCCCTCTCAGACGGGGTGCTGGTGTCTACAGTGGGACTAGGACTGTCTGAGACAGTGTTCGTTCATAAAATCAGCATCAAAGTTAAATGGTATAGTACACTTGTAATTTTAGAAGCTTTGTCATTTCAATGCCTTCTTGTGCACCTGATTGCATATCTGCCATTTTCTTATCCATGACAAGGGTTTCTGGGACTTAGGATTTGGCAGGGAGGGAGGATTATTTTGGAATAGGCATGTAGTGACCTATGATTTGACTTACAATATTAGGCAATGGCCCAACAGTTGCTATATAGACCTACTGCGTAGCAGCATTTGGGAAGTGAGGTCTGCAAAACAAAACAAAGCATATTTTCCTGAACATGTCCCGTGAGTATGGTAGTTCAATGTGACTGGATAGCTTCTTGCTATTTTCTGTGCTCCTGCGGTACACTAACCCTAAGTTAACTGGATTTTAGGATTACTTGCTGTTAAGTACATCACTGGCATCATAGGATTATAATGCAGGACTTTCTGACCGTGGGAGTATACAATATTAAATCCTGCTATATAGTTTCCATAGTATTGCATTACGTTCCCTCCTCGTTAATCTGTTGTTCCCTAAACCCTGTATTTTTAATGATCAAATAACTGTTCTATTACAGATAACCCTAATAGGACTAAATCTAGTTGGTAAGCAAGACTACCAAGTTTCGCATAAAAGAAAAAATGGGGGTGGAGGGAATGGGGGGGGAAATAGATAATTATATACAACATATATTGGTTCCAGCATCATATTTATCTTAATTATAAGAATCTGTTTAAGAGATAAAGAAAGTTTCCCTAGAAGACAGCTGACTGATAGCAGTGGGGTTATCTGGTTTGCTACTGTTCTTCTTATTTGTAGATTTTATATGCTTTACAGAGTGGTTGTGAATACGGTTATCCCCTCTTTAGAGATGAGGCATCCAATTTCTTGAAGATCAGAGAAAAAGTTAGAGGGGAGCACCAGGTCTGCTGCTACCCATACTATGTCCTCTTTGACTTTCCAAAGAACATTTTTACAGCCACCCGTAACACCGCTCCCCATTGCAGGCTCCAAGCAGCGCACATACATCTGGGGGTTGAATTTCAGCCCTACTGCTCTCCTTTTGCTGACAGCGCAGTAATGAGCTGAAACAACAACACGCTATTCCCAGGGCTGCATGGACATTGCTAATGCCAATGAATAAGTAAAGCTTATTTGTCGTGACAAGGTGATGCTTGTATATTATACCAGATCTTAGGCTGCTAAACAAGAAAATCTCTACTGATTCTCATTTCACTTTAGGAAAAAAAATACTGAGGAGGAAAAAATCAATATTTTCAAACTGGGAATGTATGTTTATCAGGTTTCTGAGAGAGACTGGAGGCTAAATACAAAGCCTCACATAACAATTAAGTTTGAGGAATTTTGCCTTGAAATTAAAATCCTTTCCCTTTTCACACTTCCAAACACCAGGGTCATAAAAGCAGTGTCAAGCCAATAAGTTGGGGAATGGCAAGGAGATGAGCTGGTTATTATCCTCCGAACTGTTTGTCAAGCCCTCAACAACACTGTGAATTTAAAGCCCCATTGGTTGTATGGGAAGACACATGGAGAGGCAAGAGCAGTTGCTTTGGTTGGCACTGGTTATTTGTGGTGGTGGTGTTGGCACGAGTCAACGCCAAGTTTCAGGCCCCAGCTTGCTGAGATGAGTGAATACACGTGAAGAACATCGTTGGCTTCAGCGTGGCCCAGGCAATACAATCGTAGTCCCAATGTCCTTTGGTAAGCCAGACTGCCAAAAGGTGGGAAGTGTAGCTGAGATGATTTTTTAGAGAAGGATGTAAGCTTGTACTAGAAGTCGTCAGTCAGGAAAACTCAGGCTTCTTCTGTGGAGGTTTGAGCTGTGTTTGGTTACAGGAGAGAGGATGTCTTGGTGTGGACACTTCTTCTCCTTTGCTAGCCTGGGGGATAAACAAAGGACCTGAGAAACTGCAATATTTCAACCATGTGCCATTAGAGCCTGAACTGAAATCCCAGGATCTTATAGCAGATTTGGATTATTAATAATTCTATTACTATTTTTACTTTTATAGCAGTATTTATATCAGGAGGTTCATATGCTTGACATATTTGGTATGTCCGTTTTACAGGATGGGGAAACAGGGAGGGCTCCTGCTGGTTACCAAGGCAGCCTGCTAAAAGTCTTGCTCTGAATCCTCCTTGTAAAACTTTCTTCTGCATTGCAAGGAGGCTTCAGTGAACATCACAGCTAAGATGAGGACAGTTTTAGGTGGCAGGTTATGGGACAAAATCTTCAAGCCAGCACTTTCATGAGCAACACTAGCCAGCGTAGACATCCTCATGTCTGGCCCCTGGACGGGGAGATAAATCAGTCTTAAATGAGCCATTTTATTGACAAGTAACTCCGTCTGTGATGTGTGAAAGATCTGGTGTTTTTCACCGAGTGAAAACTGATTTGTGCCATAGTAGCCAGATGATTCACCACACAGAACAATCAGAATCAGAAAACGCCTTGTGACAACTGGACAAATGCAGCACAGGGCTCATCCTGTTGGTGTCCTGGGTGTTCCCTTCCAGGCCATCAACTAGGGTCAGAGACATCTCTGCACTGCTCAGATTCAGAGCCATCAGCTCCACAGTTCATCCCAATTTTTCTGTTTGTTATGCATGGTGAGGAAGTAGAAGACTATGTGTTCATCTAGTTTAGGATCCTGGGGAACAGTAGGGACTCTGGGAAAGAAATAGGACATAAGTACAAAAAACTCCTCTCCGTGCTACAGCTCCTCGCCTTCAGGCATTGAGAGGTTTAGGAGGGGCTTCCTGAATGGTGTGGCATCCCAACCATCCTGTTGATTAGACACATCCCTGATGAATTTTTCTTGTCCTCTTTTAGGCTTATTTTATACTTTTTGGCCTCTGCAGCATCCTGTGGCTGTGAGTCACAACTTAATTACACCTTGTGCGAATAGGTTCAATGCCGCACTGGAACCGGCAATTAGTACTTGCAGTGGCGATGCAAAGAGACATTTTCCTTGTGAAATGTACTTTTCATCAGCGCTACCCCATGAGGGGAGCTGCCTGTTGAAGCTTGCAGGAGATAACAGTTTTGAGGGGGGAAGGGGCCGGTGCCAGCCATCACGTCGCCGATGAGCAAAAGGAGATAGTTCGGTACTGTCAGCGTGGTGCCGCACACCTCGTGTTACCTGGCACTGGAACAATTAAAAAAGCCACATCGCTCACGGAGCCCCAACTGCTTATTTGGTTCGCTGTGGCCATGGAAACACCTGACCTATTTACACCTTCAGCGGAGTGAGTGGCGGTCGGTGGAAGCGAGGTGGGAAAACGGCGAATGCTTTGCATTTGGATTTCGGAGACTTTTAATTAAGATGATGTATGTGAATGAGCGTGTGTGTGTGCTTGTGAGGGAGAGGCAGAGGAACAGGGCCCGAGCAGGCCAGGAGCTCCTGCATCAGCGCAGCTGCAGCATTGGGTGCTCCTTGAGCAGACATGATTTGCCCAGAGCCTGTGTTTTGCATATGTAAAATAACATTTACCTTCTCACCCACCATTTCCAAAGGTTTGTCCATGGCTTTCTCAGGTCTTATGGGAATTCATTCTCCTTTCGTTTCAACAGCAAACTACTTCAGGCTTTCCCTGCAGTGTTCATCCCTGAAAAGGCTCCTGTACATAGGAATCAGCTTGCTTTTCCCAGGAAGGAATGGAGAGAAGTCTCGTTCTGCACAGGGGTTGTCTGTGCACCTTACGACTCTCATCCGCTCCTCGCCCATCTCTCAGTACAGCCGGGAAGATGGGAAAGAGCAACGTGAAGTCATTTGGCCACATCAAATGGAGCAGAAGATTCCACTTAATTGCAGCTGGGGCTTTTACTTAGGCTTGCAGATTCCCATGACAGGATAACACCGTGTAAGTTGGTGGAGCATGGGCACAGCAGATGTCAGGCTGAGCTTCCAAATTCTGTTCTTCTGAGGGCACGTATTAATATAAATGGGCAAATTAGGTTTTAGAATAGCAGTTACCTGAGATGGACCCTTAGCTAAAAGAAAAGATCTGCTGGAGAGGGGAAGATATTAAACTCTGGGTGTAAAGGAGAACTCTGCAGATACAAGATAATCATGGTGCATATTAAAAATGAAAGGAACTCCAAGACTTTAAAGATCTGTTGGGAAATCTTGAGGAAGAAAGGACATTCACATTTGATATTAGTGAGAGAGAGTCTTTAATATCTCCAAAGCATCTGATTAATACCCATAGCATCAGACCTCATGAATGCAAATTTCATAGCTCTTTAAGATTAAAGCTCCCCCTCCACACGCTTTTTAAAATTTTGGCTTTTTTTTTTTTTTGATTGCAAGTTTCAAAACCATTCATGTTCTGGCAGGTAACAGTTTTTTGTCCTAAAGTAAGGGTTGACTGAGGAACAAACTGTGCAAATTCTGTTCTCAAACACCAAAA
This sequence comes from Burhinus oedicnemus, assembly GCA_008921705.1. Taxonomy (NCBI): domain Eukaryota; kingdom Metazoa; phylum Chordata; class Aves; order Charadriiformes; family Burhinidae; genus Burhinus; species Burhinus oedicnemus. Next base: position 421,595 of record VFFE01007062.1, on the reverse strand, counting down.
TTAGAGAGAAAATACCATCTGTCTCATCTCCAGCCTACTCTTCCTGGTCCCAGTAATGCCTTCTAGTGGAAAAACAGTCGTGAAGCTACTAACATGACACACAGCAATGCACCATAATGCAATGGTTTGTGTTTGTGGAGGGACTGCTGCTTTTTCCCAGAGGAGGCAGGTGGAAGCCCTGTTCCCAGCTGGATGGGGAAGATGTTCGCGCTGTCCTGTGCTACTGGGCCCCTGCATGGGCTTGGTGGGACTCTTCTTCCATGGCAAAAAGGCTTTCAGGTGGCATTCCTGAGAGCTTTCTCCTTGCCCTGCTACAGCAATCAAATTGATGGAGCTTTGACAGCAGCTGTGACTCATTTCAGGAAGAAATCCACTTGAGTGCTCATTATCACTTCAGCATCATTTACATTTTTCCCAGTCAGGGTGAATATTTTGTCGTGACAGGGCACAGGCTGTTTCCTTTGCCCTGGGAAGCCCGCGCAAACAGACTTTCTACCTGGAAGTTCCTGCCAGAAGCTTTGCAGCTGGCTGTCTTTTGTTTCTGACTTCTTTTTTTTCTCCTTCTTGTTCTTAATGGCTGTCTGGGTTTTGGAGACTAGTTACACAACACTGTTTTTTCCCTCCTCCAGCATCGCTGAGCAAATTTCAAGGCTGGGGAGGAGGGGGAGGAGAGACTGATGTGCTGAGCCACCTTTGCCCATCCACTTGTGACTGGGGTATAATAGGTACAGTTGATTTGAGACTGCCAAGAATTTGCTGCCAAATTGAATTTTTCATAAACTGATTATTGCAAAGTGCTTTTGGCAGAGGAAACTTTAACACCTTTCTAACAAGCTCAGCTCAGCCCAGCTAGTAAGAGGGATACTGTAATACTAATCCCCTTCTGGATCCTTGGCCAGGATTTTGGATTTACCGAGAAACTGTTTCCAGCCCCATTCCCTCACCCATGAGTAAACCCACTTAAAGTTCTTTCATAGCTATTATTGGTGCAGGCATAGGAAGACTTCTCTGCTGGTGTAAAGCAGCCTACCTCCATTGATTTCATTGCCCTGAGTTACTTTAGTACTGTGGGGGTGATCATATGATTCAGACACAGTCGGTAAAGTTGATGGTAATCTACCCTCAGTAACTTAATCTTAGTGTTTTCCTCCAAAGAGAGCTATGTAGCCAAGGAAAGGGGCTGGCAGAATGACTCGATTTATCAGACAATTTCTACCTTGTGTTTTCTGCTTGCAAAATACTCATCCAAAAAGTTTTTGGTTTATAAGGCGTTTATTCTTCATTTTCTGTCAGTGGGTTATAAAATAGGTAGGTAAATTTGGCTCCTTAGGATGCAATGTTGTCCTTGTTGCCTGATGACTGTCACCCTCCATGCAAAGAGAGACCACTTCCAAGGAAGCAGGACAACCTCCTACCTATGGGCGAGTACCTTTGCTCTTTCAGAGACAAGTGCTAAGTGGACAGAGTCCCCAGAATATACTTAACTTGCATGCGTGTTCAGCAAAGGAAAAACAGAAAACAGATTGCCATTGAAGCAAAGCTGCTATTTGCAATTAGTCCAAATCACATTTAAAGCTCAAAAAATACATATCAAGAGTATTATTTTGGACAAAGTGCATGCCTTCAGTTTAGCTATTGGAGGCTGTGCCCACTTGGCCCCTGTGGAGGACCTGGTTTGCGGTGGTGCCTTCATGTGAACTCCAGCCAGATAGTCCAGGGGGTGGGCAGGAATCCCACGGTGCAAACACATCTGCTTGGCAAACCTGGCAGAACAGATGCCAGGTGTTTGTGATGCTTTGAAAGAATAATAATTCATCATTTTAAACCCCCCACCCCTCAGATCACCTTTCTAGCAGGTGCTCCTAGCTTAAAATAAATTGTACCTTAGCAGTAGCAACAGGGGGAGAGCATGTTCTTATTTATTATTCTATTTGCTTTGCCTTTCCTTAATATTTATACCATTAGAATATGGCAGGGCTTCACACATGCCGGTGACATAGATGCAACAGAAAGCCCACACTACTCCAAAGGGGAGACATTTATGGAAGCGCCAAGGAGCAGAACAAAGGCACGACGTGCTGCTGGGTCTGCCACCAGCAAGCGCTTGTGAGGAATAATCCGTACAGTACATGGGACGCAAACGGACAATGCGGTCACAATTTAAAGTGATGCCATCTGTTTAGGAAATCTGAATGTTTTTGATCTGCCCCTGAAATGAAAAAAGAAGTAGGAGTACTGGGGCTTTGATTCTCTTTGGTGGTGCAAACAAGCAAGACGTTTCCAAATGTCCGAGCAGATCCTCTTCTGCTCGGGAGAGCTCCTCATGGAGCAGGCAGGGGAACTGTTCTCACATGTGCAAGAATTATGCGTTAATTAAGGCGATGTTGATATTTATAATTCAAATGTTTCCACTATAATTTTTTACAAAGATTGAATAACTTGAAAATTTTTGTGGACCAAAAATCTACAAAAGCGAGGTGGGGAAAAAACTGTATGAGGTCAAGTCAGGGATTCTTTTTGTTTTCATTTTACTCCAGGGAAATTTCTTTTTGTTCTCCGTTAGCATCCATTTTGAAATGAAAAGTCATTTGGATTTGAAAACTGAACCTTTGCAATTAAAAGTGAATTTCAGTGAGATATTTTAAATGATGCAGGATGTTCACTGAAAATGACCTAAAATGAATGCCAAATCTTCTCAAAAAACGCTTCATCGAGTACTTTTAGCCAGCTCTTCTCAGCACATAGACATTATCTATAGCAGTAGGAGTTCTGGTGTTAAAACAGAAAGTGCATATCATGAATAACTGTCATTTCAGTCAGATAATTCATAAATATTGACAGGTTTTTGACCTAATAAATAATATTGAAAATCACTATGTGGTAGGAGAGGAAAAACGGCAGCTGCAAATGTGCTATAGTTAAGTGGCCAGAGACTTTGGCAGTAAAAAGTTACGTATTTGTTGTTTTAACAAGAAAAACTATGTCTTATTCTCTTTTTAACATTGCAGATATTGAATAACACACCAGTCATGAAGAATTTTAAACAAACAAGAAAGCCAGAATAATTAGCCATAAATGTTTTTCTGTCATTCCAGGGCCTAAAATGTCAGCAAAGATGGGTGAATGTAGGTTTCCTCTTCTGTGTGTGTGTGGAGGGGGAAGACAAGCAGTGTAGGTTTTTTTACAAAAACATGAAAAAAGTTCAGTTTATTCTGGAAAAAAGTTTTGGACTTTTTTTCTGATTTTTCTCTTATAATCAGATAAGGAGGAGAGGGAGAGAGAAGCTGTAGTTGTGAAGTCTGACAGTTCCATTAAAAAAAAAAATATTAAAAAACCTCTTTCATTTCTTCAAAACATCTAAACTACTCCTAAACAGCAGTATACAAAGATGGCCCAGAATAACCAAGCCTTCTGTTGCTTCTTTGCAAAAATACTTGTATCTGCAATGTAGCTTTAGAGACATGCGTCTGTTCATCCACCTCTGAATCATGAGTCTGTTTCTTTTGGTGAGAGCTGGGCGAGGAAGATTATGGCACGTTTCACTTCCCTCCTTCCCTCATAACCCTCTCAGGCATATATATATATATATAAAAAATGCATTTTGAATTCGCCTCCAGAAGGAGGGTGACTTTTAAGATGCAGATGTCAGGATCTGCCCCGCCTGGTACCTACACGCCATGCAGTTCTTGCACGGAAGGAGCGTGCAATGAGTGCCCTGCTGGAGCAGAGGAAAACGCGTTTGTGAAAGGGAGTGCAACTGCAGTGGTTTCCATAATGTATTTTTCTTCCTCACTGCTTTCTCCCAGTCCTCTCACTGTCCCCTCACCGTCCCCAGCAGGACTGGGGACATGGTGTCTGTCCAGAGTCACCCAGGCACAGGTCAGATGAAGCAGAGAACATAACATTTTGGGTTTCCCACTCTGCCTCCACTAGGTCTGGGAGAGCAGAAAGAGGGGGATTTGATTCTTCAGGTTTATTCTGGTCTTTTCGCCTTTGTTAACACAGATACCAGATTTGGGGGGGAAAAAAGCTCCATATTTATTTCAGAGAAAAAAGCTGAAGTGTTGTTTTCATTCTGAACTGGGAACAAAAATGCTCTTGACTTTCTCAAGGCACAGAATTCTAAAAATTCACTTAACGTCCTATTTTACTGGCTTTTCAGTTCTGAATTCCTTTTCTGTATTCTCCTCTGGTATGTCAATAGCACACAGTGCTGCCTTTCGTCTTTCATTTGGTCTTTTTTGCAATAGCTGAAATACTTATTTTAATCGATTCTTTTTTTAAACCTTAAGAGCAGCTGTTACTTGGTGTTGACTAGCACATCTTAACATTGCTTGTAGATCACAGTGTTTCCTTTTTACTTTATAGCTGAAAGTGGTTTCCACTTAGCTGAATCTTTTCTATAGGTATCTATTTAGATACCATTCATTTGGATTTATAGAAAAAATGAAGCAGGCTTTCTATTTTAATTTGTGTGGCATTATTCTGTTAGACCATATAATCCAGCATCAAACATTTCTTTAGACGCATGCTTTGCCTAGCTTCATTCAAAGCATTCCTCTGCTTGGAGGCATCAGGCAGATCCCTTGGGCAATTTGTTTCCAGTCGAGAGATATTAATGTTTCTGTGTGATAAAGTGTTGTTTCTTTCTGCAGTTTCATCTTTTGGTGGCATTAAAATTGTAAATGCAAGAAGTGTTAATGAACGAGGTGGTTGCAGAGCCAAACGGCAAACCTGCATCAGTGAAAGCAGTGACATGATGTAGAGGCAAGAGTCATCTTTTGATCCGTTAATATATGCTTTGTGTGTACATAAAGGTTGCTGTACGGTGCAGTCTCATTTACTAGCTGGCTATATGACAAATGTGGTGCCTGTGTCATGTCTGACCTGTGCCTATGGAAAATGAGCTTTTAAAGCCATGATCTTTTACATATACTGCCCAGTTTGCTGCCAGAGGATGTTGCATATATGTATGGTAACGTCATCTGGTAAACAAATTGTTTTTGCATTTTGGCCAGCATCATTAGTTAATTAGACCCTGGCTGTTTAGGCACCTGGAACAAGCAGTGGGAATTTAAATTCTTCTGATAAAAGGATTTATTTATAATGAGTCTCGACACATAATGAGTTCCAACCGGGGGAGACTGACCATTAGCGGATGACTCACAGCATTACCGTAAAGATCAGAGTCACATACTCAATTTTATATGGCTTACGTACGCTCGGTCAGAGCATGGATTCTAGAAACAAATCTTTTGGCTCTAGTTTTTCCACCGTGTTAAATTTGATACAGTCCTCCTATGCCTGAGAGCAAACAGGCAGGACACAGCAGACTGTTTATTTTATTTCATTTTTTTTTATTGCTCTTCCTCTCTACAGTTTCAAGAGGAAAAGAAGCTGAGTTTTTAATATTGTGAGAATGCTCAGCCCTTTTCAGCTGGGAGATGTCAGAAGCAGCTGCAGACCTAAATGAAAGGAGCTCATCTCTGAAAATTTGCTATGCTGTAATAAATGCAGGGTTCTGCTGGTGAGCTGCTGATGGCCCTTTAATGTCTTTATACTTTAGCAGTACTCAGAGGCGCTGCGGTTCCTCCCCCTCCCTCCCCAGCAGCTTCTTTCCCCCTCCCTGCCCACCCAGGCTCAGGATTTCATCATGTGAAGACGAGAGTTCACCATAACATTCAAGGGCTACGCTGAGTTTGAAGAAAAGGGCCGTGCCTGCTTTTATCATCCAGCCAGCAGCTTCCCTTCAGCTCAGATTGATGTTCTCCTTTACTGGCATATTTGCTTTAAACATGTGGCTCTCTGAGTCACGTTCATATACGACATGTTGTTGGTATGCAACACGGGGGTTGTTATCTATTTATTTTATTTAAGTAGCATATGCTATGCAAGGAAGAATACATTTTCCCTGTATCCTTGTGACGTATTTTCCCAATTAGAGGTATGCAGCACGTTAGGATGAAACCCAAGAACTACCTTCCAGCCTCCAGGACTCTGCTCTTTTTGCGCTAATCTGTGAGCATTGGCATCTGTCAGTCTGGAGACTGGCAAAGTGTTAAGAGCATGACAAATTCCCAAAAAACACATTTACAGCTGGGGAGGTGAGGATAGCATATGCGGAGCTCGGTAAAAGGATCTCGGAGTTTGAGGGAGGCTCTGGGAAACAGTCTTGATGTAGTGTAACCTGCAGTTTAGAAACCTTAGAAAGCCTTTTCTCCCTGAAGTTTTAGAGACTTTGAGTCTAGTCATGCTGTAATTCATCATTGGGTTACATGAGGCGTAGGTGTATTATTGTGGACTGGTGGGTGAGACCCCAAGGAAAGGGGGCGACCATGAGTGACGGCCACCAAAACGCTGCCTGGAGCCGCACTGAGTAATGTGGAAGAGCTTGGGCTACCAGAAACCGGGCAAGAGAATCACTTTGAGGCAAATGGGTATATGCAGACAGATGATAAAACCGCAGGATAGTTTGGATTATTTGGAGATTATCACAGCTGAAAGGCAAGATTACTGTTCACTGCTGGGTAGCAATGGGACTAAACACAGCATAAACCCCAAAAACTCTCTGGCAGAGGAGGAAAGAGGCCAATTGTTGGGATCCTTCTCAGCCTAATATCATACAGGGATGTTTCTATGCATTGATGAAAATATGGTTAGAAAAAGAGCCATATGTGGTTTATGAGACTGTAATGAATGTGGCACTTGGAGCCCTGCAGGAGGCACTGAAGCTGGCAGGGCTGCGGTCATGAGCTGTCACCGTATTCGCTCAAGTTCAGTGGTTAAAGGCAACAGTCCCAGCTGTCGTTTGGGAAAGCCATGGTTTCAGGAACAGCAAAGGATATGGTACCAAATGCTACTGTAGATTTACAGCAGTCTCCATCAGTTGACCTGACTCGAGAGGGCATAAGTGAGAACGTGCATGGTGAGAAGGAGTCCCACATGAAGTCCTGCAGGCTAGAGTAGAAAGGAAGCATCAGATGAGCTGATGGTGGTAAAATCCATTTCCCTAAGGCAAGTAATGCTCTGGTAACCTCTGACCCTGCAAATCAGCCCATACCTGCATGTGAGACCAAGCAACAACTGCCGAAGAAAGAGGTAGTCTCTGGAGTTTGGAGGAAAGGACAGAAGTGCTCCCCATAGTCAGCAGGTGTGAGGCAGTCTCTACCTCACGGAAAAAGATCTGGCGAAAAGCTCATTTTGTTTTGCAAGCTTGGAGTCCTCACCTGAGCTTACCCAGCACTCAGCTGGCAGGTGTAGTGCTATAAAGAAAAGAATTGGCAATCATCATTATAATGAAACTTCAGTTTTTCCATAGCTTGGAATATTGCAGTAAAATGCCACCAAAAAGTGAGTTGCTCTGACTGACATGATAAGTATTAACATTGGGAAGTCATTTTCTGTCTTAAATTTCCCTCACATTTTTTATTTCAGATGCTGTTTTTACATCAGTTAGATTTTTTCAGACATAAATGGTCCCTTATATAAGATTTTAGCTGTCCATTTTCTTCTGAAGTTGCTCATTTGTTCTTCTATTGTAGGAAACCTGTTTGTAGCTAGGATATGCCAAGAAAATAAAATGGTCCTTTTGCTCCTTTTTCCCAGCATGCTACCCAGCTGTCCCAAAATCTCATTGCTCTTTAATACTGAAGACTTCAAGGCAGAGAGAGATAAATAGAAAGAGACTGAAAGTACCTTTATATGGGGCAGTTTGCCATTTGGCACAAGCCTCAGTCTGAGTCAGTGTTTAATTGTGTTTGCTGATCATAGTTCTGGCCTGGATATTTTAAAATAGATGTTACCTATTTAAAAAAAAAAAAAGAAGAAGAGGGGGGGAAACAGAGGAAAATTCACACTGTGAGGTGCCTGAATGCTTTTAAAATTTTATTTTTCCTTTTAAAATAAAAAGCCTGGGAAATTGAAAACATCCACATTATTTTAAATGCACGTAGAGACTTTGGAGTGCCAGTTTACCAAATATGTGCAAAATCCAGATGTAATCCATCCCTGATGTTGCAGCCGGGATGAATTTATTCCAGGGTTTCTACAGAAATCTTTAATTCCCTGGTTTGACAAAGACTAGCAAACAGCCAGGTTGTATTAGATGTGCCAAGCATTGTAGGCTGCGGTTGCTTTTTGCCTAAAGTGCTCTCAGTGACCTCATTGTTAAGTATTTCCTATGGCATTGTACGCAAGAGCAGCCAACGTAGTTGATTCAGCCTAAAATATCATAGCCATTAGCTAACAGTGACAAGTTTCGGTGGGTTGGGTTTTGGTTTTTTTTTCTGTTTGTTTCAGGGCTTTTTTGTATGCCTTTGGCCTGTGATCTTGCAATGTGAAATTCCCCTGCTAACCATGTTGTGAGAATGGGGTATATGTTTGTAAATTGGAAGCTGAGCTATAGAAAAAAGAAATCTTCCTGGGGTGTCTTTCTCTATATAGCTTATTAAAGGAGTAGCGCAGCATTACTCAACCTGGATGGAAAGCAGCCTGCGAGCAAAGAACCGCAGTGGAGCGCAGGAGAAGAAGAAGTACAAGCTTGAAGGCTCATGCTCCCACCTCCGCACTGCCTGGAGAGCCGGCACAACTCTCCCGAAAGTTTGGCAAGTGAAGCGTGGCTCCCAGCAGCCCGAAGTTTCTTACTGGAGCGGTTCGTCTGCTCCCCCATTGGGGGTCCCACGCAGGTGTGTCGCACTGGAGTTGAATAAGAATCAAGCTCTTTGCGGCTAAACTCTTTCCAGGTGCAGGTGGCGAACTCTGCTTTTGGCTCCTCATGCTCCACCTTCCCCAGAGCAGCCTGCAGCAGCTGTGGCAACCCTGCCAAAAAATAATAACAACAGTTAAAAAACCCCAAAAGCCGTCGTTTTCTTTTAGAATTAATGATGGCTGTAAAAAACAAACAAAAAAAGAAAATGCCCCCAAAAAACCCACCCTGACCACCACTGGGAATTTGGCGTGGAGTTTGGCATGGTTGTGGGCAGGGAGGGGGGCAGAACATCAGGCTCTGTATCATGTGCGTGGATTTGATAGGACAGCTTTTCCCTGTGAGAGTCTCCAAAGGAAGTATGAGAAATAGAATAGATCTTGTGTAAAATACCCAGGTGCAGTGTCGCTGGTTTAGGTCTTTCATCCTTAAATTGACAAGAACGTTGTGAGTTTCATAAAACCTGAAGGATACGTCTGTGTTCCTCCGGCAGTGCAATAATAAAATCAGCAAAGGCTGATGCTACTGCGCGGATACATTGCTCACAATAAACATTTGAAAGGCATTACATCTCCACAGTAAATGAGGCTGTCAAAGAAGGCCACTTTCAACAAATCATACTAAATTATGGCATGTGAAAAGTATTGCAGATTAGCTACTTTTAGTTCATTCAGCGCTTAATGGCCGATATTGAACGGCAGGCAAGAAGAGGGAAGCTGGTGGTATTCAGCGATGTATTAGCTATGTAAATACAGGGGAGATGTCGTGAACCCAATTCTTCTGCCGCCTGCCCTGCACCTTTGAAATGTAAGGGAGCTTCAGCGCGTCTCCAAGGAGGTTGGCAGCAAGTGCTGGAGCCACTCATGGTGGCTGCGGCACATTGTGCTACTCACTGCGCTCTCTCTTTGTGGAGATGTGTAGAGCATTTCCCTTTTCCCTGATCTCACTGAAGCCATTCAGGCTGAAAATGTGTTTTGCTCTTTGTGGATCACTGCGACAGCCAGCGTAAATGTCTCGTCACTCTTGGCATCGGCAGCTGAGTAGCAGCCCTCCATCCCTGCCTGCGCTGCCTGCTTCCGCCCTTTCCCGCTCTGCCACCAGGTCTCCTTGCAGCCTTGGTCAAATCAGGTCCCTCTCGCTGCTTTCAGCACGTACCAAATGGCACTCCCAACGCTTGTCTCCTTTTGTGCGTGGATTGCACGGATGAAAACCTCAATAGAAAGGCTATATTAGTATTTATAGTGCCTCTGGCAAACTCTGTCTTTTTAAAGGAAGTGCCAATAATTAGTTATGGTGTTTTAATTAAGGAGAGCAATCTGTAATTAACAAAGGGATGCTGTATTTTATATCTGATTTTTATTATTTTTATTAATCAGCAGTACTTCACGGATGTTGTATTTTCAGTTACTTGTAATGCTCTTTTGCATATTTTTTCCACTTCAAGGTGGAATAATTGAGTGAAATATTTTTATCATGTTTTAAGAAGCAGTCAACCTGAGGGGGTGACTCTGTTTGTGTCATATTGGTGGTTCTGGCAGTGTTGTACCAGTTGCTTCGGATGCTTTTGAGAGGAAGTAAATTTCAGTTTTTGTTCTTTAAGGTTCAGTGCTTTGCTGCTTCTATGGTGTAAGTCACCTGCTGAACTTAAAGCATATAGGGTATACAGAAACTTAGTTTACTCTCCAATTTCTTCTCATGCAACTGCTTGTTTCTATTAACTCAGTGTTTAGACACCATTGTGCAATAATCAGACTGGTCGTAATATCTCACATGTAATTTACCGCAGAAAAAATATTATTCTGTTGTTCTTTTTATTTCTTTTCTGATAAAAAAAAATCACCCAAAATGTAGTTTTGTAACACTGATGAACTCAGATTTCTTCACAATAGCAACCGTATATCCCAAATGACCAGTTTGAATGTGAAATATATTTTGTTCTGATAAATGGTTATTCTTCATGTGGTTTTATATTAGGCTGGATAGCTGAAATTGGTATTAAAACCTGGTAAGGACCCAGTGATGATACCCGAGCAATTTTGAAAAGGCCTATATTTTTCTGTGTTCTGCTTTGGAGACGTATGTATTTAATTGCTAGTGTCTAGCTCAGAATGACCATGGACATTAATTTTATACAAGATGTGCATTCATCTGTTTGTGTGTACTTTAGAGACAGCAGGAGACACAGTCTTGAGGATCGTGTGCTTTTTACATAGGTTGCTTTGCTGCAAAAGCTGGCAGGAAAATTCCTGAACTGCTTCACACTGTTGGCATTAGCAGTTAACACCCTTCTTGTATATGACAGGGCATGTGAAAGAGGTGTATGGCCACCTAAGCTCACTGTGAAAAGCAGAGTACAATGGTTCAGAGCTGTCAAGACTACAAGATTTATATTCGTTCCTTGCTGTTATGTCCTGCACGCACCGTGCAACCTCTAAGCTGATAGCCCCCGGATTTTAATTTTCAGGCTAAGTCCCTCGACACTTTTGCAGTCCTCACAGCTTTGGTGGTAGAGCCGTTCCTGCAAAGTGAAGCCTGATGGAGAGGTTGTAGCTGCAGATTTAGTCTGAATCTTAATGGGATGTGGAATTGATATAGATGAGAAGGGGAAGGAAGATATTTTCCTTCCAACGAGAGATGCCTCGAGCCAGGTGAAATTGGTGTGATCCCACCAGTCTCCTGCTTAAAAGGCTTCTGCTGGGGCTGGCAGAAACAGTGATGTGGCCTCTGCCTTGGACTGAGAGGTACACATGCATGCACTGTGTATCCATTCAGGCTTCGCAGTGGGGGCCAAAAAGCCTCTAGCTTTTTTCTCCTGTCTCTCCCTCCTCTTCTGCCTTTCCTCCCTCCCACAACTCTACATCTGGATGTAATTGCTATTGTTTCTTTTGAAATCATTTGGGAAACTTTTAAAACAAAAAAGAGGTTAGCATATCACTATTTTGCATCAGCCATAATTTCCTTATTTATTCTTAAAGATATCTCTTGAAAGAGTAGCCAGGATTTAGGATGCCCATATCGACTATAAGCTGAACCTTCTTAGATATCCTAGTCACCTTCCCTCCTACCTCCCCTCCGACCTAGTGATTCAAAATAAGAGAGACCTTCCTTGAGGGGAGTGCTTACCTGTGCTTAATTAGAGATTTAACTGTAGCCTTAAATGCTTTCCCAAATAGGAATCATCAAGTGAATCACAGCCTTGAAAATCCCTGGCAGGGAAACGTTCGTTCTGAGGCTTCCAGATGGTTAACCATGCCCTTGTTTTGAGCTTCGCTGAAGAGTGCATGAAAAGACTCACAGCTAGAAATACTAGCGCGTGCACTTATTTATTTATTTTATTTTTGGCTATACTCCTGTACACGCAGGTTCATGATTCTCATGAAACGAGAGTTAGTGAATGCTGGCATTTACTAAAAAGGAAATGCTTTATTGTATCAATGTGTGTATAAGCTAATGCAGATTTCTAGGGTAGCGGAGAGAAGGTCCTGGAGGTCCCTCTTACTTATTGTTGCCGAAGAGAAGAATGGAAAGGTAGAGGGAAGAGAGCTACAGATAGAAAGAAAAAGAAAAAAAAAAAGAATTAAGCAGCTAATAACGACGAAAGCTCACTGCCCAGGCTATGTCTCTTGCTGTGTTTGAATGATTTTTCTTTGTAGACAGCTTTGCATGGCACTATTTTTAGAATCTCTTTAATAATTGAGCTGTAGCAATTGTGCTCAGCAGTTAGAACAGGCAGGGAAAATAGCATCTCAAAGAAACTGTGCACCAGGGTAATAATTTAAATCAAACCACATTATACTGCGCTCCCCTTTCCCTCCTCCCCCGGAAAGGTGAAATGCTGCAGAACACTGAACACAGGGGGAAAATGAAAATTGGGCAAGTTTACAGCATGTAATAAAATCCATCAAGAGGGTTTATGTTTTAGAGGTGGAGCGCAGGAAGAGGAGGTCTGGTCAGCTGTTAACGAATTACCACTACTAGGTGGTTTACGAGGGGAGCACCTCAACTTCCCACCACTAGCAGTGAATTAGGAGAAAGCAGCCTGCCTCTACCTTGCAAGGAGAGGAAGTGTCACAGAGGAAAAACGTTTGTCAAGCCCCGCCAAAACAAGCGCACAGCAGCAGTCCAGCACAATACAGGAAGCTCCGGTGGTACCGTGGCTGTTTGATGTGTTCGGCTGTTGCCTGGCTGTACAACCAAGTCCGTGGCAGTCACCAGCACGGAGCCGAGTGCCTGCTCTGCTCCTACCAGCTGCACCGTACACGCAGGTTTGCCCACACCGATTGCAACGTATTGTCCTTAACATCCCTCCTTACAAGCAGCAAACCTGGGGCTTCCACAGGAAAACAGCTGATGTGTGGACAGTAAATCCAGGGTAAATGAATCACTGTCTAACATCTCTTGAAAATACAGGGACAGTAGCTACTATGGCAATTTATTGATTAATAGCACTCTATTTTGATTTTTAGTGAACTCTATCATAATACTGTTATTTAAAACACAATTTGATTATATTTTTATCTTTCATTATATTGTGATAATATTTTTATTACCAATATGGCCAAGCGTGATGGCATGGTTAAGTCCTCTTTAAAGATTTCAGGCATTTACTTTGCAGTTCCAAGTTGGTTTTCTTGTCTTATATTAACATGCTTCATTACTATACAGACAGAAAATATTTTGAAACAGAAAAAGAATATAAGGTATTATGATTAGCACTAAGTAGTGGCTGGCTTTAAAGATACAAAAAATAGGAAAATTTCAGTTATCGTTTCACAGTGTAATATTGCAACACAGAAATAATTAGAATCCATTTCTGAACAAAACTGTGAGAACTTATAACAAATTCAGAATTTCAAAACTGAAAATTTTACAAGCTCCTATTCTCTAGAATTTTCTTTTAACATAAAAATCTCTCTTTTAAGCAGACTGACACAAAGATATTGAGAATTTTTTATCAACCAAAGAATCTGAGTGTTGACCTGGGCTGCTCAGGACACCTGAAAACTGGGTATAAGCTTGAAAATGCACAATAGTCCACTGGATTTTGGGAGTAGGACCTTTATAGATGATGACTATAAAGAAGCTGTACTTGTCTCTTAGGAAGTTTGATTTTCCTATTAGCACATGGAAGATTCCCCTCAGCATTCCTTTATTCAAACTTTTTGAAGTTACTAGAGTGTATTCTTGTAATGTTTGAACTCAGATTCTTCTCTCATAACACCACCTTCCTCCACTTCTTTTTTGTATAAAATAATAATATTGACATTGTGATATGAGAAATATTGCTATGATAAGAAGCTGATGTTGAAGTTAATGGCTTCCCTTCAAGTTCGAACAACTTGGCTGTCAGAGTGAAAAGGCTCTTTTTCAAAAATTATTTTAATAGCCTAAGTCATAAAGGTCCACTAAAAGTATTAGAAATATAATTATATGGCATTAGCCTTCTCTCCTGTTCTGACCTAATTTGGAGAGAAGTCCTTTCTTTGAAATTCAAGAATATTAAAATGAATTAACTTCTGTGTGTTGTCTTTGTTAGTTGGCTTTGATTCCCTTTTTTAAAATAGTGTGTACGTTTTGCCTTCCTTGCAATAAGACTGATTTTTAAAGATATTCAGTTGCAACCAAATTTTAAGCTCCTGTTTTTTTACCAAATGGGAGTTGTTGTATCCTAGTTCATGAATTATATGTTGACCTGGTTCCCAGAATATTTAGTTAAATTTGGGAGCTGTCAAGAGAAACAAAAAGGAAGAATATGTCTCAGGATAAGTTGCTTCTCAGCAAACATGTAGATAGCATCCAAATTGTTAGCGCTGAAGTGTCTATTGCCTGTCTGCAGGCAAACTAATTTGAAAATTAAAAACAAGAATATCACATTCATAAATAATAAATTAATCCTAGCAGGCTAGTGGAAGGGGTTGTGTCAAGAACTGGTAGTTAGGAGACGAGGCTGAGACTGATTGCTGGATCCAGCTAGTATAGGCTTGCCTGGGCTGTCACAAGGCAGGAGGAGGCACTGCAGTAAGACCGATGTGTACTTGAAGACAGATTGCATATTTTTCAGATATCTGTAACTGTCTGGTTGCTTTGAGACTGCGATGTGACTGAACGACTCTTTGTTAAGCCTGCGGTCCAGTTTTCTGACATGTCATCATGGTAAGATTAGCCTCAGAAACCGTAAGTCCTGCACCCTGACAGTTTCTGGAGACTGGATGTGAGCAAGATGAGGTGCAGAAAACATCTAGGACGTGTCTGCTGCAGTCTAAAGGATCCACACAGAGAAAGGCCATGAGGGGTGTGGGCCGAACTCAACAGATGTCCAAGAGGTTTAGACCCAGGGCTGAGACCCATGATGGGTGACTTGCAGACACGGTGAAACAGCAGGGGGGAAAGACAGAAGTGCATGGGGCTGGTACTCTCATCTCCTTCCTGAGAAGTGATTGGGGTTTGGCTATAGCATGTCTGGCCCTTGCAAAATACAAACTACTTTCTTTCTTTTTTTTTTTTTTAATTTCATGCTTTTTAATTTATGCTTTCCAACAGCACCTGTGCTAACTCAGAAAGACTGAGCCTAAAGTGTTGGTATTGCAGCAAATTCATTAGTCCCTGAAAAGCAGGATGGCTTTGCTCTGCCTTTCTTCTTTTATCCTCTGTCTGCTGGCCTCATCCCCAAAGTGCCCTCTCTGTCCCCTCTGGTCCTCCCAGCAGGTAAGGAGGAGACGTGTTTGGGGCTAGCTGGGAGCATTGCATGCACTGCTCGGCTGCTTGGCCACTACCCGAAAGAACAGACAACATCTGACTTTTACCTGTGTTTTCCTCAATACGAGCAGTGGGTCGGGCTCTACCTACCTGCCCTTGTCTATGAAACTGGTAGGACCCTAAAAGTTTGAGAGCTCTGTCCCAGTGGCCAGGAGGAATTTGTCAGTTCTGTGGGGAGCGGACGGAAGAAAGGGAATGACACTAGGCAGTGTGCAGGCAACACAATCGCATGATCAAATTGGTCTCAAAAGTACGCTGAAAGATAAATTTGGCCTTCACTTTTAGAAGAAAACTTTTTAATGTCATATATAACAGAATATTTATAGCACTCTAAATGCTAAGCAGAGGGAATTAATGTTGCTAGACAGTGGGCTTTTATATGAATAAAAAAAATGTTCAACTTTTCTTTGGAGACATATCAGCTGATAAGGAAAAGTTAACAATGTAGTAACTGAGGGACAGAGGAGTATAAGTAGGCAATAAAAAATTAATTGTATTGTTTTCTCTTCAGCCTCATATTTGATTTTATGCTTACTGAATGTTGGCTTCTATTTATTGTGGAGCATAAGTGCTGGAGTTATATCTAAATATAAAATATATTTTTTTAAAAAAACAGTAGCATAAATTCCTTGGCACAAAAAATTCATTGTTTATGGTTTACAGGTTGGCTGATATGCAAAGAATATGTGTGAGTAACATCTCTGCAGAAAGATAGAAATATACATATATCATTATACTTGCAGGCATTCAGCAGAATGGCAATTTTCAACTTCACAGACTTTCCTAAAGCTCAGCTGCATGAGCCAATTGGACCCATGAAATTGGAAATGAGCTCACATTGGTTTGGAGGGATTAGAGCTACAAAGAGCATCCACAGAATGGTGAACTTGGCCTCTCGGAATTATCTGAATCCAACCTCAGAAATTCTAGTTGGAAACTTCATTTGATGGAATTTGCAGCATGCTGGAGAGAGTCAAGTGGACCTGTGGTCCCAGAGACGGCTTTGTGGCTTAAATGTTGTGAGCTCTCAGCTCAAGCCTGACTCCTCTGAAGCTTGAACAGATCTATTTAGTATTTGGGGGTATTTAGGTGGATTATATGTCAGCTGGAAAGCCCATGAGTCCTAACTGCTCATGTAAGCTTGTAACTCTACTTCTGTTCCTCTTAACCCTCTTTTTCTGAATTATGAGTGATGGGAATTAGTGTTTAATTTATTAATTTTGTTTTCAGTGGAGGGAGAAAAGGAGCAAGTCAACATTTAATTATTCCTAACTTTTTTTAAAAAGAAAGAAACAGAGCTAATAGTTAAATATCTGGAAAAATCCTTCAGATTTGACCTTATTAGCATCTCTAGTGTTCTCTGTGTAAATACAAAGACACCTTCCACAGTAGATTTCTAAAATAATAACAATAATTCCTGCTTTTTCTACATCCCAGTGTCCCAGCTTTATGGAAATTAAAGTGAGAAAATATCTTCAATAAGAAATATGGTGGCTGAAATACCTCTGTCTTGGTGACAGAAATAAAAGCTGTCTGCTGTTGGGAAGGCGCCTGTTGCCTTTTAGAGCATATGACATTCTCATCTCTTCAGTGTTCAGCCATTAAGGTGTAATGAACTTCTTAATGTCCATTTGTTTATGGAGACAACTGACAGAGGGATCATTTAATCTGGTCTTCAGTGTATTTTTTTCAAAAGTGAAAGCCTACCACTCTTCCTACTGAGATCTTTTCTTTGTGCAACTAGCAAAGACTACTGTCCCAGAGAGAAAAAGAGCTTTTACAGATTTTAGGATCACTTGATGCACTGGTTAGTTTTTAAATTGTGACTGCCAGCAATCGTATCAAAGCAGAACTCTATAGTCACAGCCTCATTGCACCATCTGTGCATTTGATAAAAGACGTGTTCATTTAAGGATATGCTGAAAGGGAGGTAGGTAAGAAATTAAAGGCTCCTATATTCATGAACACTAGACTGCAGTACAGTGCAATGGTGTCTTTGTACATGTTTTCTACACTAAATCTTGTCATCGGTAGCTTTATTTTTAAACAAAGATTAAGAATTAACAATAAAATATATAATAATCTTTTTCACATGTAGCTGAACATCTATCTTTGTGCAGAGGCTGATGCTTTTTTTTATTCCTCTGGAAACTTGAGAGCAGCTCCTGTTTTCATAACAGCATCTTTCGGCCATTGTTTTTAATCAGACTGTCCTTAGCTAACATGCAATCATTATCCTTTCTTAAGACACACGTTACAAAATGACCATTGCTTTCTGTGTCAGTGTAGAGAGACTGAAATTATTGTTAGTCTGATTTTTAGTAGTCCCATAGTGAAAAATAAACCTTTAGAAATGGATAGTAACGGAAAGAAAATGACCATTTCATTCTAGCCAGGTAGACACAGCAGAAGGCATCTGAGTGTTAATTATATAGGAAATACAAAGTCTATTCATTGTTATGTTGTCAGAATCGCTTGGGACGAGGCAACAGGCCATTGTCAGATGCTAAATTTACTGAAGGATGCATTTCAAATAATATTTTAATTTAGAAACTAATTAACAAATTTACTTGTAAACATATGGAAATATTGATTATGTTCTGAAAATGTAAGTGCATCAATATTAGGAGCCTGAGCAGTGTTCTTCATACATGGCAAGGTAGTTAAATCTGGCTTGAAGTGCAAAAGTCAGTTCAAACTTTCAAGGAGACATACACATAATCTATACGTATAAATATATACTTGCAGACTATATACAAACGGATATTCTGGTGCTTTATAAGTATTCATTCCTCTATTCTAAAATGTTTCTTTGAAATAAGAGGGTTTTATCAGACTAGTAAGTAATTTAAGACTTTGTATTACATTTGGGCAAGTATGTACTTCTTGCTAATTTATTTTCGTTAGATTCTCAGATGTATAAATGCACTTACAGCAAACTTACATAGCTCTCAGGAAGCAAAAATTGCCTCACGTTGAAGAAATTTTATGGTACCATTAAGGCTGACCCTAGATAACTGGTTAGGAAGGTTTTATGCTGTCACTGCACCGTTCAAGGTAAAGTGCTAACCTGGCATTGTTATGGCTTCTGAAGTTAAATGGAGCTCCTGATAGGTCTTTGCAGTTATTTTACAGTTGTTATTCATTCATATGTAATGGTCAGATCTTGTATGCTTTACTGTTGTTACTTCAAATAGGAACAAAAATAAGGGATTTAAGAGCACTATAAATATCCAGTGCTGACATATTGCAGTGCTAATACACTGTGAGCCAAGTTTTGAAAAATATTTGACGTTCAGGCTAAATTCTCAGATGAGCTAGGTCCCAGTTCTGCACTTCAGACAGCAAAGCTGCAGGGGAAAATCTTACTCCAGTGACTATTTTGGTGAGAAAACCAGTTAGGTTGACTGGAGCCAGCATGCCGGCCCAATGCAGTGACCAGCAGCCTCACCTTCCAGCCTGAGGAGGAAGGAGGAACGTGCGTGCGATCATGTAGCACAAAGGCTGCGGATGTTTTTCATTCTGCTAAGATTAGAAGCACCTGCTTACAGCCTTCAAGGTTGAAGAGCAAGGCTGGATTATTAAATGTTAAATATAATATTAAGTATTAAGGAGCAATTACTTCCTAATTCAGCAAATTCAGGAAGTTTGCAGAATTATGAGGCTTTAGACCTAACTAGCTTTTTGAAAAAAATATATATTTAGACAGTGCTTGAGATGGATCTGTATATAGATGCAGAATATGAATATGGCAGGATGGAAGCAAGGCTTGTAGAAAGATCTCTAGGTCCCTACACTAGATTGTTGCCTGTACACATATTCATGGAATATAAAGGGTGCACATGCTTATATTTGCATCATCTTTACCTGATGACTAACAGAAAAAGAAAGCAGAAATCAAACTTCTAATATCTGCAACACCTGCTCTAGTACAGCCCTCAAAACATCAGCCTGCAACTGTCACATCATTTCTTCAGAAACTATATTTCTTGTACCGTGGGGAAGACAGCCCTGAAAGTTGATGCGCGGCCACTGTCATCTACTCTGATACTGCTGTAGGTGGAGCAGGTAGCACAGCCAGACACTACCCTTTAAAAAACAACACCACCTAAATAAACTCCTCTCTTATTTCAGTTATTAATAGATCTGCGTAACCCTCTGCTCTGCCATTCTCTGGATAGAAACATTCTGAAGTGTATGCTTTGGGCTAAAATTCATTGAAAATTCATCCAATGCCATCCAGCTGTTTCTAAGAACAACGCTAGGCAAAAAGATGGCTGGTTTTCCCTTACTAAAGCCAAGTAAATAGAAGAACCATTCTGACAGACTTTCCTGAAAAGCTTCATTTCCCCAAAGACCTGAATCTGATCTTTGAAAATAGCGGTTGTTTTGGAGATGTGCATTTTTGCTCTTCCCATGAGCATCCACTAAAATTACAAGTTTTGTAACTACTGCTCAGCCACATGCAGTAGAGATTTCTTTCAATTCTAGTAGCTAATTTTCCTAATACTTTTACGACATTTTGTAAACTAAATCCTCTAAATATTTTAGCTGTCCGAAGCCGCAGCTCTACAGTGAGTTTAAGCAGCCAGTCTTGGCGCTGCTGTGGGTCTGTTAAGGAAATACCAATGAACTGTTGATTTTCTGCCCCTCTTAGTCTTTTTTGGGTCATAATATGCTGCACAGAGGTTTTTGCTCATACTTTATATCTGAAACTATCTGACATGCACAGACCATATAGGGCACATTTCTCATGAGGGTCTTTTACAAGTCATGGCTTTCTCAAGAACATGATATGTGTGTTTTATCAGCTCTTTAGCGTGTGTTCCTGCCTGTAACATGTTTAATTATCTGCACAGATTTTCAGTTGGTCTTCATTTCCTTGAAATGGTTGATCAGTCAAGTCACTGACAACTGAACAGCTGTGTTTACGTCTGTTGGTACTTTGTTTGACCAATTTGCTTTGATCCCTCTAACAAAGAAAAAGCCATTTTGATTCTGGTTTTGGCTCAGAAAAATTGAGTTTGGTGTATACAGGCATCTATCATAACTAGAGGTCTGTCCTCCAGGCATACTTCAAATGATGAGAAAGGTGGGTCTCAGTCCCCATCCCACTCAAAAAGGTGTTACAGGAGCTGAGTGGGTCTCTGTGGATTACTAGCAGTGACAGAAGGGGAGTCAGTGGGGGTACAGTCTGCATTACTAGAAATAAGTCTGCAGGAAAAGCTGAAAAAGAGGTCTGGAGAGAAAGGAAAAGCTGTAATTAGCTATGCAGGGAGAATGACCATGGGACAATGAGTCCAACTGGATGAGACGCAAGTCAAGGTTACAATCAGGAGCTTTCAACAAAGCATCACACTTGAATCCATGCTAATGCACTATTTCCAGAACCTGAAGTAGTTCTTCAAGGACTTTGGATGCAAGCTTTGCTTTTAGAAACTTCTGTGAAGTTCCCCCCACCCCAGCAAAGTATGCATTTAATTAACTTCTAGTGTTGTTGCATCTGAACAACACTAACCTACTAGATCTCCACTAGGAAATGGCAGAAGTAGTTTTGCCTGTGTCACTTTAATTAGCCCCTCCCTGCTCTGCACATAAATAATTTACTCTTTGCAAAATAAACTTTAACTGCATGATTAAATTTTTCCCTCTGGACTCATGCTTCTTTCATTGCAAAGAATAGCTCTGCTAGAGCGACAAATATGCACTGTGCAGCAATGGATGCTGTTTATCTACAGATCCCCTGCCTCACCTGTTGCAGAAATTAGGGGTTGTATAGAGGAGCTGAAAATGGAGAAAGAAAATTATCATAGTGAAATGCTTTCCTGAAGGCTTTTTTTCTTGCTTCTGCCATGTTGTTTGGATGCAATATTTATTATACAACAAGTATACAACAAGACAAAGGCAGAGAAGCTTTTACAAGTCACATTTGAATAGTTCCACAAACTGTTGCCTTAAAACAGAAAATGTTGTCCCCTTAACTGAGATTCAGTCACTGACCATGTGAAAGCTACAGTACTGTTTCACTGGTTACTTCTGTAATGGATCCAATGAGCTTTTTCTACATTAGACTGAATAGGAGCCATAGTGCTTATGTGGTCACCTCCTCCTCCTCAGCTGAAGGCATAGTAACTTCCATGTAAGCTGCAGTAACTGGGACTTGAGAGGCAGTAACATCAGAAAGACTTTCAAATTCAACTACAGCAGCACCTCACTGAAACCAGTTTTTCAATTGGGAGTGAAAGGTCTTCATTTTAACAGAAACCCGAGGGGCTTATCTCTATGAGCATTTGAGGACTTACAGCATCAAATGAAATCAGTGGGAGATGTGCTTTGGACATAAAAGATGCCATTGAATGCTAAGTACATTTAAACTCGCTAAGCCTCTTTAGCCTCTGTTTTTAAAATCTAAGCCTCAAATCCTGTAATTTAAAATGGAGTTAGTACCACCTCTTAATCCCGCAGACTTTTGAAAAGAAAAATCAGTATTTCCAAAACTGATTGAATGTTATAGTGGTATGTGCCAAAGAAAAGTCTATAGGCAAACTCTTACATTCAGAGCAGGAAGTGAAGTACAAAGCCGAACTATTAACACTGATGAGAAACGAAATACCAAACAGCTTCTCCTAAAGTGAGTACCATCCATCGATCGTGTTGTATGGTACGAGAAATTTGCAAAGCAGTAGTATGTGACCATGTGATTAAAAACTCTTTGCTAATGCATTCTCATAAAGGGAGTAAACTGAAGATGCACAGGCCATTTGAAGCCAGTCAAGAAAGACGGAGGTTAGGAGTAGCCTTGAGAGTGAAGTAATCAATAAGGTGCAGGTAAGCATGCTATTTATAATACTCTGCAGTTTATCACATGGCTGTCATCACTACACAGGCAGACTTACCTGTAATTGCAGAAAACCTTTCCTTAAGATCAAGTTTCTTTCCCTATAAGACTGACTGCAATTTGTCTTGTTCATTGTTTTTTGGTAATTGTGACCCTTTATGGAGAGTTTTTAATATGTGCTTCTTCTCAGCATCACTCAAAATCATTTTTCTAAATTAAATTCACTGTTATATTTGGAAAATAAAAAAATTAATACAAATTTACCCTTTATTCTAGGCATGAATACTAGAACCTGCTTCATCTCTGCTGTAGGCTGTTTGTAATAAACGGTTTTAATTACAAGTAGTCTTGCTGTCCATGATAAAATTGCATAGTCGTGCTGCATTGCGAGCTGTGACTGATACCTCTGCCTCTTTCTTTCCCTGACTTTTTCCTTCCCTGAACCACACTTTTGGCAAACATCATATACTTGCATTTAGTCACTTGGATGTGCTGAGCAGCTGGTGCTAATGATTAGAAATAATGAACTAGTTTATCCAGCAAATGGGTTTGTTTATGTGATTTTGGAGTTCAGTTTGTGGGGTACACAAAGGAACGTGAGGTACATGAGGGGAAAGAAGATCTCACAACATCAAATAAAAGCATAAAAAGGAGCAGATGTGCAAAAGTGGAGGTTCTCCATTACCTCTTGCATCAAGTCAGAGTTAAGGAGATGGCCTTGAATGGTCTGTTACTGGCTGGAGCACAGCAGAAAAGATTAATGAATTTATGAAGTGCTTAAACTTGCCTCCCAGCCTAAGCTCAAAATCTTGTTTAGCTCCTTTGAACTATGAAGTGCCTTCTATTGAACAACAGAAAGCATATTGGTATTCATAATGTTGGGTTCTTATAACCAGATGTGTCCAGATCACTCAATTTATTGAGTAATCTAAAGTTTTTGGTTTTTCAAGGAAACAATAATCCAAATACAATATAAAACAGCAAACAAAGTTATTCTGCATTTTTTCTGGAGCTTCTGAACCCTCTCTTCCTTTTACACAGCTCTAATTTCTTTTGCGGGAATGTGTCAGAACTTAATAAAAAGGCTAGGAGGGTTACAATTTTGTTTGTGATCTAGGGAGACAAGCAAAGCGGGGGCAGATATGTCAGGAGTGATAATGGCCTGTCCCTTTCAGTGAAAGGGCCTTGAGTAATATTGTCCTGCAGGTGAGATATAAGTTTGTTTTAATTCCCTGTCAGGATCATCTGAGTATTTTCTCCTACTGGGTCTAGTGATAACACTGAAAAATAAACAAGGCAACAAGAAACAGCAGGCACTATACGAGTATCATTGGTAAGCCAAACCTTACCAAAGCTAGGTGGTTTTTTTTTTTTCCCCTGGTAACTGTCTCATGATACAGAAAGCCATCTTTAGTCATATGAAGAATGTTTGAGAAATCAAGTCAAAGAAAAGCAGGGCCAGAGTTTTACAATGAAATTTGTTGACAACTGAAAACACTTAAGAGAAAAAAGGGTCTCACAAGGAATATATAAAATAAGTAGTTCTTTTTATTAAACTGTTCTATTTAAAATTAGGCCCTCTTCTGAGAAACCCTTTCTTTGCATAAGAGCTGACAGTGTAAAAGGCTTAGGTATCTGACATGCTTTCTAGTCTAGTATTGCCCACAGTACAATTGTTCATAAATATGGTTGCCTTTTAATTATGTTTTAAGAGTTCACTGTAATCATAGGATCATAGAATCATAGAATATCTCAAGTTGGAAGGCACCCATAAAGATTATCAAGTCCAACTGCCTGCTCCTCCGCAGGACTACCTAAAACTAAACCATATGACAAAGAGCGTTGTCCAGATGCTCCTTGAACTCTGTAGAACACATTTACCTTGGGACTAAGAAAGAATGCATGCAAAAGACTAAAAGTGACCAGTTTACAAGATACACTAAACTTTCTTGATTTCTTTCTAGGGAATTTTTGTATCTTAATGATATTAAGATTAGTAAAGTAAAAAAAACCCAACCAAACAAAACACAGTTATTTTTCTGTTATAGTTAAATCTCTGAACAATTTTTACAAGACCTAGTTTCAGTCAACCTGAATTGTTCAACATCATAACAGGATCCAGCATTTCTCATCAAGGGGTTGTATACTTTTGTAGGCAAGGCTGTTTCTCTTCTATGAGAGACTCCACATGTGATGGAAGCAGTGCTGCTTAACAGCAGGAATCATGTAATGCAAAGGATGTAATAGTATTTGAGTTTTCTGTTAAAGATCTTAAAAAACTGGCCTTTAGCAATGAGTCTTTCCCACAACTTCAGGATACTCTAGGATCTCTCATTTCTCTGCCTTCACAGCTCTAGAGGTTACTATCAACAGCAGAACACAAAATTTGGGTCATTCCCGCTCCTTTTGAGTTGACCAGTTCTTTTCAGTCAGCCCGAGATGAAACTTCTGTATGGCAATACACAGGGACTCAACTGGAAAATCTAGCTTTGGCTTCCCTAGAAGTGTGAGACAGAGCGAACAATTAGGATCTATCACTGAGCTTCTGTAGGGCTTCCTTGGAAACTGCAGATTGTATTTAGGCAGTCAATGGTGTTCTGCAATGCATGGGGCCATTTTAGATGCAGAACTTATGTGAAACCACTTTTCACCCTTTATCTTGTCACAAATTCAGGTAATCTGTAACTTTCTTGGACAACCTGTGTCACTTGGCAGTGTAATCAATGTGTAGCAGGCTTTTTTCCCCTCTTCTTTTCTGCTGGAACAGCATTCAGGGAGGCTGTTCTTCTGTCCCAGGGCACCTCTAAGGTTTCCTGTCCACTGGTATCAACACTCCTTTCCCTTGGGGCTTACTTCTCTTGCCAAGACTGGTATGCTACATCAAGTAACCTTCAGATCACCATTCAAGGCACATTGTTTGCTGTTTCTGTCTTTTTCTTTGGGGTTTTGAAAACAACATACATAATTCATGTAGCAGGTGCAATTTTTTGTTGTCGTTGTCCTACAAAATGGTGCGTAGTAGTAATCAGTAAATTAAAACAAACATTGGAAATTTAAAGG
The DNA here is from genome assembly GCA_008921705.1 of Burhinus oedicnemus. Lineage (NCBI taxonomy): Eukaryota > Metazoa > Chordata > Aves > Charadriiformes > Burhinidae > Burhinus > Burhinus oedicnemus. Next base: position 396,237 of record VFFE01007062.1, on the reverse strand, counting down.
CCATGATGGGAACTCTAAATATGTGGATATTCTTAGTAGGTAAGCTGGAAATGAAATGCTGCAGCTGTATGCTACTACTGCCATTCACGTTTTTCTCGCTACTTATTTTTCCTGTGTGTCAAGCCTTGAGGGCCAGCTCCATCAATTAGGAGTTTTATTGGAACTGGAAGGATCATGTAATAGAGTTGCAAGCTTTAAGTTAGCCACAAATGTAGAGACACATGCTTAAAAGTAAAAACAAGAAAGTAAAAAAATGGATCACAGCTTAAGATGCTTTTCAGTTGCTCAGGGAGGCAAACCAGTTTTACAGGATTAATTAACATTTTAGGGTATGCTATATCTAAATAGCAGGAGACTGTATGTGTGTGGGAGGTGTCATTTCACCACAGAAAGAGAGAAATAAATAAAAAAGCAGTCATTTTCTGGAAAGATAGATTTTACTTATGTGGCACAATAAAAAGGTGAAAAGCATGTTTTTACTATCAAATGAAGAATTTTGGTATTTTGGCAAATGGCATTAGAAAAGTGCAGCACTAAAACAGTCAAGGAAGAAGATGTGGTGTACGTGCATGTAGCTCTCTCCTTCTGTTGTTAATTGCCTCTCCACATCTCTGGTAATCAAGCTCTCCCTCCTCCATTTCATATGCAATGAAAATGCCAAGAGAAGTTGCCTGGCCCTTTCCCCTTCACTCCACAGATAGAAACACTGAAGCCCACGGTGGGGCTTCTCCTTCAGCACAGCGAGTTCAGGATTCTCAGTGAAACCTCCCTCCCACAGATCTTTATCGCCCTGTTCTTGCCGGTCTCTTTCACGCATTGCTCCCTCGCATCCCAACCGCATGGCCACGGATGCCAACCTCAGCCCCTCTGTTCTGAGATTCCTCTTTCCAGTGCCTCCTCTAACATGTGGCACCTGTGTATCAGTGAGGTTCACACAACTGCTCCCCTCTTCCCAGTGCTTCGTAGGTCTCTTCTAGATCATAGAATCATAGAATGGTTTAGGTTGGAAGGAACCTTAAAGATCATCTAGTTCCAACCCCCCTGCCATGGGCAAGGACACCTCCCACTAGACCTGGTTGCTCAAAGCCCCATCCAACCTGGCCTTGAACACCTCCAGGGATGGGGCCTCCACAACTTCCCTGGGCAACCTGTTCCAGTGCCTCACCACCCACATAGTGAAAAATTTCTTCCTGAGAACTAATCTAAATCTCCCTTCTTTCAGTTTGAAGCCATTACCCCTCGTCCTATCACTACATGCCCTTGTAAAAAGTCCCTTTCCAGCTTTCTTGTAGGCCCCCTTTCAGATACTGGAAGGCTGCTATAAGGTCTCCCAGGAGCCTTCTCTTCTCCAGGCTGAACAACCCCTGCTCTCTCATCCTGTCCTCACAGGAGAGGTGCTCTAACCCTCTGATCATCTTCGTGGCCCTCTTGTGGACCCGCTCCAACAGGTCCATGTCCTTCTGATGTTGAGGGGCTCCAGAGCTGGACACAGTATTCCAGGTGGGGTCTCATGAGAGTGGAGCAGAGGGGCAGAATCATCTGATTTTCTGGAAAGGTTGTGGATAGATGAAGTATGTCTGTGATGGAAAAATACCATGAAATCTTCAAAAAGCTTGATTACCATTTAATGTACAGTTACCATCTTGCCACATTTGTTTGCATGCATCTTTTTTATGTGTCTGTGTGCTTTTGAGCCTTAAACTTGCATTTCACTATGCCAGGGTAGTGATTTACAACACAATAAATATTTTGTAGGTGTTCCTAATGGAGGGGGTTGATAGATATTTTAGCATCTGGCCATTGTAATGATCCCACTTTGGCAAATAAAAGGAATTTGGCATGAACTGAAAAAAAGCTGTGACTAAGAAAACATCAGTAGCAATGAGCAATTGAAAGCAGTGGATTGTAAACACCAGGAAGGAAATTTGTCTTGTTGTAAAAAGTTAAAAAAAAAAGAAGCTAACTTTCCAAGGAGATAGTAAAACTAAATGGTGGACCGAATAAGTACTAAATGAAATGCCTGAAGAGAAATCTTTGTATAAGCAGCAATTACACATTTTAATATGTTATTTGTGAGATAATGGAGATGACTAGGACAGGTGTCCAATTATATATTCTGTTTATAATTAAGCCTTTATTTGCTATCATTTTAAAACCAGACAATAACAGAAACTGAAGAATGCGGCAGCAGTTTTTTTGTAGAAGTCTATTCTTTGTGAATCTCTGTGGCCAACTGTGTATTGATGTCTACAGTTTTGGTAAAGAAATCATCAATCAGTCATTATGTTACAACACTAGGTGTACTTGAGTCTTACATTCTTAAGTGTTATGGAAGTTAACTGACAATTCAATAACTCAGGAGCTTCCTTGAATATAGCTTGTCTTGCTCTCATGAAGTAAAATGGAAGAAGAAAAACCCAACTGAGATGAGCAATTCCAGATAGCTTTCCTGCATTTTTCAGGAAATATCCCAGTGAAGCATGTTAGAAAGTTAAAAAATAGAAAATCTCATCAACTCACAGCCTTGGCTCTGCCATTCTTTGTGGCAGATTTGGGTATAAAGTGAATTTTCCCGCTTCTTAAAATTCTGAAGAAAAAAAAAAGAAATAAATATTTTTAATGTAACTGAAAATGTATGCATACAGCTATCTGTTATATACCTCTGTGTTGAACAGATTATGAAAAAATAGAAGTTTCAAGTCAGATTGTATGTTTCAAAATCAGAAATCTGAACATATTTTAAATCTGAAAAGTACAAGAAATACTTTCGGGCAAAGATTGTTTAAAGACAAAGCAGTTAATTTAAAACATATAAAAATTGTTAAAATTATCTTTAACGTTTCTGATGTGTTGTACTTCTTAAGACTGGTGAAAGCTAAAGCTCTTGTAAAGTTTTCACAAACAGTGAATTGTTTCTTTAAAAGCTAAATAATAAAAGAGGTGGCTATTAAAAAGCAGATCCAGAGATACATCCCAACAGCATGACTCATGCTCCTAAAACTCATTCTGTGCCCGATACATCAACATTTGCTACTCTGTGTAAGCCTGTAGCTTGCTTTCTATTGAAAGAGGAAATAAGACTCTTAAAGCAGGAGACAGGAGACCAGACTTTTGCGACAAGTCTGGCGAGACCTCCAGCTGGTAGCGTTAGCAAAGATTTACGGAGAGTTTAGGAGGACTGCTGCCTGCCTGTTAGCACTGCTAAGCACTGTGTGTTTCTTGTCTCAGGGACGACGTTGCACAGCCGTGTGTTAGAAGCACCAGCCATGAATAGTAATCCCGGTTCCGTGCTTACTGTGCTCAGGGATCCACAGAACTGGGGCTTCTCTCTGGGTGGAAAAGATAACGTAGGCAGGCAGCTGTGCTGTGGGGCCAAACGTTTGCCTGATGCCTGGGATGATACGATTAAGCAAGAAAAGGAGGGGGAGTTTCTGACTTCTGTTTGTGGGTACGTAGTCACATGCATATGTATACGTAAGCCTTTAAATGCACCCCTGTGCCAACAGGCTTGAAAACCAGGAAGTAAACAAAGATGTATTCTTTTATCTAAAACATCATGAGGTTGATTGAAATACTCTCATTTTGGACCTCTGAACATCTCTTCAGGAGGCTGCAGCCTTCAGACATATCTGTAAGCACTCCACTGAGTTGCTACTTGTATTACTAACTGCCTTTGGTGAGGAATATATTTCAGCAAATCATAAAAAGGATAAAATAAATGAGTATAGATTCACGCCATTTTTTTCATAAGCTGTTTCACATGTTCCTCCAGCCTTAAATGAAGGTCACCTAATACATGCACCATGATTATACACACAAGATTTTCAAATGTCATTTAGCAATAATTAGTTTTCATGAAACAATTGAAAGCTAGCAGAGTTTTCTCAGTAACTCTCTCCAGAGACAATCAACTGCTTCACTAGAGCTCAATCTTTGCTGTGAGTTCATTTTCCTTTCATCTTTTGCCTCACAGAATGAAACAAAAAATTGAAAAATACAAAAAAATTACAAAATTGTAATGTGAAAAAGTTTCAAAGTGAACACTTAGCATACAATCAGATTATATGAAAGGTTATTGGCTTTATGTTATGAATGTCACTGATTTCTAATTATCCAAAACAAACTGTTTTAAGAAAAGGCCATTTTGACTATTTCACTTAAAATTATGTTTTGTATGAAGGTTAAACTCAAATCTTACTGCATTATCAACTTCGCTATATTCAATATTAATGTATATACATGAGTATATAGACAAAGAAAATATTTGTCCCAAATATTTGGGTTGAAATTAAAATATATGCCGCGATAAAATCGTAGGAGATCTGTAAAAGGATCTAAACAACTGTTCTTGCAAAAGAAAATTGCACCTCAATGATCTGTTAGTCTTTATCACAGAAGAGACAGAAAGGAAGCTGGATGGCTTTGCTTGATTCAGGCTATGACCCTCTACAGCTGAGCTACTGGTGGCTTCACAGTCACTGGGAGACCGTGAAGAGCCTTGGGAGAGCATTCAAGCTTCCGTGTGTGGTTTGTGCACACTTTCTCTCGTGTTTCTTCCTTGAAATATCTGAGAGTCTTGCTCTGAAGTGGAATGTTGAAATCTTGGCAATCTTTCCAAAAAATGCCTCTTATTTGCTAGCCAGCCCTTACAGGATTTTTTGCATTAACAGTAGTAAGATGGGAAAAGGGACATAAAAATGCAAGCTTATTGGTAATGTGTGTTTGTGGCTAAAAATATTAATTAGGAATGTGATGAATTAGGAGTCATTAGGAATGTGATTGGGAACAGTAAAGATAAATGTTGGCATGTTGTTATGTGACTCATAAATACATTTTCACTTGGAGTAACCTGTATAGAACAGGTCACTCTATCTTAGGGAGGATTCTGTGGGGTTAAAGGGTATTTCAGAAAAGAATGACAACAATGAATAAAGGCATAGGAAAGTGAAAAACATGATTACCTGAGAAATATGAAGACTCAGAGGTGACATAGAAGTACATAAAGCAGTGAATAGTCACAAACAGGTAGATGAGGAGCCTCTGTATTGCAACGCTGGTGGAATTTATAAATGGGGAGGTTAAACGTTAGAAAAGAAATACTCTTTGCCGTGATCTCAAAGTTCTATGGGGTATTGTTAGCAAAATTCATACACTTGAATCTTGGTCATTTATATGGATAAAGAAAAATAACTCAAGTTTAGTGCTAGGAAAGTGCTTGGGAAAAGTTATTTAAGTATTTCTTTTAGAGCACTTCAGGATCAAAGGTAGGATTCTGGTAGGATCATATCCACTATAGTGATTTCTATGTGTGTGTACGTGTGCACATCTCACAAATGCCCCTTCCTTTACAGGAAATATAAGTGCAGTAAAACCAAAACAATTTCTCCGCACCCCACACCCCCAAGCCTAGCACAGTAAACGCCAGGAAGACACCTTATTTTTGTAGGCTTTTACCTAGAGGGAGAAGAAATTTCTCAGTTGAAATTGTTCCTGAAACTAGGATATAGTACGCTATAGGGACTGAAGTTATTTGCTGGCTGTAGAAGAGGCTGGACAAGAAGACCAGTAGAACTTACTTGACTTATAAAATCCTTTAATCCTCCTCAGTTGGTAGACCTGAGGAGCGTGACTGATTGCATCTACATAACACACAGAACTTGGTTTGAATCTTCACAAACCTTCTATGGCACCTCTTTGGGCTTTTTTTTTTTTTTTTTTTTTTTTTTTTTTTTAATGAGGTGGAATGGATGACCTGAAATTACTAAAATAGCAAGAAGGCAAAGTCACAGCTAACCAGAAAGGTAATTTTATGGCTTGATGCTGTGTGTGTGCAGTGTGCCCTGGCGTGTGGCATGTCGGTATGATGGGTCTGTGGAGCACAAGAATAGCTGAGAGAGTTTTGGAGCTTTTCACCATTCAAATTCAGTGCAGCGTAGGTTCATGTGCTCTGTCTGGAGCAGGCACAGGCTCTGACATGGATCCCGTAAAGGGAACCCATAGCTGCATTTTGTCCTGGAGGGAAGCAGTTAATTCACTCCAGGATAAAGCTATCCTTTCTTCCAGCCCCACAGAGAAGTCTTTCCTGGTTTTAGTGGTAGAAATGGAGTATGTTTCCTTCTATTTCACAATCCCTTTGGACACAACAATAGAGAGAAAAAAACGGAGATGAAAGTTCATAGCAGGCCCTTTGCAAAAATGAACAGATGGGGGAAAACTTTCTTATGGCAATTGATATCAAATAATAACAACAAACACTTTCAGGAAGGCCTGAGATGTATGAGGAAAATGAACCCATTTGCCTTCTCAATGAAAATTTATAGTCTGTATTATATCTCATGAATATTATGACCCTCTTAGAATATGAGAAAGGGGAAGGTGAGATGCAAGGAACTAAATGTTTCTTTTTCTGCAGATTTCCCACAAGCAGCAACAACAACAAAAAAATTTTTTTTTTTCCTTTGGTGCATTAATTGCATGGATTGTATTTATATTGTATGCATGACATTCCAGCACATTGTTCTTTTTTGCTCTCAAATTGATTTGTTTTCTCAGCAAAGCTTGGATTGTTAACATGGACCTGTCATTCATCTGCAAGTCCTTTCTAACTTCATGACTGATCTTGTCTGCATTTGATTCAATGGTATTTTAAAACATACTTTCACTTGGACTTTTGTAGTTTTTCCAGCTGCCGTTTCTGATCTCACCAGCTTGCTGAGGCTATTTCAAATGTTTTTATGGGAAAAGAATTCTCTTAAGACATATCATATAGCTAAACAGCAAAACAAAAGAGAATCTAATTTACCTGAGGGAATAATCCTAGAAGAACACCTACTCCTGAGTATCAAATAATAGCTTAGTAGTACTCCAGAACAACAAATGAATGTACTCCTCTGTTCCTGGGACTCCTATGTGCAAGACATCACTGGGAGAGCCGGAACTTGAAGTTTCTGATTCCATCAGAAACTGGGGTTTGTTTGCAAAACAGATAGTTCCTCTGTTGCAAAAATAATATCACCTTCTATTTCAGGTGCAATAAAAGCAGTTGAGTACTGACCTGAAAAAATTAGTTATTGTGCCTCGAAAGCAAGCTGCTATAAACAAACATTTTTGCCTCACAGTCTACCTTCATGGACATAGTGTTTTACTGTTGGAATCAAGCAATTGTTTTGGCCTGTAGTCCATTGCTTTTCTTTCTTTTATTTTTCCTTTCAACTTGCAAGGAGGCCAGCAGTAACATCTGTTAGAGTTAAGATACACTGCAATGACTTTTCTGATACTGGAGCCCTGTAGCATATTGGCTATGCAGAAGCAAGGAGATAGGCTCTTCTGTCTACATGATCTATAACACTGTGCTGCTAATTCAAGGAGAGTGAACTATTTTTAGAGGTTACCAAATGACTCAGAAAAAAGAAGCAATTGTATAACAGATGCGAAACCGAACATTCAGATTATCTAGCTGTTAAAAAACTGAAAGAAATCAACCTAATTTCAGTTCAGCTGGAGGGAGCAGGCTTCTTTAACAGCACCCCAAGTTCATTTAAAGCATGTTCCTGAATATAGAACCTTTGCTATGATAAGCTACAGATGCTTTAAAAAACAAACAACACCTTTCCCCCCCATTCTGATGACAAATATGAATTTTAGTGCAAGAGATTTATGCCAGTGTTTGATGTTGACTGCATTACACCTAGAGTTTTAAATCCCATTAGAAACTGCTTGTCTTATTAAACGAGGAGTTTAATAGTATGCTTGGATAGTCAACAGCCAAAACAAGATCAGCAGTGTTTTCACAGAGTAGGAAAAGTGATAAAAATGATGATGACTGAGTACGGACTAAGTGTCAGCTCTGTCAGGATCATGGGCTTGAGATTTAAGTTTTAATATAATATTTCTCAAACTTTATTGATTGTCACTACTTAAAATTCACAGGTTCCCCTCATAATGCTTCAGGAACATTGAAAATGTCACTACAAACTCAACACCTGGAAAATTTTGCATTTGAATTAAAAAAATAAAAATGACTGCAGTGTTTACTCTTAAAAACTGAGACAACCTAATAGCCTTAATATTTCAGCAGTTTTGTATGGCATTTTATTAGGTGCACTGCATGAGGTTAAGACAGAAGTTTTTCATTACATAACAGGAAATAAGCAATTTTTAAAACTTAGCCAATATTGTATAACACTCCTGTAAAGATGGGTGGTAAAAACTAGGCTCAGGTGAAATCAGTGGCATGAGTTCCGCAGGGCTTTCATTTCACCCCAGCTGCCAAAATTCTACTTTCTTCTACCAGATGCTGGCTTTAGAGGAAATATTGGTAGTGAAGTGACTCTCACTGCAAAGATAGGGTAACCTGATGTGAGCATGCTAAGGTGGAACAACAGGATGGAGTCAGTAGTGGTTACCTTTGCATATTCAGCTTGGGGGAAAAAACCCACATACACAGAATGAACTAGAAACACTGGCAGACTGAAGGAGGGCATACCCTATTTGGGCTGAGATGAGGGCTGACAGCAAATTCGCGCTGGTTGAGTAAAGAGGTGGAAATTTTCCTGCTGAGTTGGATTTTTCAGGTTAATACGGTGGAGCTCCTTACGGCTCCTGTGCTAGAGGCTAGGTGTCAGAGAAGCTGAAGCTTGCAGGGCTGTGGGGAAGGAACAGAGCCGTGCCAGTTACTAGAGCTGATCTTGCTATGTGTTTCTCATATTTATGATACCTAAGTACAGAGAAAACTGCTAATGAAAGGGGAAACAAATGCAGTTCCGCTGCATTTTTTTCTACTTGGCTTTCCAATTCTAATGAATGAAAATTCATCTGGAGAAACACTAATTGGGTTTGACACCACAAACACAGCAGTAATGGAAGCAGGTTTCTCAGCTAGGGAATCTGATGATCTAACAAGCTGTCTCAATGAGATTAGCTAGTTTAAGGTCTTGTGACATTATTCATTAGTTTTCTAACACACTAATCTTTACAGTACACTTCCCAATTTGATGTTGTATCTCCTTCTCTAGCTATGGACTCTGTTCTTTTATACCCAAGATAATGCTTCTTGTTAATTCACTGACAATCAGCAGCAAAAAAAATAGCACTCCCTGGCACTTTACCCTTGTCACAATATCTCTGAGGATGTTTGTTTCACATCGATGTCATTTTATTGTCGGTGTCAAGGTGACCAGATGAGTTGATCAAGAAGGCATCAGTAAGTATTTATAAACAGCTATCTGGGAAATTTGTCAATGCTGAAATTAGTTTTATGCAAGAGTAGTGGTCGAATATTATTGTATTTTGAGGAATGGTCAAACTGCAGGAGTGTAACAGTTGATTGCCCAGAGGAAGTACCAAAATTCTGTGATTAGCAAGTTCTTTGTTCATGCCAGCACAGGAATTTGAAAAGGCAAAAGGGTCAGAGTGTCTGTAATTCCATGCTGTATACGTGAGCGTGGCAAGAAAAGAATGACAACTAATGTATGTATCTGTAAATAATACTGGACATGTTTAACATCATTAGGATTGCAGCAAAGCATCCTCTGTATATTGTCAGACTTTAAAATCATCTACAGTTCTCCTTGTGCTTACTCTTCCTGCTTTTTGCGATAATTCCTTATCAGTGTGAAAAATTATTATTCAAAGTAAGTATGTTGCTTTCACATGAACCTAAAATAAAACTTAGTTGTTGTAATAGAATAACTGCATTTAACTGAAGGCAAATATTAGCTTCAGTTGCAGGGACACAGGAGTTGCAGAGAGAAAATTTGCTGTGCTAATCCCTTGCTCATCACAAAATTGTTATGTGGAAGAAGAAGTGTTTCATATGCATAAATAAAAATCAACAAACGAAATGCATCTAACAGTATTTGTTTGTCTTGGCAGTTTCACGCATTTCTTCTATAATGAATCATAATATGAGTGGAAATACCAATTCCCATCTTTCAAGAATTAGAAAGTTTCAACCGCTATTTTTTGTCATTCACTGTGCAAATGAACACTTCGAGTATCATAGGAAAAGCTGTTCACAAATGGTGCATTTCTCAGTTTGGAAATACTTTGTCCTATACTGTTTTATTTAGGCTATACCTATAAATAGAAATCAGCTGCTAAGAAATGAGTTTACTGTGTGAAATCATACTGTTTTATTTTGCTACCCAGCTAATCCTGGTCAGGCTAAAAAATGGTTAATAAGCAATCTGTAAGATCTTATAAAATGACATTTGGAAATCCTGCAGTCATATTAGTCATTAGCCATGGCAATATTCTGCCATAAGGCAATGAGTCAGACGATTGATTAGAGAACTTCATCATGATATACCCTCCAGCATGACTATGGAGAGAGGGAAAAGGAAAAGGAGAAAGGAGAGTGCATGGGACACAGGACAGGAACACGGAGGAATGGAAGGGCAAAGAAAGTCTGAAAGAGCTTATTTTTCAGAGTTAAAGGGTAATGGAAGTAATGGAGAAGAGGCAGACAGCATAAATCATGACTCTTGAGGACCAACAAGGTGTGTTACCCTCATGCTTTGTGAGTGAAGTCCAGTATCACTGGAAAATCTAATTTTTCTTGCACTCTTAGCATGGCCTCTTGCTCTAGACATGAGGCAGCTGTTGGCCACCTTTCTCACAGGTGTTCAATAAAAGTTGTGGAGAAGACTGGCATTGAAACATTGTCTGTTTTTAATTCTGCCCATTTTCTCAAAGGGATGTGTCGATATGTATGGCTTTACCAGCTATCATCATGTTTGCTGAGGAGCATCAGCGAAACAACCAAGAGTGCACAGAAGCTGACAAAAGGCCTACAGGGGACACTGGAGAAATGCTCGCCCTTGAAAATATTGCTGGGCACTGCAATTAAAATGAAAGTGCTCTGCTATTTAGGAGTTTGTTGATGCTTTTACTGGTGGCCATGCTGCGACTACCCTGCTGCTGTTTTGGAAATAAGCACACTGGTTTTGGCTGTGATGCTCAGGTATGCAAGGCTGGGTGCCTGCCCCATCCCTGCAGTCAATCTTAAAAGCTGCCAGCTCCTAGTAGGAGAAAGACAGGACACAGAAAATACAAGTATTGTACAAATAGTAAGAATGATAGACATGAGAAGAAATCACTTGTACAGCTAAGATTTTACTGCAGCACCTATTTTTTTTCAGAATTCATCTCCCTAATGTGTGCTTTTCTCCATAGCAGGGTATGATGACTTAAGGACCTTATCTGCGGTATTTCCAAATGGCTGGGTCTATCTTGATTTATCCTGAATCAAATTCATCTAGGTCCTCAAGTGATGCACAGCTCTATCAAAAATTGGTGAGCTTTCTAATTTTACTCCTGCAGATTTAGTACCATTTGTCCAATATACTTGTATTATAAACAGTCAGAGGCTCTTGTACCTTTAATGCAGGGGAGCTATTAGTAAAATATTCTCCATGAAGACACTATTGTTTATGGGGTTCACTGGCTTTCTTGGTCTGCAAGGCTCATCTCTTTTTTTAGGCATTTCAGGAAACAGGTTCCCAGGTTTTTTTTATGTTTATAGGAAAGTGATTACAGTTATAATACAGGGAAAAGCTGATCTGTTGGGGTTTTTTTGGCTTATTTTCCAAGTATTCTGATTTGTATGAAAATACTCTGCCTGTGATAAACACTTACTATAACTACTTTATAAATCAAAATGATTAATCTATTGTTTGTGCTTTTAAAAACTGTGTTAATCAATACCAAACATTTCAAAAGAATACATACAGATTATATTATTGGCAAACAAGATTGCTGCTGAGATCAATGTAAAATTCCCATCATCTTCAATAAGACTATTTTCAGACTGGGATGTAGGATGTTACATTTTTACAGACTGCCATTATGTAAACTCATAATGATGGATAGTCCTTTCCCGAGAATTACAATAACCACAAGAAAGATCAGAAGAAACAGGTGTGAAGAATAAACAAATGCACTGGGAGATGGGTTAAATTGCTGCAAGTTCTCCATAAAAGGTAGAATCAGGATCAGAGCCCTGATATTTGAAGTCAAGACCTGGGTCCTGCTTAATGATGTTGCTTCACCTGCAGCTTTCTCAAGTGATGCATGGCTCATCATTCTTGGGCTGCGGAGATCTCATATAGTGTGTAACAACAAAATCAATTGTAAGAACAGGCTTCAGCAGATTACTCCCCACCACCACTAATTACTTTTCATAGTGGCACCTCGCCTTTCTGTCTGCCCTATCTCCCCATGCTTATGAAACACTTCGCCTCTCTGTCATTTACTTCTGTGAGCCATGAAGCTCTCCTGTCATTGACAGAAAAGGCAAGAAAGAGAGAAGGCTTCATGCCTCACATGCTCAAGTAAGCAGTGGATCACAGGGCCATGTAATACAGATTGAAACAAGGCTCCTGTTCACCATGCTTATCTCACTTTCAAATTGTTTAATAAATCTTTTCTTCTTCATAAGGAATCTCAGAGGGCCCGTGTCTAACTCCTTTTTGGGGGAATGTGGTGATGTAAACACATTTAATTATCTTAAACAACTAGAATTTCATAACATAAATATTACAATAAACAAAATATTGTTGAAAGCTACATAGCATAAGGATAATGCCATATGTCATTAAAATAAATGTATCTTTTAATTGTCGTGTGGGCTGTAAACTTATCACAAGTTTGGACTGCATTAGGAACGGGCCATAAAATTGTAACTGCAAACCTTCATGCCACTTACTAAACAGTGACTACCTGTTCTGACATAATTATCAACCTTCTCCAGTTGTTTTAGTATCTTTGTATAAAGATTAGCTCGACTGTTTTATTATGTTTGTGTCTTGCTCTGTGATGTCTCATTTCTTTTGTGCAAGTGCTATTACTAATAGTCAAGTACATGAAGAAGTCCAAGGACTACACCATTTTCTTTAGGGTACAATTATTCCTGAGTAACATTGGAAAATGCATAGGCTTTCCAGATGAATGCGTCTAAACATAGAAACGATTTTAAATGGAAACAATCAAGATTAATGGCTACTGTGGTTCATTATTCATTGTATTTTAAGGAAGATATCTGCAACATAAACCATCAACAAATAAAATAGAGGTTAAGGTCATGGTCCGATCTTTCAAGAGCGTATAGGACATCTCTTATGCTGTTCAAAGGACGTTTTGTGTGAATGCATTCAACTGACTCTCAACAGGATTGTTCTGAAATTTCTTGATGGGCTTGTAAATGTGACTGGGGAGTATAATCTGGCCCCTTGTGAAAGCCTGACACTCTCTGCCCAAAACGTCAGGAGGCTTTGCATGTAAACTTACATATCCCATAGATATCTTAGTCCAGTGCTCTTGACCCTAGAGTCAGCAAAAAAAGATGAACAACTGCAATAGCCACAGAAAGCAGATGAATCTTGAGAAAAACAGATTTCAGGAGCACTCTTATCTATTTACACAGAGCAGTTATATAATATCTAAGGGCAAATGGTGAATCCCTGAATCACACGTTGATTAAAGCTGGAATAGCACAGAAGTTGACAGTTTTTTGAATGCTGAGCAAAGGAACTTTATTAGAAGCAGAAAAGTAATGTTATTCTGAGACCTACTGTCTTTCGGCATCTCTCTCTCTCTTTCTTCTGTCTCTGCTGTTCGTTAAATTTCTGCCAAGAGCCTGCCTGCCCTCTAAAGCCTGGCTTCTAGCTACAGATTTAAAGAAATAATAGAAGTGTTTTATACTTTTTGCTTCGTAATGTACTCCTAATAACTTTTTGTAAGATACACAGCATGCAAGACAACATTAAAGAGAATGGAAGGACCAGTTTTCAATTCCTTCAAGTTTTGGTTTTTTTAAACTACAGAACATTCTCTGATGTTAGGGAGTTTCATAATTCACATAACTGAAATGCTGATCGGTAGCTGCCTTGGAATGAGACCTTAACTGAAGATAGTAGGATGATCATATAATTTACCATGTGGGTCTTGGATCAGGCCCTAAGAATTATTTTTTTTTTTTATGTTGTTTGCTCTGTAGGACCACATGGTTGCCATATTCATCAAGAGGTGTTCAAAAGCAGACCAAAGTATGGTTATAATCTCTCAGGATTTTCACAAGGCAGGAGCTATACTGTGTCATGTTGCACTGAACTTTCAGGGAATTATTTAATTTAATATGCCTCTGGGGTTTTCTGTGACACTGGAAGCTCATTAGAAATATAAAGCATATAGTATTAAAAAGAAAAGAAACCAAATTTGAAAGAGAAAATGCTTTTCTCACAACAAAGCCAATTTTCTTATCTGTTCCACCAGCAGATCAGCAGTAGGAGTTAATATAAAGGCAACACGTAGGTAAATGGCCCTGGCAAATGAATCTCATCTTCCTAGGTGTCCCATGCTTGGTTTAAGCAAATATGTCATTCGTAGCTGGCTATCCAGTGGTTCAGTCATGACAGGATGTGCTTTTGTCCCATTTGGGACTATATCCCTATTTGGATTATGTATATATTTGCATAGATATCGGCTTCTGCTTTACTAACAGGGGAGAGGCATAAAAGGGAACTTCCCTTGGAATGGCAGGAAATAAATTTTTTATACACACAGGTTCCCCGTAATCTTAAGGTCAAGTTTACTAGCCAGCAAATGGGGTAAGAGTAGCCATACTTTTTAATTAACCCATTTTTTTTCCCCATGGCTGTCAGTAAATTTACATTTGGCTGCGAGAATCCAATTTCTGTTGGCAGCACAGGCATTGAGACATGTACAGCTTGTGCAGATTGCAGCCTGTATCAGTGCTTAAATACTGAGCTCTGAATTTCGTTGCTAGACTGTTCAGTGCCCCCACAATGTCTTTCAAAGTCTTCTAGGCTCTGGTTTATTGTATTACCTTTGTCAGTCTGAAGTGTAGTAATTTATATTTGTCACGACTGCCCTTCATCTGGTGTGGTGCAACCTTGGGCTTTTTTTGCCTTGTGTTTTTTATCAGTGGAGGAGTCCGGTATTTTGAATAATTAAAACCACATAAATAGTTGATCTTGGTGATACAGCATACAACACTAAGATGTCTTATGTAAAAGCCATGTGTTTTCACTTCTACTGTCTCATTTGCTTGAACTAGATTAAAAAATTGTTGTCATGAAAAATTAAAGATGATAATAATAGGCATTATTATCCTGTTTACTACATGCTGCTAATATAGAGAGATTTAGATTTCTCCTGAGGAATAGTTTGATGTATATTTGTTTTCAATTAAATTTGCATATGCCGCTTTAAAGAGAAAGATACTCTATTTATCTCTCTATTTGCTTTCACTGAGGAGGGAATAAAAGTTCCATACTTCTCCCCCTTAGCTGCATCACTGCAGGAGAGCTCTGTATTGTGTATCATAAAGAGATTGGGAAGCTGGGTAATTAATCATGAGCTTTTATGTAATAGAAAGTTTAAAATTCATTAGCTTTATATCAGAGTGAGTGTTATGAGGGAGAACATGTTGTGAATGAGAGGGAGAGCCTTATAATTAAGGAAGTGTGTAAATAATAATGAAAGTCATTAGTGCCATTCAGTTTGTAAGAATGTCATAATGTAATTGGAGCATTAAAGTGAAATTTGCGATGACAAACATTAACGATACAAAAGAGAGAAAATGTGGTTATCTTTAGTTTGACAGATAATGTCAGCTTTCTTGCAAGGCCCAGATGGCGCACAGGAAAATGTTATGAACAGTTTTATTTTAATATTTTTATGATGTGGTATTTGGGAATACAATGTCACAAACACACAAGGAGGTTTGCATTTGTCAACCAATAGTGCCTTCCAGAGTACAGAGTCCAATGCTGAGTGACCGAAGCAAGAGACAGATAGGGAAAGTCTTGTCATTGATGCAAGATCGTTGTTGCAATGAAGGTGAGGTGTGGTGTAGGACGGTACTATGAAGCTGTTAAGTTTTCTGTCTCTCTCTCTCTCTGGATATGCACATTGAATCTTTCTTTCCTTTAAAAAGAAAAAAAAAAAGAAGAAGAGAGGGGGAGGGAGAAAAGGAAGAAAATGATTTAACAATTATGCGGGAAATTATATGATGCTAAAATTGTACCATGTTCTGCTCTTTCAATGAAGGGACTTTCTACAGTATTGCATATTGCAAAGGCTATAATTTTAGGGCGTGAAAAAATGTAGATTCCAAACAAAGGAAAATTTAAATATGTCTAGTGGATAAGGCAAGGCGAAACAAAAAGAAGGCAGCTGGAGAAAATTTGGGGGAACCGTATTATTTTAAGGGCAGTGACTGAGAAATAACTATGCTTAAGACTCTAAGACCTGAAAGGTCCAAGACCTCAGTGTTGGAAGCTTAAGTATCTGTCTTGTGTTCTGTCCGTGAAGTACAGCATTATGGGGTTTCATACTGCCCCCATCACTTTGTGTTGAATAGACCTAATTTTTACATAAGCAGTCATTCATTCTTTCCTGTCTCTTCTCTGCAGCCCACTAGCCAACACAAAAGTTGATTCCAAAGTGTTCACGAGAAACACTGCAAATTGCTAAACGGATGCTAATCAAACTTATATTCTGCTAAGAGTCTTAGGAAATGAGCAGCGGTCCCAAATGAGTGAAACTGGAGAGGTGAGGGTGTGCTGGAAAGCAGCATGCTCTGCTCACAGGTACAGATGTGCACTAACATTGTAATGGCAGATGGGGGAATAAAGAGCCCATTGGGCCAGTGCAACATAGCAACCCCCACACCTTATCAAATGTTTACCTCAGTAGGATTTTAACCCATAGTTCCTTGAAAAACCTCTGAGACTCCCCAGTCGCATGACAAAGGCCACATTTTTGCTTGTTTTATCATCACTGACAGAACTTGAGGGGGTTTTCAAATGACACATAGCAGGAATTATTCTCTGCTTACTGTAGGGCTGCTACTACTGTTGGGGGTTTTGGGTAGGACAGTCTAAAGTACAGTCACAGTGACTATGCTAAATTATGATTATGTCTGTGCCTTTTCTGGTCATTGTTATTGAGCAAAAACAAAACTAACATGATGATACATAAGCTGTAAAAAAAGGCTGTCAGATATATTGCCTCCAGTAGTTTGTAAAGGGCTGGTTTTGGAAAGCATGATTTAGCACAGGTTGGGTTTTTTCGCTCTGTTTTGCTTTGGTTTTTTTCAGGTTGCTCCTGTTCTTTGGCACAACTGCACACTATTTTGCACATAAAGCATGATGTGGGCTTAGAGGGGGCAACTACTTCATCTCACATGGATTGTGAGGGGAACTGACCTACCAGCAAATTATGTCATGCTCTTAACATCCTCTATTGTGGAGGTTCTCCTCATCTCCTCTTGAGCAGCCTTCATGACCAATGTTCGTTGTTTGTCACTTCTCTAACTGAACAGGTTAATAAAGCTGGAGGTTGGGGGCAGGGAGGGTAAGCACAGATGGTCACAATTTTACAGAATAAGAACTAGCCTTCCTTTTCTTTACCTTTAGTGCAATTCCAACCTTTATACACCAATTTGTGTATAGGTTACAGATTTTGAGAATTAGTCTGTGATCTGGCAGGTTCATTCCTGTTTAGGTAAGACATATTTTTTGTAGACTTCTCTTTTAATTATTCCCAGCACAACAGTGTTTAAGATGTGACCATCCACAGTACTGGCAGATGCATCTTGAAGATATTATACTATTTCTACCCTGTTTAGACTCAGACAATGTATCTATCAACTTGAGTGGGAGTGACCTTAGCAAAGATAAAGCCCAACCTTCTACAAATAGACTTTGGACTGGGGATCCTAAAGGAGCAATAATTTCCAAGCCTTTTTATAGTGATGTACTGAACTCCATCACTTCACGTTTATGGTCTTGAGTTACCAACCCAGCCTTGCAGTTGCATATAGGAAGTCTGAGGTGGGAGCAGCTGTCAAGGCCAGCGCCACTCTCTCTGGGAGGTCCCCATTGTCTTCCTCTATATTGTAGTTCAAATGCAAG
The DNA here is from genome assembly GCA_008921705.1 of Burhinus oedicnemus. Lineage (NCBI taxonomy): Eukaryota > Metazoa > Chordata > Aves > Charadriiformes > Burhinidae > Burhinus > Burhinus oedicnemus. The sequence continues at coordinate 378,298 of VFFE01007062.1, read as the reverse complement.
TCAAGATTTAGGCATTGTGGGTGGCAGGAAAGCTTGAAGTCCCAGGGTTAATACATGTCTGTGTTCTGCTCGTTGGAGGCCAGTGCTGTGGCTTCCTGGGCAGTGTGTGCCTCAGAGCATACTCCAGTGAGGCAGGGTGGGCTGCAGGAAAGTAACATATCCAACTTACACAGATGCTGTGGCCAGGATCCCTTCTAGAGATTCTGATGGGAGAAGTTAAACATTGATCTGGTTGAAGAATATCTACATACTAGTATGGTATCAAGTTATCTGTGAAAAATACCTGCAAGGTAAATCTGGGCCTAATGTCAATGGGAGCCTTCTCTTAATCTGTTACGTTCAAAACATGTATTTTGGAGAAGACTAGATGTTTCTAGAAGCGAAAGTTAAGAGGGCAACATGCTCAGGGGAATTTCAAAGGGAGAAATTGGCACTTGGTGAGTATTCAGGGTTACAGGGGCCAATCTGGCAAGTCTTCTTTTCTTCACCTCCAAATCATTTGTCAACTTTAGTCTCTAAGTTTTCATATGGTATCCGATCTATACAGTGGCACTGCTTATTTAACAGGCAATGCACTGGGTTGCATCTATATACCCTGACCGAAATACAGAACAGAGATGTGTCGAATATTACCAAGATCCAGGCTCCTCACTATATGAAATAAATAGCTGAACTGAAATACCTCACAGTCTGTATGATAGTTCTCTGCCTACCTACAGCTGGGATGATGGTCTTCTCTAAAATATACTGGAGTTGCTTTTGAGTGTTAAGCAAAGTCTACAACTCCATAACAATGGTTTACTGCTATTTCTTAATATTGCTCTGGCAGGATTTCTAGAAGGTAAATGGGGATTCCTCTTGACATTGTTTTTTTCTTTTTTCTCCTCTCTGTCATTTCCTAGATCCACTTGCTCACCCAAGAAGTGGACTAGTTCCCCGGCTTCCCTTCTGCTAGGACACCTTAAGGACAGGTGTCAGTCTAGTGATGGTTTAGCAGAGAGAGAGGCATCATGTACCTTTGAAAGCCTGTACTAGCCACATCTTACTGGGGAAGCTGAAAATTGTCACCAAAGTTTGTCTGCTTTCTAGGTGTGCTGGGAGGAAAGCTATGCTTTTATGTGTTGCTTTAGACAAAGGGCTGCAATAAAGACTTTTCTTGGTGAGTTCTTGATGTGAAACTGCTTTGTGTTAGTGAAGTTGTTTGTGACTCTTATGGCTCCTATGTTGAGGACTGTAACTACCCTCCTGCAGATGCTATCTTTGTCATATGTCTCCTTAGAGCCACTCATACTTGTGAGCCAAGCAGTTCCTGGGCTCCTACGTGACCCTGAGCCGTTGGATTATTAAAGCTCATAAATCCTATTGAAAGACTTTGGAATTTCCTCAGCCTGATTCCTTCCCTACAGTACTCTAATATGTGTAGGTAGTGCACATTCCCCGCAATGAATCACAGATCTCAAGATAACCAACTCATTGCATTCACTGCCTGGGACTCTCCCTCCTCCTCTTTTTCTCACCATTTTCCCTCTGGCCCACCCTAACACCACAGCTCACAACATTCTTGCTGACGCTCTCTTCTTACTGCTCTTTCTCTTACTCACCACTGCTTGTGTTGTCTCTTTGCCTTAACGTGCATGCCACACAAATATATTATACAAAATACCACAATGCTAAGTTCCTACCTCAGAGATGTGCTTCTTTCCAGAGCAACTGAGAGCTGCCCGCTGCCTGAATTTCTCAACCTGTCATAGCTCTTTGAATGTTGTCTGCAACATGATTTGAATTGGAAGGGGACTGGGATGAGCCCTCTGTGAGGCATTTGGCTTACTTTGGATCATCCTTTCTGAGCTGCCAGCCACCCTTTAGCCCATGAAACAGTCCATTGGCCCTCCAGCACTGTGACCTGAAAGTTCCCCCATCCTCCTGCCTATAAACATAAATTAAGGAAAAGGCTACAACAGGAGAGACCATTTGCATCAATGCTAGCTGTCAAAGCTAGAGTTCACATTCCTGCTCATTTTCTTTTGAGAGTCACAGCTGAGCAGGAACTGCAGTTTCTGGTCTTAGGGGGGATC
>VFFE01007062.1:348379-376173 GCA_008921705.1 Burhinus oedicnemus | reverse complement strand
GGATTGCATCTGCATTTAAGCACTGTATGCTATCCTTGATTATCATATATGTACACAAAGTAGGGGTCTCATGAGAGTAGAATTGCTTTTATGAGCCACGTGATGCAGGAAAATGTATGTGAACACCATTATTTCTGGTTTTATTTTTTTTCCTTGGAGTCTTGCATTACTTTTCTTCAAGGGACTATGGAGTCCATTGCATTCCTCTGTTTCCTATTGTAGTTACCTCTTTCCCATCTTCACTACAGAATAGTTGCTCCTTGACTACTAAGAAATAAACAGAAACGGGGAATATCTATACTTTCCCTCTGGCTTACAGTTGCTGTTGCCCAATCAGTATGTGTGTCATATGTTACAAATGTGTGGAGAAATAGAAGGGTGCGTAGTAGATGTATGCAACTAAAAAAGGGGGGGGGGGGGAATGTAACTGAGAAATAACACTGTAATTATCTGAGACATGACAATTTGTTCCAGTTTAAGCTGAACTAATACATTATGCAACTAAGAATTTAGTAGGAACATAATAAAGCAATAATGCATAATAATACCTATGAGCTTATGTAGCTACATAGTAACATACGTAGCTTTCAAGTAACAAATTATGTTGGTTTTCATGGATTTTATTTCTTGAGATTTTCATACAAAAATAATCTGTTTATTTCAATCTGGGATTGAATTAGGAACATGATGGGAAAAAACCTTTTTTCAGTGCAATGGTAATCATGTTTAGGATGCCACATCCCAGTGCCCCAGTAGTCATTGCTGTGATACTTAGGTTTTAGCCTTTAGCTCCTTTCTGGCCTTTCCCGCTGCAGCCCAGAGCTGGCCAGCGCGTCCCTGCATGCCGAGCAGGGGAAGGCTTTCACGTCGGAAAAGGAATGGGGAACTTCTGGAAAAATGCTTCAGAAAAGCATTAAGGGGAGTTAGACGTTTCATGTTGAGGTTCAGGAAATGTTTGCCTCCAGCAGTGCCTGAGCCTCCTCGAGCACGGCAATGCCTCGGCATTTTTATTGTAGGAGAGAGCCACCTGATGTGGAGGAATTGCTTTGCTTTTACCTAGTCACATGGCGATTGGAGAAGTAATTCAGGGTGTACATATGTGAGTAACTGCTAGGCATTTTAGCAATATCTTAACATTACACTACAGGCATTTGTTTCAGACATAAAGTTGCCACTGTTCTGTTAAATGCATTATTTAAGGTTGCGCACACTCATCACTTCACTGCTTGATGCTCATCTGAAAGAGATTGAGCTTTTTTTCTCCTAGTCGCATTTTTTGTTGTTGTGGATTTTTGTTTGTTTTGTTTTAAATTATTCTTGTCTTTACTTTAATGATAGTTGAATTAAGGCAGCCTTTTTTCTGAGCAGGTGTTCTCTCATTTTAGTCATATGCCTGTTTTACGTGAAAGATACAGAAGGAAAAAAAAATACTTGGTACGCTTGAGGTTGAGCTGAATATGACCCTTAAATACTGGCTTCATTCTTACTTCAATCAGTGTAAGACATATACTGGACCCATGGAAATGACTTACTTTGTAAATGAGATGTTAGGGTTAATGAACCAGTTCTAATAGGTCCAATATTAAATTTTCATCTAATGTAATTTATCAAAACTAAATTGTTTATAATTAAGGTGGACATGTATTTTACAGCTGTTCTATACTCTAATGAAATACTAGTTAAGCATTAATCAGAGGACATCTATGGTATTTCTCTTTTTCTATTTTTTTTTTTTTTTTTTTTTTTTTTTTCTTCGGCATGCAGTGAAGAAGGATCACAGTCCAGGAGTTACAGACGTATTGTTAGGTATCCTAGCAGTCTGTTTTCATAACAAATAGTTAACGTTACTCCGCTTAGTCTAATTTTGCTTAGTTGTGTGTGCGTTTCAACGGTATCTCTTACAGATCTAACCCAGACCTGCTCATGCAGTGCAGCCATTGCGCAGCCTTGTTTAATTGTTGTTTTGGTTGGTTTGGTTTTATTTTTTTTTTTTTGCATTCATTTACCGTTTCAGTCAGCGGGGGGAACACGCTCAAATTTCGGGTGCGTTTTGCTGCGCTAGGTGTGTCTTTGCGCCTCCGCTCTCCCTCCCGTCTTTGCGCTTCCAGGTGTGTGCGGTTTTGCTTCAGTTCATCCCGCTGCCGTGTGACATTGCTGTAAACGTGCCGAGAGGGGAAACAAAGGCATTAAAGAGCAGCACAGGTGTTTGTTGCTCACCTGTTTGACTTCTCTACCATCTCGCTGAGCTAGATGCATGCCCGGTGTGCATTCTTCTAAATGGCATATGTAAATTTTAGGCAAGTACAAAGCAATTGAAGCTGAGGGTGATGGGGGGGGGGGAAGAAAAATACAGTAAAGTGACCTGCAACTTTTCAGTCGCATAATTTAACTGCACGCTGATTTTTTTGTTTTAGCAGTCTTCGTCACGGATCGAGGCAAGTTTGTGTGCACAATTAGGCTTGCAAATTGCTAATCTTGCACTGACTTTGCCTCTTGGTTCCCAGCTGGGCATGGTTACCTTGAGAGCTGTGGTATCAGCACTGTCAGAGCATGCTCCAGTGGGGAGATCGGGTGTGTTCTATTTTTAATACTATTTAATGAAGATGCTTCTCACTCTGCAATATACGAAGCATAATGGAAGAGCAGAGTGATGATTGGTTATGGATACTGGAAAAGGAAAAATGCAAAGGTAAAAAGGGAAATCCCTCAAATATTTCTATTAGCTTAATGAAAGAAAATGCACCTGTGCAGAAGGGTGATCGATTAGCTGGTTTTAAATCAAACTGTTTGTGGTGTCTAAGATGATTTTTTTTAAAAAAAATTTCTAAAAAGTTGGATGAAACAATGTAGATAGGAAATGATCTTGTACTGTTGATAAATCTGATTGTATGTGGGTATGCTTAAGTTGAAGAAGAATATTCCATTTTATTTCTTTTTTAATGTTGAAATGTCTTGCAATGGACTAGCACCGAGGAACATCTTAAAAATGCTTTTTTTTTTTTTTCTTGTACTAGCCATTTGTAATGTTTAATTATTTATGTTCTTATTGGGAGTCTCTCGAAGCAGGAGTTTTGAGTTTTTATTCCTTACGATTAAAAGTTAATTCAGTTGATACTTAAAATCATTGTTGCATGTAATGCTTGCAGAATGTAAGCAGCTGTAAACCTCTTGCGATACATGTGTAAAGGAAAATGCCTATAGATAACTACGGCGTATGCCATTATGCAAGATGCGTGTAGATACTTTTGAAAAACTGCTTTGTTCAATTCCACATATCTGTAGTCAGAAATACATTTATTAGCTATTTGCAACAATCCATGCACTCAGAATCACATAGAGAAGCTCCCCTTGATTAAAGATGTCTTCTGTATTTCCTCTCTATTGCCTACAGTTTTATAGGATGGTAGTCTAAGAAATGGCTGAGTACCACTCCTGCAAAATCCTTTTTTAGGCAATTATTTCATTCTGCTGTATGCTATTTCTTTTGACTGCCTCAGGGCTAAGCGTGCATGTGAGGGTTACTCAGACGAGTGTTGCACTGCATCGTATCCTTGGAGGAAAAATTACATAAGGAATGTGTAAGGATGATAGAGGAAACATAATGAGATTTTTAACACAGTTGTAATGATGGATCTTGGAAAGAGATAAGAACAGTGCAACAGTCACTTTTTGAAACTTTATCCTGCTGGAGTAAAACTGTGGGCCAAATAGTGTTTCTGATGGTGCTGCATTTCCTGTGGGCTTTACTGGGGTTATTTACATGTTTACACTAAACTGGACTTGGCTTGATAAATCACTGTTATTAAATAGAATTTCTGGGAATACATAAAGGAAAACTAAGAAGTTTTAAAATCCACTGCGCTCTTGGCTTCCTCCTAGGTTATGATTTTAACAACTAACTTTAAACTTCGAATGAAGTGGGGGGGGGGAGTGCACTAGTTCTAGGTTGGCTTACTTAGAGTCTGCCTTTCCTCTTGTAGGCATCACCCTCACTACAGTCAATGGGAGCTTTAAATTTGGAAGTGCATCCAGGGTTTGGTTCAAAGGTTTTATCAGTGCTAAAGACAGACACAGGGACAAATCTTCAGCAGCTGTAAATTGATCCAGTTCCATTGGTTTTAAGAACAGTCTAGATTTACACCAGCCGATGATACGCCCCTCTGCTTGTAACATACAGGATAACTTGCATTGAATGGTATTATCAATTTTGATGGCATTAATTTCAGAGTAGGAAAATGATTTTGGCAGATTAGCAAATCCTTGTTTATGGGGACTACTCACAAATGAATGACTTGATCCGGTGAGTGCTCCCGGCTCAATTTATTTGCTCAGTCGTAAAGATAATTTGTAACTTAGCATTTTCTTTAAATAATCATCTATTTGTGTTAAGCAATCTATTTTCCAAAGTACCGTTAAAGATTGGCCAGTTGAGAAGTAATGTAACTACCGTGCAATAAACTTGCAAAATCTGTTTGTCCCCTGCTTATTCATTTATGAGACTTGAAGTTCTGAATTAATGTTCTCAGCAGGTAGTAAGTCAAGCAAATGGGTCACTTTTTCTTCTAGAAGATTGAAACATTCATCAAACAAGTAATACGTGGTAAAGATTGTACGTTCCAGTGGAGAGCATTTGATTCTGAAGACTTGAAAGTACTGTGTACGAACATGTTTGTATCTGTATGGTAACATGCATTTCTAGGGCGCATTCTCTTTTGATGACAAACTGCAATCCAGGTAAGTAGTTTTTTCCCCATTTTCAGGCTGAGTAAATTGAATTGCAGATAAATTATGCAAATCGTGAGGTCACACATCTGGTTTTTGACAGCCATCAAATGAGACCTATTCCAGTCTCCAGTCTTATGTGGGTCACTGCTGGATGATAAGGCTCCCTGATTAATTGCTGAGTTTTGTTTTATTTTCTAATTTTTCCACTTCGTACATGAAATGGTGACTTTCAGAAACATGTAGATGTACATAAGTTTACATATTTGTTTATAACTATTAAAATACTTCATTTTTACATAATAATTTAATGATAAATGTTTCTAGCAAGGAAATACCTTCAGAACAAGTGCAAGGAATGACTCATGTCTGGTCCTGGTTTCTTTTGGAAATACGTTAAACATGCCTAAAGATTCAGGTAGACATACTGGTTATTATTCGTGGACAGGATATGTTTTTCTTGGGTTCTTGTTTAAAAAGGAGACTTAAATCATAATAACAGCCACTATGGTTTGCCTGAGTATGCCAGTGCACACGCACACACAATTTATTAGAAAAATAAAAAAGAGATTACACTATAAAGCTACAGTACTTTTTGTTTTAATTAAGACTTGTTTCTTGATAAATGACATCCGTGATGGGTTCTTGCCAAGTAAGTCCTCATTTGTCAGTGAAGGTCCAAACCATTTAGTTATAGGGTGTAAGAGGTAAACAGCTCATCAGTTTCTTAGATGTTTGAAGTAACTCTAGTTTTAGACTCTGCCTTATCTCATTTGGTGGTTTTATAGTAGGTAAACTTGGTGATGCATTGCCAGTCACCCTATTTAAGATTGCTCCCTATGTAGAGGTCTCTTATGTTTTTCCTCAGCTTATCTTCATTTCTAAGAATACATAAATGATCTATATTATTACTTCATGTGTGACATACGCAGTCCAGAATTATGAATTGCATTAATTCCAGGGGAAGAGTATTGGAGCTCTTTGTCACCTTTAGGGAAGCAAAACCTTGAACAAATGCTTTCATGCTGTCCTACTGCAATTACCCTCTTCCACCTGTTAATTACATTGCCAGTTTTTACTACCGCTTCTTTACTCGTTGTTGTGATTTCTAGGCTTTCAGGTAATCTATCATCAGCACACTTCTTTATGGTTCCTTGGAAAAAGGAGTTGCGGAAAAGGTCTCCTTTCATTCAAATGTATTGGGTTTTAATTGCATGGTGAGATCTTTAAACTGTGTTAGATTGTTCCAGATTCCTAAATAAGTGATAAGCTGGTATTTGAAAATGTTACATCACTGTTTTACTCCCCTCCGCTCCCCACTTCCCTTTTACTGAGAGGAAGAAGTGACTAAATATGGGGAGAAACCTAGAGAAACAAGGAGTAAACAAAGAACATATTTTACAGGAGTGAGTTCATAAGAGCTATTTAGATGAAGTAATTGCTACTGTGATAAACATGGTGAAAAATACTAGACAGTCCACAGGTTTTTCTGTTAATGTTGAAGAAGCTATGAAGTGTGAGAGAGTGATAATGTCATGCAGCATGACTTAGCTGAAATGCAGAAGGCGTAGTTAGGCAGTGACAGCTGGGAATTTGAAATTTATGATTTGGATATCCAATGACTTTCTGAAGCAGGGGGTTTAGAATATTTTTTAGTCACTGGGAATATATGGAGGCAGTAACCATGTAAGACTGTTCTCAGGGCAGACACGTTCACACAGCATATGTTGAAGTATGTAAGGTGAGAAGTGCATTTTTGTAAGTGAAAGAAAATGCTGTTTACTGAGAAACTGGGACACTTTTATGTTTCTTTCTCCAAGTCAGATGTCTGCTCTTGATCTTTTTAGGCCAAGAGTCACAGTTAACAAGAAGAGTACCATGAGAAAGCAAAGTCATATGAAAAGTGTTCTTGTAATGTAATGCTTTCTAGTATATTTCTTATTTAGTCTTAGGCAATGCTATGATTTATTTATGAGCTGTTTATACAGCCCCTGTGTTAAAATTATAGAAGCTTAGTAACATCTTCCAACTGATAAAACTGTCTTTTTCCTAAATTGGATGCCTTCAAGCTTGTGAGTCAAATGAAAGCTTAAATGGTCAGCAGGACAGTGTTAAAAAAAATAATCAGCAATTAAACAAAAAAACCCAAACACCCCCACCCTTCCCCCACTGTTAAATACTCTGGTTTTTATTTCTCAAAGTTTTTGTTGTCTGTTTGCAATCTGTGCTGTAATATAAAAATCAAATATATATGAATCAACTACTTTCAGGCTTCTGTTTCATCCCAGTTTTTATGGCCACACAGCAGTGATTTTTACTGGATTCATAAAATCATCAGAGCTAGTTTTATATTCTAGGAATTGAATTCCATCATCAAAAGCATGCCTGAACAACTAATAATTTTGTCATTAATTAATCCTGTTGCAGTATTTGTGTGTTTATTGCCTCGTGAGTTGAAGTCTCCCTGTGCCTTCAATACTGAAAGCATTTTGTAAATTTTCATTGTATCATTAAATACGAGAATCAGATTGTGGTGCTTTTCTTTGCAGGGAGCGCATGCATCTTGGTTTTGGTGACTTGCAGAGCTTCTAATGGTGTAATGCTTTATTTACTGTGAAGAAAGTTATCACAATTTGTTCCTGAGTAATAGGGATGGCAAGGCTTTTCAGTTGAATGAAGCTAATGCAGATAAACTGCAGTGATTAGAAGCATGTTATAAGTACAATTAAACTGTTGTATAGTTAAACGCTCCATGCTAATTAATATTGAATTCAATAGGAAGTTTTACTGGGGAGCAGACTTTGGTGTCAATGCTCTCGTGTAAAATAGGTACAGAATGATGTGCTTCTGGAGCATATGCTTGCTTTGTGCTTTTTGGGTGTTTGTGCCATTGAACTTAATTTGAAATGCTTAGCCTTCAGTTGCACAAAAGTAAATAGTAAATTGCGGTGGTTCAAACTAAACTTTAAGGTTTTTCCATTTTCAAGTGACTATTCCATTTCTAAATACATTGCCATTGGCATAACATTTAGAATCGTTTGAATGAGCTTGCTTAATGTATTATAAAGTGTTTGTCACGGAGTCAGAAATGTTTATGGTGTCGTAAAAGCTTTAGGAGAAACACATCAAATAAATTGGTCCATTCTAAAGGCTCACTGCAGATTTTAATGTAAGCCCGGGAAATGTCTGATAGCTTTATAATTTGTGTACTTTATAAGCCATGAAATCTGAAGCAAAGAGGTCTGACTTTCATGCTTTTGGTTTTTGTTCCTTTAAGAAAAATTCAGAGCTTTCTGCTACCAACAACAAAAAAGGAAAATTGTGAACATAGATCTAAAAGGAAAGCATAATGAGTAACTTGGGGCATCTTAAAGTGCCGTATTTCATAACACGTACTACCATGAAGACAATGATAACAAAACCGGTTTTGATTCAGGTATGATTTTTGAGGAAGCTTTAATTTGTAGAAAAAAAAGTCTAACTGAATTAGAAAATGCATTGTACTTACCAGCGTTATGTATCTCCATATGCTTTTTCACTAAGGTATAGTAATCTGCTGTGCATCTGAGCAGCAAAATGGAGGAGTGTCTAGTGACAAGAACTGTGGCAAGCAGCAGAAGAATTCTGTTAGCTACTGAAGACGTATGAATTATTACTGATGGATAATGTAACTTTTTCGTAATCTGTGTACTGACAAAAATGACAGCATTTAAAAGAAGTCCTTGAATGACCTGCTTCTTGAAGTAACCATCTCAAAATCAGAGGCTGAGATAAAGGAGTGGCGGGGTAAGGGGCGTAATGGAGGATTAGCGGCAGTAGTATTGCTTGTAATGTGAAATCAGGTTATGGGGCATCAGAATTAGAAGGACAGCAAAGGAAAGGAGACCTTTCAGGGGATGTTCCCTGAATGTGAAGTAATTGGAGTTTTGGATCACCCAGAGAAAATATATAGATGTGTAGCCTCTTTTCAGTATCATTTGTTTTCTGATTTAAAAATAATAATAAAAATAAATATAATAATAATAAAATAAATCCTAATACATGTGATGTGTCTTTTCATGGAGGATCAGGACAAAGTGAGTACTCCACTGCAATCGTACTTGATCTCAAATCTGAGGTTATAGGAATTGTAAGTGATCTACGTCTTCGGAATTTTGCTGTTGGTGAACTGCTCCTCTCTGCCACCTACCTGGCAGAACAGAAAGGAAGGTAACAGAATCGTTGCCAAGGTCTGAGGGCAGCTATGGCAGCGTCCACAAGGATGCTGCTTCTTAGCCTGGCTTAATGTCAGTGCGTGAAGCTGGTGGGTGAGTCCTGGGGACGCGTGCAAGATCGTGGGCTCTGTAGTCTGTAGCTAGTTCTTCTGTGAGAATAAATTGGTTTCTGTCTTAATAGCTCTTGCCTTGGCATGCCAGTAACCTCATAAATTAGTCAGGTATTTACTGAAATAGCATAATGTGCCCTGTAACTACATAAATTCACACCTTTCTGTAAAGGGCTTTGTATTGATGGAGAAGGATTGGTAGAAAAGAGCAGGTTATGAGACACAAATCTTGATGCAGCATTTTGGCTGCCTGTGGTTATGCTACCAGTAACCATATAGCCATAGTCGTGGGGCTGTGGTTTCTGCAGACGCCTTGTCCACTCATACTTTTCGTCGTGATCATTTCCGCAATGCGGGAGGAAGATGCGGCAAGCACCTACCTCTTTCAAAGCCCACATATTTCTTTGATGTGTTTGTTACTCCTCGGGGTTTTTTTTCAGGAAGGAGAACAGAGAACATAATTTGTACTCACGAAGGCTAATTATAATTCTTCCTCTACAGATCGTTTCTTAGAGAGCTGTATGTTCAAAGAATTGCTGCTAACTCTTTTCTACGTTACAGTTATGTTCAATGTCCAGGCAATGAAAGTCAAATTGTAGATTCTTTTGGCACCTATTCCTGTTTGTGTTTATTTAATAACATACACTTGTGTCACATCTTTATTAATGTTGTCAGGCACTTCAAAGCCGTCTGTAATAAAACTGCATCGGTATAAGAGCGTGTCAGAAAACAAAGCAGTAAAATACCGGCACTTCTTAACATAACATTCTATTGATTAAATAGCACAATTTCAATATGTGGGAAAATGAAATCAGTTCTGATTACCTCAGTACTTTGAGAGCAACTGCAGTAATACCTGATTCTTTGACTTGCCTAAAAAATGACAGCCAACTGAGCAATTCGCTTGTGTATTACAAGTGAATTCTATGTCATGGGTATGTGCCTGCTAGTTTTGCATTGACTCGAGATCAAAACAAAGGAGGAGTGTACATGACCCAAGTACTTCTGACGCATAGTTAAATGTTCCCCTGGAATGTACCATTTATTACCTATACACGGTAGTCGGAATGAGGCTGGCAGATGATGGTGTAACATACCAGTGCTCCTCAGAACATCAGCTTCGTGTACAAGCAGTTTCAATGTCTGTTCGCTGCCAGACAGATGATTTTAATAAAAGGAATACAGAGGCCTGACTTTTGACCTCTGATGGTCTATTCTGAGGACAGTAACTGGAGGTGTTATTGTTATTAAGCATTGTAAAATTGGAAAATGGAGATAATTTCAAGTAGCCTTACAACCTTAGCAGAGAAAATAAAAAATATGGCGGGGAGTTAATGTTATATTCTTCTGGCAACAGCAGAGTGTTAGGAGACTTAACGCATCCTTATGTGTAGCATACAAACAAGGGATCCTCCTTAAAACCAGTCTGTAGCCCTGACTTAAAGGTTGCTGAAAGTGCGGGAAGTTAAATATTAGAGGAATTCACTGCAGCCCTAATACAAACTCTTCTCTTGTTTCTTGATGTATTTCAAGCAGTCTCTAGCATTTATGTCTCTGGCTGTTTACACGCATGCATCAATTGTCTCTGTTCTGCTCCTTGCATCGTCTCATCATTCTTCATACTGGGCCTTTGCTTTTGTAAGTTGTGCCCCTGGTGTGAACTTCCCTTTGTTAAACTAACCCTTCTGAGTTTTCTTGGTTTTTCATCATTTGCTCGCGTTTCCCAGCTTTTGTTTCTTGCCTCTGTCTGCATCAGTTGCTTGCCCCTGTTTGAAACTGCTGAAAACTTTGATTTATTCATCATATAGTACTGCACTTTAAAAAAACCTTAATTCTGTAGATACTTGGACAGTCCGCTTATATTAAAACATGTTATATAAAGCATACTATCATTATTCAAAATATGCCAGTTCCCAGATCTCTTGGACTTTGTTTTGGTATCTCTTAAGGAGGGAATACCAAACCAGCTCTCATTGCATCTGTGAAACAAAAGGTTTTGTGGTGGAATCTAGAAGACCTTGTGCCTTTGAGTTTCTTAATGTATGCAGCTCGTATCAGTGTACCTGGGTCCCTTTGGGGCCTCCATTCAAATTCAATAGCTCCATGGAATCACGTGCGTGTTTGCTCCTGGAAAATGTTGTCCCTTGAACTCTCTGTTTATGTAGATTATTTTGTTCTTGGATTCGTAATATTTTCAATAAATTTTCATATTTGTCAGTTGCTTAGAAACTAAAGCATAAGGGAAATGAAACAAAATTAAATGCTGTTGACAGTGTGTTTGTTGTCAAAGACTTTTTACATGTTGGCTTTCTGACCTTTCTGATGGACTGCTGTCTGTGGTATGAGCAGGAGATCCCAACAGCCAGCATAGCTTCTAGTGCGTTACCTTAGATGCAGTTTACTATGTTACTGGGTTGTGCAATGAAAAGAGGAAAAATGGATGGAGTTCTTATATGGAGAATTGTTTCGGATTTCACATCTGTACACTTGTTGAATAAGCTTGGAAGTTGCACCAAAAGCTGAAGGTTACATATTCTTCTCATAACTTTGATTATAATGATTTCATAGCCACAGGTCCTGGTCAAAGGTGGAGGAGACTGATGGATTGTAAAGACAGTTACTGACTAAGACATCTAGCTGTCTCCATTGGAGGACCTATACTAAATACATAATCCATTTTTGTGAAATGCATATGTAGAAGCTCCTTGTAAAGACAGGGAAGTAAAGGAACTGTTGGCTGAAATTTCTCACTGAAGTGGAAGACTGATGTGTTTGAAGGAGCATGGTTTGCTGCCATCATCTGAAAGTTGAAATTTTTCCTGGAAATCTAATTTTTTTTTCTAGATTTTCTTTGGTTTTATTGTTACCTCTTTTCATTCACTGTTGCTGAGATACAGCAGAAGCGCCTGTATTCAGCTACCAATTACAGATTTAATTCAGTTATTTGTTTTTCAGTAATCTGATTGTCGTTAGTGCCTAGTTCACTAATTGCCTGCTGTATTTTGTCAGTTTATTATGAAAGTAACATTCCAACTATTCTGGAACCTAATAAAGGAATGATGACAGCAGTCTGAACAGATGATGTATAGTAGTTGTGAACTGTTTTGTTTGTTTTTGTTTTTTTAATGGGTTAATCTCCAGGCTGATGGACAGTCAGCTCAGTTATCTCTCAGGCAGCATTGGATTGAAGAAATCTCTCACCAGTTAAAGTTCTGTGTTGTGTGGAGTCATTCCATGTTTTAGAGGGATGTCTAGTAACAAGTCGTTTATTCCACAAATGATAGTGCCAATACTCTCTTCAGTGTACTTAGTGATAATTGAATTCTTGAGTTCAGTTGTTCGCTAAGGACGTGATTTGTGATCTTTAAAAGCATGTGTGTAAATGTCTGTAGTAGCACAGACTTGGAATGCAGTTAGATGGGCTTGTTTTTTCATGTAGCCTAGGTTTAAGCTGACTGAAGGAAAACTCTTGCTTTTATTGTCTTAATTATCTAGTCTTAATCCTTGCAAATAAAGGCATGAAAATGTTAGTCCATATAACCCTGTTGCTGCAACTCAGAGAACTATGTAACTGGATCCTGTTTCTGTAGCAGGAAGCTGGTATGGCTAGAAGATCCTTCCAAAATGTGCACCCGCATATTTTATGGTCTCTTAAGATAAAACACTTTTATTTCTGAGTAAAACTAAGTTGGGATGTTTCCCAAATGACTCTATTACTGTCCGCTGCTAACCTACCTTTCCAATGCGGTGGATAGGAGAACAACTAGATTGCACTTGGAAGACAGGCAAAACGCTGTTTTTCAGCTTTCTGCTAAATTCAGACATTGGAACAGGTGAACTCCTGTTATGTGGTAAGGGAAGCTGCTGTAAAAGTAATGTTGTTTTGTATTCTTCAGCCCACCAGTGTGATTGTAGATGCAAAATGCAGGCTTGAGAATCCTCACTGTTATGCTCACTAGTGTCAGCTAAATGAAAAGAAACTTTTCTTTTGGCTGGCATTCCAGTGAAGACAAGATGAGGGGAAAAAAACAACCAACCAACCAACCAAACAAAAACAAAAAACAACAAACCCCAAGCTAAAGATGAGGATGATGACACTGGGTTAATACCATTACTGTGAATGAGAGTACATGGCTCTGTAGGAGAGCTTCTTCCAACTGATGCCTGGCTGTGAAGTGTGTGTAGGGGGAAAAAAGTCTGGCAGTGGTAATGGGCCAGTGGAGACCTGATCCCTTCTGCCTTGCACAAGCTATAGGTGATTGGTGCAATAGTCATAAAATGCCTGTTTACTTCAGGAAACAAAAGGAGACCCTTTTGTAAATTGGCTAACTAGTCTGCCAAGAAGGAGGTTGTGTTTGCTGAGTCACTAGCGGAAAACCAGGGCTGCTGCCTTTTTTAAGAGTGTTTTGCGGTACAGACAGTGAAATACGACGACAGAGGTTTTTTTCAGGAAGGGGTCAGATTTTCAGTACTTCCAAATGCCTGTCTGAGATTATTTGGATAATTTTGGGTTATACCTTTCCAGTGAAGGCTTTAAAAAAATATTTATGTCTGAAAAAGGGGCCTTTCTGACAGTGGAAATAGTGTCACATTCGAATGCTACAGATAGTAGCAGGTGGCAAGCTGTATGCCATACCAATATCCTCACAAAAAAACAGCTTTCCCAAAAAATGTATTTTCCAAAAAGCAAAGACAGATAAACGGGTGTGTTGTGAGGGAGTAGCATGAAACAGTTTCAAGAGGGGAATGGTCTACGATGAGACAGTAACTCGGCAAAAGATATTCAAGCAGTAGAAATCCCTATTGTTCAATTTTCTATTTTTTATTTTTTTTTCTTCCTAACATTCTCCAGCACTGCATTTCCCTTCCTCACTCTTAGCTTTAAGAAGCGTGTATGTCCCCTGGGAAGGAGAATAGGCAGCCAGCCATCTCTCATCAGTGTGAAACTTTTTAACTAAGATTAATTTGGGGAGTGAATAGAGGAAGAAAACAAAACAAAAGGAATTGTTTTTAACAAAAAAATGCACTTTTGGCATCATTTGCACTCCCCAATGAAAAGTAAGCTGTCCAACCACTAACTGTGGTGCTCCGAAGTACATCTGTACAATTTGTTGGTGGTTGTACTATGTGGTAGACAGTGAGGATAAAACCCGTGGTATAAATGAATATTCCTGGCAAGGCTTTGAAAAGTGGCGGGAGCGAATTTGAACTCGGGTAATGAAAGCAGACTTGAAGTGAAATTGAGCTGATTGTGCTTACTGATTGCCTTGTTCGGATTGCATTGATACTCTGTAGGGTACTTTAATGCGTGTCCAGCTGATGTGCTCGAGCCTCAAGATACCCCAGAGAAATACTCCTCCTGTGTAAATGAAAGATGAAAAGACGATTTGAGAAGTGTAGACACTGCTAATCAGGCTAGCAGAAGAAATATGAAGAATAGTGGTCCACTTTCAATACTGTGTTTGTTGTAAATAACTAAAATGGCATCACTTTAGTATTTAGATGCTGGTATGGCTACCTGTTTTTCCCCATGTATATTGTCAGTGATATGATGCAGGCTTGCACGCTGCTTATTTCTTAGTTCATTTCTCTTAGGAAATGAATTTGAGCCATTATTATAAATTACTTGTAAGTGCTATTTTGGTCTAATCAGATTTATAACAAAATGTATCCTGTAGACAGAATTTTGCATAAATAAAAGCATTTATCTCACTCTTTCACTTTCCTGCCTACTGTCTTGTAGTAGTAGTTCCCAGAACAGTTTGATCCGGAGGCTACAGTTAATTGTAATGTGCTTCACGAGGTCATACAAAAGAAGCATGGAAGGTTTTTCCTGATTGTTATTACTGCGGTTAAAAATGCAGAACTTCTAGATTTCTTGTTACAGGCCCTTTATCTTCATGTATAGACAAACAATATTTTTAAATATGCTTACAGTTTCGTTGGTGCCTCCTTTTCGTACACGCACATTCGCTACCTGCCACAAAAGTGTCTGGGTTTCAAGGGGGCACTGGAGAGTGGAAGACGCTGGAGAATGATGGCCATGTACCTGGGGAAGGGGGTGCTGGCTGCCCTTCTAGCTCCTGCTTTGAACAACTTCATTACTCATTTAACCTCTGTATGCCTCAGCGTCCTCATCTGGAAGGAAATACACATTGTTTTTGTACTTATATGCCCCGAATGTGTTTTTTCTTCTTAATCACAGATTGTGGTATTTTAGAATCTTTTATAACAAAGAAGCACTATAGGAGTATACACTTTGCCTCTGTTGTGCTAATATTGGCAGGTACAATCAACTTATGGTACCTTCACAAGTTAGCTCAGACACAGTTATCATCTGTGTGTAGTCCTTCAATCCACAGCAAATACGAAGACGCTCCATTTCCTGTCACTGCTGGTACTCTCAGCTGTCAGCATTGGGTATTACTGCCTTTATTTAGTGATTCTTTTTGACAAATCATACAATAACATATTTCTAATAGTTCGAGCAGGCAATAATGTTGAAGAATTTAAACAGTTACAAGATAAACAGAATTTGAAAAATAAAGTCACCATATGTTAAAAAAAAAAAAAAAGTAAGTCACAACCATGTTAGAATTTAAGAGTTTTAGTACCCGAGGCAAAGCTTGAAAGAATTGATAGGTTTCTTTCAGCAGGTTTATTTTATATTCTAAGTCTAGAAATATGTGCTTATGTGTAGCACATATTCAGGGTTAGCCCTTGCAATGGTGGTTTTTCAAACTATATTTTTTTTTTAAACATGCTGATATGTACAAGTAAAAAGAATGCATCCACAAGTGCCAGATTTAAGTGTTACACGCAGATTTCACTGAAGTAGGTAGATTTTAATTTTGTAGGTCGAAGTTGAATAGAAAACACATTTTGAGGGGGAAGCTTTTGGAAAAAGTTACAAAGTAGGCATGACCTGTTTTGTTATAGGCATGTGAATTCCCCTCTTGTGCCTTTATCTTCACTTTGTGCAGAGTGTTTCTAAATGTCGTCCCTCTAATAAACAATAATTATTTATAATTCCCTATGCTAAGTTCCATTCAGTGTTTCAAAAACACTAGTTTTCCTGATACAGATGTGATTCTAAAATAATTACTATTTAAATAAATGCTTTATTTTTATGTTTTATTGTCAGAATGTAAATATTTTTCTAAACAGCTCTTCTTAAGTGTATCATGAAAATGCATGATATTGTAATGATTATGTAGGTATACGTAAGAATTTAATCGCCTTTTACATCTCTGTTCGGACTTTAACTTTTGTCTTGAGGCTTGTACTTTGTGTTAGAATATGTTATTTCTCACTTGACAGGGTTTTTCTGGAGTCACAGAAGTGACTTAAAACCAGACATTGTCTGGTTTGCTGGGCTCTGCATGTGTGAGAGGTCCTGGCTTTCACATTCAAAGCTTCCACTGACTTCTGTGGCATCACAGTTTCACTCTTGGCTGTGGCCTCGACATCACTGGTTTGTGTACTGAGATGACCAGTTCTCCCTGTCACTGGCTTGTACGCATAGGTGCTGCTTAAATCAGTGGCCTTTGCATAAAAATAGAATTTTGCTTTCTTCTTATTAAAGCACTTACCAGTTCTCATATAACTGCTCCATGCCATTAATTTTAGGCTTTTTTACAGTCTTTTTAGTGCTCTTGTAGACTCATTTTAAGGAGTAATTTTGACTGTTGTGCAGTAGGTGCCCTCCTTTGTGCATCCCGTTTCCCTGCTTATCCAAGGAGGTACCAGCCATAGACGAGTGACTGGGACAAGTATGTTAATTGCTTTTCCAATTTTATTCGCAACATAAAAGAAGGGTTTAATTTAAAACAGGAGTTATCCTTTTTCTTTTCCAGCTGCCCTGGAGCATTATGCCTCGCCTGGTCTCCAAGTTTTCTCTTACTACTGGAAACTTCACAGTTTTCTGCTTGCTGCAGCTAGCTCCAACCAGTCTTTCTCTTTTTGTTTTTAGTAACACACCATTCCTCTAACCTTGAGTTCCTCTGAATTTTCTGCTATTTCTGATATCATTAGATTACCCATTTCACACGCTTCTGTGAACCTGTTCTGTCTTCCCTGTCTGTGCAAGGGCAGCTTCGCTCATACAGAGTTCTTTGTTCGCTTCTTTAATAGTTTCTTACGGTCTCGAAAATGTGTAATGCGTTTTAAATTTTGCAAAAACCAGATGGCTGGAGGCATAAAGTCCGAAGCCAGATTTGGTAATAAAATAAGCCTGTGGCAGCAGTAAAACATTAATGTATTTAGCATTAATTTGCTATTTGAAAGCTAAGATTGCCTGATAAAACCTTTTATATCAGCCAGTAGAGCTGAAAGACAATGTTTTCCTACTATGGTGAAGTATAGATTGAGTTACAGGCTGTTGGTTTTCTGATGGTCTGATGAGAACTTATATCCATTGTCTGAGCAATTAAAAGTACCCTTGCATTCAGTAAATTTATACATAGAGTGAGTCAGAAGCATAAATTGTCTTTCATGTGTGTCAGTATTTAGTCTTCATGCATGTTTCTTTAGGACTTAATGCTGCAAAAACCTTAGGTCTGATCTGCTGAAACAGTTGTGAATGTTTTAGGGTTCAATTATGTGTGTGTCAGTGGTTACAGGATGTTGCTACCCATTTGTCCCCAGTAGGATGATGCCCAGCTGACATTAGCTTCCACAGAACCATGTGAAAATACATATGACTGCAGTCATTGTTCAGTGACTTGTTTTGCCTTGTTTTACTCATGCCCAGGTTTCTTGTATACACACACACACATATGTATATACAGTGCTCAGCTGTACTTCACTGTGACTAAATTTTTGCATTCACTGTGGTCATGAGCAGTAAAATAGAGCTAAGATAGAAGGAAGGAATAAAAATTATTAGGTTAAATTTAACCAAGTAAACTAACGGCATTTCTGCTTCTTAAAAATCGTGTGTACGTCCCGGTTACGTACATGTGTAATGTGGTTGTTGCCAAACCCCCCCCCCCCAAAAATCAGTATTGTAGTATCACTTTTCATTTAAAAAAATGAAAAAAGGGCCCTAGTAAGGTTCTTGTTTCTGTATTTTTTTCAAGATAGTCAGTCAGAGGCTCTGAAGTATCACATAAGTACTCAGTGATTTAACCAAACTGGGGCAGTAAAAAGTGTCCACAAGTGTTGCATTTCAGGAGAGAAAGAGGTCTGTAAGTTTTGTGGTACGTCCTTGAGATCAGGCTTCTCCAAGAAACAGTCCATAGATGAAAAGCAAATTGACTCCCTTCAGTTCCTATAGAATCTCCTAAAGGACCAAGAAAACAAAAATGTGGTAGTTGTAAGGCTTTTTACCATCCCCAGTTCACATCTGGAACCAATAATCCATAATATAGGAGCAAACCCAGAAATAAGGAAAGAAAGGTCCAACCTAAGATACTCTCCTGGGAGGTAATTTTGAGTTTGGAACATACTCAGAGAAGTGCTTGGCAGAGGAACTGAAGACCATTGAAAGAAGTTTTATGTTGTGTCTCTTGAAACAGAAATAAATTTAATGTACTTAAATTATCCCTTCAGACCTCAGGCTCTATATTACTGTGTAATTCTTTTCTTTTATTTTTGTTTTCTCTCTTTTTTCCCCTCCCTGTCTGAATTGCCAGAGATTCCAACTAGGTATATGAAATTCGTTCTTGTACAGTACTGGTTATGTACTTGGATTGATATAAATATTTAACATATTAAGTCAACAAGCCTTTTTCATAAGAGATCAAAACTGAAGAAGTGAATGTAAAAGAAAGTTATGCGGACACTTTTACTTTCAGAGAATTTGAAAAAGTTTTTTTACATGCTTTGTCATGTTTTGGTTAGTTTTGTCAGGTCGTTCATGCAAACCGTTTAATGTTTGGACTTAAATGAGGAGAGCTTTGATTTCAGTAGAAGGCGGCAGAGTATTTTCAGTATAGGAGAAGGTAAGCTGATCCCAAGCCTCGTAATGGGGTGTATAATACATGGGTGGAATTACAGCCAGCAGCCACACAGAGCTGTGGTGTGGGAGGGTTGGAACAGTAGCTTTGCCAATCACAACTTCAGCTGAAATACTGCTAATTCTGTTGTGGCAAGGAGTCAGTGCAGTCTGATATTTGGATCAATTGTTACAAGATACTAAATGTTCACATACTGAGAAAATTACTTCCACTGAAGTTGAAACGGGTTTCTCCTGTTGCATTTGAACCCCTGGCAACCCAAATAAAGTGGCTCTCCAGAAGTTAAACACTTGAGAGACCTTTCTTACAGTACGGTGGATAATAGTAAGGCATCTGATAATGAAGAAAAGGGAAAGAATATCCTCTAGAGGAGGTCGTCTAGTAGTGTTTGCACTACCAGTGGTACGCAAGCCATCTTACAGTGTTCTATGAATGATGCTTGGACAGCCATGTGTTTTGTCCTTCTCCAGGCAGCAGCCTATTAGTTGTCATGATGCCAGTGGTGTTACCCACCAAAAATATTGCAACTGCCTCTCTTAATTATCCGTGTCTGAGACTTCCTGCTTCAGAAGTTTTTGTATTGAGAAGACCTTTGAGGAGGAGAAAAGTCTTACAAATTGTTTTAAAGGACTGATTCTAGCCTCCCTAATTGAATATCTGTAAGAGTTATATTTGGCAGTTGTGCCTAGAGTTTATAGTCAAGATCAAAGGCTTATTAAACACTTCCCTTTTTAGAACCACGCATTGAAAAAAGGGTCCTTTGCATTGAACAGTCATAGGTGGGAGGCAGGTGGAGAAACAGAGGAAGAGCTCCATGTTCATTCAGCCAAACAGAGCGCGGGAGGCAGATGCATTTGTAGCATCAGATTTTTTTCATGAAGGTAAGTCCCATTCTTCCTTAACAGCGAATGAGGAAGCATTTCCCAATGAATGTGTGTCTTCAAATTCATACCTTTATTATGATATTGGTGAACCTAAACTTAGTTAATTAATTTGTGGAAAGTTACAGGAGTAACAGCACGTTTGAAACTCTTGTTTTACTTTGTGCTTTCTTTCCTGGTTTGGACTGTAATACCGTCCAGTATTCTTGTCAATAATCTTAGCTCTGTATATCATAAGATGACGAGTATTTGTAGGCAACCATGTAAATTGCAAACTAACGTGTCCCATTTATGCATGTGCAAGGTACTGAAAGGTCAGGTAGTTCCTTTCTCAGGCTGTCCTAAGTATGAAAATGACTATATGCCAGAGCCTCCAGAACAGTAATATTCTTGTCATGCTCTGGTTGTAGCCAGAACATGAGAGATGCAAGATTTTTGAGTAGAAGACAAGATAGCCAAGAACTGGGCCAATCCTGATAAGCGTGAAAGCTTTCATCGTGACACTCTAGTCACACCACCTTTAAGCAACACGGATCAGAATTGCACATGGTAGACAGAATATTTACAAGTGTTGGGCTTCTCCTTCACTGTTGGTTTTAAAACCATCACTGAAAAGATGCATCATTGTCTGTCTTCTGCTGTGGCTATTGTTTCTTTGATTTTATAGAATTAGTGACAAGCCATTTGAAGTGAAAGAATCTTGATTCTGTAATTGTTTGTGGATGGGTAGGCAAATATTTTGGGACGTGTTGGTTTTCTAAAAGTAGATGTTTTGTGGGTCAAAGCAAGTGTGTTTGAGAGATGTTGGTTTTGGTAGACTAGTATGACTAGAACAGGTTTCATTTAGTTGGGACTCCAGTGAGTCCTGCCTTGTTTTGTTCTGAGTCAAGCAACTAGTATGGATGCTGGAGGCTGGTCAGTCTATCTGAGTATTTTTCTACTGTGTCAGTGCCTTGGTATTTTGATTTTATGAGGTCTAAATGTTTCCCAGAACGAAGGTTTCCGAGAAAGGAGAAAGACCCTTTGTTGAACCTGACAGTTGAAATTTGGGCAGTTCTGTCAGATGATATCTTTTAGGAGACCATTAAGCTTTCAAATTCTAACCTTTGGTTGAATAATGAAAAATGCAACATTAGGCATAAATTAACATGCCAGCAATTACATTTGGCAGCCTTTGCACCTGTCTTTGGCTACAGTCCTACACAAACACTAAAGAGCTTCAGACCTTTTATTCTTAGATCTCCAGTTAGACTAGAGGCAGGCTAAAACTTGTCTGGATTTAAGATGGTAATGATGCGGATAAGGATGGGGAAAAGTCAGATGAAGAAAGAAAATGAAAAAGAGCAGTAAACTCCCTCTCTATTCCTTGTTCTTCAAAGACACTCGTGAAAGAAAATGAGGTCTTTCTTAGCCTTTTGTGGCTTTGAAATTTGAAGTTTCAGAGGGCAATAGTGTGTTCAGGTTTTTTTGCAGGAGAAGACAGACAAGGGAAGAATCTTCCAGTGGCTAGAACTTTCCTCTCTTTAATAATTGCTGTGTGTGTACACGGGTGGGAAACTCAGGGTTGGGGGATGAACTGCTGAACTGCAAAACTTAAATATTAAGGCAAAGCTCTTTGAGCAAGAGATGGTGGGGTTATGGGGAGGTTTATTTGTTTTTTGGTTTTTTTTTTTGAGAATTATCTCCACAGCTAGAAATGATAACGATTAGTATGCGGAATTGATGTAGTAGTACTTAAAGGGTTGGTCAGGTCCCACTGATGTAACTATTGTGCAGTCTCACAGGCTTTGTCTATACTGAGATGATGAAAAACAGATGGGAAAGTAATAAACGTGCAAACTGGATAAACATATAGCAGCAGGCATAAGAGTTACAAGATAATGTCTTTTCATATGGCTCATGAGGATCGGTTGGGCCATAGACCTTGTATCTGTCTCCCAGGGATAAGGAAAGAGGGAACATTGCTTCCCTTTAGATTGAATTTGTCCATCTTCAGAACTCATTGTCACTGAGTATTATTATTGCTATCATATTATTGTAGACCGAAAAATTTCCCTTCAGCCAGAGAAGATCTTACTATGACCTGTTAATGGAAAATGTAAGGTCTTTAAGTTGACTGAGAGACATGGGTCTTTTCTTGGCTGGCTGCGTGGTAGCTGGGAACACGATAAAGGGGATCTAACTGTGTTGGTGTTAACGTGCATTGGACTTGCCATAGCAAACTAATGTATAAAATGGATAGGGGATTTGCCTGCATGGTGTTTTAAAAGTGTATTAGTGTAAGTACTGATTTTCCTAATACTGGGCGCTCTCAACTCTTTTTAAATACCAAGTTCACCATGGACTAAAATAATCAGAACATATAGAAATGACAATATTATTCCTCCTTTTTCTTGCCCTGTTTCCCTGTATCTTTTCCTTTCTTTTCATCCCTCATTTTTGAAACAAACAAGGAGATTAAGTACCAAAACTCCATTAGTACAAGATTGTAGTTGAGAATGAAATTGTCAGGATGGCTGCTTATAGTTCCCACAACAATCATAACTAGGCTAAATTGCACATATGTATGAAGACATAAAACATAGAATATAGCAATACAGAATATTCCTTATAACACATTATGCATGCTGTGGGACCCATCACTTTGAAAATCTTGACTTCTGTGTTTTTAAAATCTCTTTTGAAATGTAACATTAATGTATTTTTTCCTTTTGCATGTAAATTTTTTTCTGCGCCCACTGGTGATAAAAATCAGGTCATGAATGCCATCTTGGTATCTCTGTGAACTCTGCATAGCAACTAGTCCTTCTCCTGCGTTTAATGTTTTTGCAGTGAAAACTGGTATAAGAGGAAATAAATAACAGCATGCAGTGAAATGAAAAGTGTAAAACAGTGAGCTCCCATTACGTCCACATTACATCTCAGTAAGTTCCAAATGATCTCTGATAAATGTTCTTAGTAAACCAGATTGATATATTACTTTCTTGGCTTACAGACACACCTAAAGGGATACTTAAATTACATTTCTATTCTGCTGACTGGTAAGTGTTGCATCATTTTGGAAACTAGCCAGCCTTTGGTTCTTCTATTGATGTACAATTAACAGTTCCTGTGCCAATGCTACACCATGTAGATGTTAGGGGGTTGCTAAAACCCTGAACTGGGAGGATGTAAACTTGTGACTGCTGAAGCTAACATCACCAAGCTAACATCACCAAGCTCCCGTGGCAGCATAGCAAGCCTTGGTCTGTCCTCTAGCCCAGTGGTGGGACTCGTGGTCTGTCATCATCTCCTTCTAGCCTACTTCCAGTCTTATCCGTCTTTTGTCCTGTTTGATTTAGTCCTGATGCTTGAATGTTTTAGCTGTCAACCAAATGAAGATTTTCATATGAAACTTAGGGAGCCAGGAAGATTGACCTGAAACTGGTCATGCAAGGGTCTCATTATTTCTGCTCAGTTGAAGAAGATAGCTCTGTTTCCAGTGTCAGTGTTGCTGTCGTGCTTCAGGCTTTCTACCATCGTCCTCTTCTTACAACTCCCATTGAAATCAGGCAGAGTTTGTATGGAGCGGCAGGATAGTTTGTAATCAACAGCAGGGTATTGCATTTACAATGATTTTGTTTAATTTACTGTAATTGGATTTGAAGTGGAGAAATCCTGTTTAGTTGTATCTTATTATGATAAGAAGCTGGAATTTTCATAAGGGTCTGTGATATTTTGTTCAACTTTGCTTGGAGGTTAATGAATGTTTAAGAGTCTTTGTTGTCCTGCATTTTGAGCAAATGCAGTTTAACATTGATTAACAGAATGCTGATAGGACTTTTACGGTTTTAATAGAGGTTTGGGTTTGTCCCTAAACATACATACCAGATTCTTGTCTCATATTGGCTGGTGGACTTGTTTTCCCTGTAGTATGGTAGCTCCAAGCTGCTCCTGTCAAAATTTACTGTGGAGGATGCTGGATAAACACAGATTAAAAAGTTCTTGCCTCATCAGATGGGATCTAATCCATTTCTGTTTGTAACTCTAGTTAAAATGATAAATTAGACTTTAAAATTATGGTGTTATCTGAAATATTTGAAAAGCTGCTACAGCTTCTCCTGGTTTGAGAGGTGTTATCTTTGCAGCTGCTGATAATCTTGCATTGGTTTTGGAAGATATAGCATGAGACAGTAGCTCTGACAGCCACAGCTTCAAGACTCCTTGCTTATAGGTCAAGATGAGGTTGACTGTTAATAAAACCAGATATTTTTATGGTTATATACTAGGCAGGGAGCTCCCAACTTGTATGTTTGTTTTCCATGAGCTGGCTCTCTAACTCAACAGCTCTCTTCAGGAGAACCAAGATTCAGAAGAGGGTTAGGAAGAAGAGAGAAATACTAACACTGTTCTTTGGGGTTCTGTATATTTAGTTGTTCTCTGGTGCAAAAAGTAACCCCTTAGGTGTAACACTTGCTGAGAACATAGGCATGAGGTGGGTTGAGATCTCCACGTATGCAGGAGTTTCTGAGGATCAGGGCTTTTCTGGCATGATTCTCAACTCAAAACAAACCTGGGTTTACTGCAGGTGTTTAGTTGAGCCATTAATGCATCGGACTATGTGGTGCTGTTACGTGAGTTTCTGATGGTTTCTTGATCCCTCCTAAATAGTGGAAATTTCCTGAAGATAAGTTACTTCAATATTTAGAGGACAACCTATACTCTGCCCACAAGTTTTCTGACTCCTGAGAGCTGTGGACCTACTTAAAAGTAAGTTACAGCACAGAACTTACTGCTGGATAGTTTATGTTTTGAGGTATGCAACAGTTTTATGAACTTTTTTCTGTTGCACTCCTAGGGGAAGAAAATGAAACTTGTCAGATTGTTCTGTGTATATTGTACTTTCATACAAAAGCCAATGCTCACTTGTAAGGCCTGTGGAAAATCACCAATGCAACATAGAAACCTGGGCAGTGGCAAAAGGCAAAAAAACCTGCAGCCCCGTCAGTCCTGCGCAGCAAAAAGACTTCCTGGAATGTCGGTTGGATTTCTGAATTTTAAGGAGAATAGACATTGCTCAGAGATACATCTCTCTACTTGAAGTATTTTGGAAAACAAGTAAACTCTCTAAGGCAGCCGAAGCTAATTTCCAATATATTTTCTTACAATTTTTTTTTTTTTCCAAGTCCTCCCTTTAAGTTTCTTTGCGATATTACCATAGCTTTAATGCTGTCAGGTGATTACTCATTTAGGTATAAAGATCCATTTCTTACAGTAAGAAAGGTTTTGGTGTTTTAGACTGAGATTTTTTCATTTCTATAATGGTATGAAAGATTTCACTCAATCATATGGATTTGTTTGGAAGTTATGCATTATTGAAAGTCCAGTGACTCTCCAGCAGAGTTGCTAGTGTATGATTATTTACACTTGCTTCTGCTGATATCTGCTGAAACTTGGAATATCTTTAAGCTTGCTTATAGTTGGCAGCTATATATAACAGGTCCCTGGGTGTTTTAACCACGTTTTGAAATGGAGCATATTTACTAGGGATTTTGTGGTTTGCTTGTTTGGGTTACGGGTTTTTTTAATTAATACGTATAACCCAAGTTTCATAATTGTTTTGTGTGATTTTGAGATACCGTAACACTTACAATATAATTTGTGGAATAGTTCCTTTGGTTTGTTCTTCTGTGTGAAACTGTGATTCACTCCTCTTTCCCTCTTCTCAGTGTTTCAGATTGTACAGTGGATACAGGTTTTTAAGCAATATTTGATCAGAAGATTTGTTTTGCTATAGTGTGTCATAAATTAAGCGAAACATAAAATAAGCTAGTTTTACTTCCTTTATTGTCTTTTGCAGAAAGTTCTCAGGCAGATAATTTTTAACGTCAGAAGAGAAGGCAAGGGCATAAATTCTTGCCATTGCACTTTGACGTGTTAAAATAAAACACGTGAAGGCTAAGGTCTTTTTTTATTAGGAAGGGTGATTTGCAAGAAGGGTCACAGTTCCTCAGAACTGGACTTAAAGTGACAGGAGTGTTTATTAACTTGCCTGTTCTCATAGTTGTGTCATGTTTCATCAGCCTTTGAAAATCTTGAAGGTATCAAGGTATGTGAGGCTCACATAGCACAGCATTACATATAAAGAAGTATTGACCAAACAGGTTTTGTGTTTTACACAAAATGATAGTTTCAGTTTTGCAAGGGGAAGGTCAGCCTAAAATCAAAATATGATTAAATGGGTGAGAAAATACTTCATTCACAGGTGGGCTTTTTAAAATGTTTAGAGGGAAAAGAATAAATATAACTGAATTTCGTGGCTGAATACCACAAAGATGCTCATAACTAGTCAATATGAAATTTCAGTTAAAGAATATAGGGCAACTGAGTTCCAAAGTACTCATTAAATTCTGAAGTCTTAGAGGTACCTTTCCTGAATTTTTATGAAAGCCTTTTGTTTTTCCAAAGGCTGTTAAATGAAGGTCCCATTTCACAGTCTTGTTTAAGGTCCAGGCTGGGACCCAAGCCTGGAAATACATCTATATACTTCAAAGGATCTGTAGCATAGAGCTGTCCTCGATATACATCAATTTGTCATAGTAAAGTCTCACCACCTCCATTTTTCATCTTCAAATTCCATAAAATACATTCTCCTCTACCAATTCAGTGTTGTGCTTTATAATCATATTTTTGTTTGCTGTCTGATACTGAGCACAGAAATGAAAAAAATGTGATGATATGGCCATTCTGCAATAGAAATCGAATATATTACAGGCTATGGAACTTAAGTACCGCACTTCTCTCCCGTAATTTAAATCTCAGTATTTTTAGATCATTGATGTAGTTAGTGGTTTCGTGTGCCAAGTAAGACAGATTGTTTCACAGCAGGTAAACGCAATTTTGAATATTATAAAAGTTTTCTTAAAATCATATTTGAACTTGTGGGGACTTCAATCTGTATAACAAGATTTAAAGTACTCAAAAAAAACCTCACTGTTTTTCTGATTGTTTTTTGAATATCCTTTTTGATTAAATATATTTTTTTTTTCTAGTTTAAACTTAATAGGACATATTCCTTGGAGACATGGGCTAGAATATTTGATTTCTGCTGTGTATTCATTTCTCTCTCTTATTAGTTCGTATGTCATGGAGCTTTCAGGCTAGGCATATATGGAGTGGCCAATTACATTTTAAACAAAACTGCTTAGGTCTCTCTCATACATGTGTCATAATTTCTTCCCTGAAAAACACAAACAGACATAGCAACATTTTTTTTCTGCCTTTTCTTTTGTTCCCAATATTGCATGGAGCCTAGAATTATCCACTGGAAAAGGCCAACATAATGCGGAAACCACAGGGTTTCTGGCAAGGTATTTTCAGAAGCCAAAGCTGCAAACCTGTGAACTGGCACTGCTGGTTCTGTAAACCTGGGTTTCTGCCTTTTCTCTCTTAACTATTGTGACTGCTTTTGAAGAGGATGGCCATTAGGGTGACAGCATAAAATACCTCATTGGTATTTTATAGTTGGATTTTTTTGTTTGTTTCTTGAGGAATTGATTGCAATGTCTAGCACTGATGCTGCTAATGAGGAAATGTGAAGTGTATCAGTATGTAACTTAACGTGGGTTTTAACACAGGAGGAGAATCTCTGTTTTTAGAGATGGCAAGGGAATTGACAAAAGATATCAATGTTGATTTCTTTGTTATTTCTACAAGTGAGCGTAAGCTGAGGCTATCTGGCACTTCAGTGCTTGGAGCATTGCACAGAAATGTGTAATGGTTTCATTGGCTTTTATAACGTATTTAATCATTAGGCATTTTAACTTCTAATTTATACTTAGAGTTGGCATTTTTCTTCTTTTTTTTTTTTCTTCTTTTGAAACTATGGCAATACAGAGTGTTGAATACAATGCATAGCATGCTTAAGGC
>VFFE01007062.1:325619-344697 GCA_008921705.1 Burhinus oedicnemus | reverse complement strand
CTGAAAAATGGTAGCTGCACACTGTAAGCTTATTTTCCGCTTGCTTATATTTTCTTGGGGAAATTTATGGGGGTTTTTTTGTTGTTTTAATTTAAGATTCTATGGTCGTCTTGTACATTGCCAGTGAAAAATGATGTTGGCATCAGATCTTAAGTGTAACAATATGAGGAACTCAGTTTATGAAAAATGCGTCTTTGGTAAAGCATGATAAGATTATGTTGAGCATCTGTGGCACAAGACCAGAAATGCGGGTCTTGGCAGATCTCTTCACTTGCTGGATATGATACCCTTTGTTGGTTGGTTTGTTGTCTGTTTTTTGTTTTGCTCTGTTTGTTTGTCTTATGAATAGTTAATTCGCAACACATGATAATACTGAAGAATCCTGAAATTATTTTTTTGTGTCCTGATTTGGTACAGCTATCTATTTTTCAGTTAGTTTTGGAGGGTTTTGGTTGCAGCAGTCTATCCCCTAGCTAGCTGTTTTCCAGGTGAAACTAACGCACTGTATTTCCTTGGTTTTTTTGCTTTGTGGTTGGTTTTGGTTGATACTTTCCCCCCCCCCATATCTCGTTTTTTGGAAGTGTGAGGGAAAGGGTTAATGGAAGGGTTAAAAGTTTTTAAGCCAGTGGTTTGTTCACTCTTTTCTCTCTGAGTATTGGCTCCATGAAACATGCGCTTGAGTGCTTAGGTATAATTTTCCATATTGTTCCTTTGCCACTCCCATCATGATCCTATGTTTGTCAATGAGATAAAATTTCTGAAAATGTCCTGCAAGAAATACTAAAAAACAAGTGGGAAGACTTACTTTGTATTCCTCTGTACAGATGTACTTTGTATTACTCTGTACAAATTAAGTGGTTTGAGGAAAAGAAACATTTTTATGTATGTAAATTTGCAGGCTGGCAGTGGTAGTTTATAGAGCTGCCTGCTGGTCTCCTCTGTGTGCCTTAGCTCCTGGAGAGAGCAGGACTTGATTTTTGTGAAAGGCTAAATTCCGTTTCTGGTGCATGAAATTCCACTCTTCTAACGTGTTGAGTTCCAGTGTGCTGCCACGTACTGTACAGCAGTTGCAACCACGTGCAGTTTAACATGTGCCTCAGAAACAAGGAGACTCATATTCGAGTGAGATGACTTTCAGTTTTGGTGTGGTTGGTTGGTTTGGTTTGTGGGTTTTTTTGGTTTTTTTTTTTTTTCCCCTCCAAGCAGAATGCTACATGTTTCCTGCTATTTGCTGTTTTTGAGCATTTGCACTAATTGCTTCAACTGTGATTCACATGCACGCCTTGAGAAGAGGTGCCTGTTTTATCAAGACAGTTCGGCACATGGCCATGGCTTTGTAAATCAGTCCGACTCATCCCAAAATGCTCCTTTTCTGTCAGATCAGCTATTCAGTTGACAAACACAATCCTGATGAAGAGTATAAATTGCATTGCTGAGGCAACTCGTTCTTCAGTTTTATTTTCCAAACCGTAACCTGGAGATCTCCTTTTTCCTCCTCACACAGTGCCTCAAAAGAAAGTTGTTTTTTTTCTGGTGGCCGTTGGTCAGGGAATAGGATTTCTTCCTTCTCCTCCTCCCATTTTTGATCATTTCAACTTTTATTCGGTTTATTAAATAAACATCTCAATTCATTACTCTGGCAAAGCAGGTCACTTTCTAAAAGCACTCGCCTAGCTTCTTTTTTGGTTAGTGTTTGACTGTTGAAATTTTAATTGGAGCAGAAGCTGTAGTTAAAAAGCAGCAAGTCCTTTTTCCTCATACCCTCATTGATTTCTGTTGAAGCAAACAGATGAGCTTATATATAAATATGTAGATATGCTTTTTTTTTAATGAAAAGTGCTGGAAATCACTAAAAATGGTTAAAATTGAAATGAGTAATCTTCAGTGCATAATGCAATTGTTAATTTTAGCTCCTTGCGTAGGAGCTGTTATGACTTGAACAGCCGGCTCTAGCCTTCATTAGAGAAGAAGCAGGCAGTTTTGAGACAGGTGGAGCTGGATCAAGCTGTGAACGTGATTTGCTCGAAGCTGGTCATTAGTGTTAGAGATCTGGTCCTATCTATTGCATCCTTACCTTGTACCATGATCGTTACCGTTGTTATTATTTACTTTTCGTCTTTTTCCAGGTTGACTATGATCCGTCACACTCTCTGAAGGACCAGCATGGAGATTGGCACTCTGAACTGTTAATGGGGACATGGGACTCACGTTGTCATTGATCATTTGTGTGGACTTAGCCAGCGAAGAACAACAGAAGACGATAGACAGACAGTGGAAATTCTAGCAGTTTTTCAGGTAAACGGCTTCTTTGGTGCAGCTGATAAACTATGAGTATCATTGTTTTTGTGAACACTGTGTAAGCATGCAGATGAGCTGCGGGAGTAATGTGCCTGTGAAGAACTTGTGCATGCCTGTGCATTTCTTGATGTAAATTCTTAACAAATTAAGGGTTGTTTAACAGATCAGTTTCAGGTCTTGCCATTCCATTGTGTTTTGAATTTTTAGCAAAGCGCTTCAAGTTTCAGTTGTAACTGCAGAATGGCCAATACCATGGGACTTCCTGGGGAGGGCGGTGGGAGGAAGGCGAACAACTCGAAGCGTGAATTGGCTTATTGTGAGCTAATTTGTGAGCTTCGTGTTCCAGTCGGTTGATTTAGGAACTGTGTAGCTTCATTTCTTGTGAAATTCACTATCCTTAAATGGGAAGATTATGTAGGAAAGTTTTTATTATTTTATTTGCTTACAGTGTCAAAACCAAAGCAAAAATTGGAAGAAGTAAGTTTTTTTAAAAAAATAAGACCTACTGAATTTTCACTTTAAACGTAGCTTAAAAAAATAAAGGTAAGTGATATCAGATCTGTTGAACATTGGTTACAAGCTGTAAAAAGAAACATGGCAAAGTGTGGTTTTGCTTAATAGCCAGTGTTTCATTGCTGAGAAGTGGCTGGGTATTGCAAAAAACCCTTTCTGAAATAACTCTGTTTTTCAACTGCAGTTGTTTTTAGATGGGGGGAAAAAGTTAAATTATTCATGAGTCTCATTTGACAATTGATCAGTGGGGGAGGCTTCAAGAAGGAGCTGGGGGGAAAGAGAGAGAAAGAGAGAAAATAATAATAGGCTTTAACTTTGAAAAGCCTTTAAAGCTTCTGTACAACAACCCATTGTGAGCTGAGACTAAATGCAGTTCAGTTAAGATATCTTCATTAGAAATACCTGCCAAGGGCTTCCTGTAGGATTTTCATAGTGCTGGAGAGTGACATGGGGTTTGGGAAGAGGCTGAGGATTTTAATAATGGAGCTGTCAGTTTGATGCCTGAAAATGTTGCCCGTGAAACCTTTATTGCCAAATTTAGGTTTCATACTTATGTTGAATTATTACCTATTCAATTTCTTTTTTTTAATGGTAGCGAGCACCATGGGCGTCTGCTATGTACAAAAACCCCAGCTGAGTCCTAAAAACAGTGTTGTTGCTCACGCTTGGTTTTTATTTATGTTTGGTTGGTTTGTTTGGCTATCCTCTTTTTTTATTAAAAAAAAAAAAAAAAAAGGCAGGGTGGGGGTAGGGTGGAAATCAAGAGGAGAGGAGCGGAGCACTGAGATGCCAGAGACCTGGAATTCTGAATCGATCCTTCCTGCCTGGTGGTGCTGAGCTCTATAGCACAGAGTCCCTCACCGTCGCTGCCTGTACCTCTGCAGCCCTGGGTCTGGGGTGGGAGACACGGGGCTGGGAAGTCACAGCACCTTACCTTAAATCTGCTGTCCAAGACTGTTTAGGTCGGAGCTCTCCTTGTTTAACCTGACGCTATTCTGCTGTTACCCAGTATTGTCAATTCAGTACATCTCTTCAGCTGGGACATACATAGCTTTCCACTCCTGAGCTACGTGTTTTGGTTTGTTTAGCAAAGGAAATTAAATGACTTGGGAATTTAAAAAAAAAAAAAAAAATTCACTCCTAGTGTTTCTTTGTGTATGTGTTTGTGTTGTGATATCTTGACCTTTCAGGTCACCAAATCTTGTTATTTTAATTTCTGTCTGGAAGAATGTCTGAGCAAGGTAAATTGAACCAGGAGACAGCAGAGGAAGCTGCGAAAGAGCAGGAGACTGCCATCTCCGAAGGGAACCTGGACAACTGTATCCTTAATAAATCTGAAAGCTCAGAAGTAGAGGAGAAGGAGGAGAAGCTCAGCGATGCCAAAACAGAGCTGCAGGTAAGACAGGAATAGTGAATGGGTGCATTAAATGTCAATGTGTTACCATTGCCTTTCCATTTCTATGATCTCTTTCATTGCCTACGCTTCCCCTATTTTTTTCTCTCATAATTTTGAGACTCACTCTCTCTTTCTTTTTTCTTTTTTTTAAATTTTATTTATTTTGTTTTTAATTTTGGGTCCTTCTATCTCCTGATAAAATAAATGCTCTTATTTGTTATACCTTCAAGCTCTTCAGGCTGCTGTCCATGTTATTAATTTTTCTGAGAAGTTAATTCCTAGACGTCTGTGTTAAAGCTTGGTGAAATATTTGACTGTTTTCCCTCTTTGGGGATTTAGAAAACTACCTTGATCTCATGAATTTACAGGTAATACTAATGAATAATTACTTAATGTGTGGTTTGGTTTGTAGGTGTTACTGCCAACAAAAAGTTGTTATGCAAAGCCTAAGAAGGTAATTTGATAAGAAGACTTTATCGGATGAGGGGGTTTTAATCCTTTTTGCTCAATCGAATATAAAATAAAGGGGGAGACTACAATTTAAGAGGAATTTGGAGAGGGGGAGCATTTACTTAAGTATGCCTTTTCTTACATTTTTATTATATTCAAAAATTACAGAAAACTGTGCAGTGTGTTTTTGTTGTTTTTTATACCTGTTCTTAAAATGAATAAAGTGAGCAGAGATGATTCTTGGTTTTCCCTGCTTTCCAGACTGGGTTTGGGGAAGTTGTTTTTGCAGTCAGCAACTGCTTAAAATATCATTTAGGAGTGTCTCTTTTGTTTATTGGTAATGCTCTTGTCATGCACGTTCTCCACTGAAGTGAGAACTGTTTCTCTTTTTTGCTATACCCAGAAACGAGGCACAAATCAGAACCAGCAGAAGAAGAGATCCAAGGTAAGGGTCCATCTCTGTTTGGAATTGCATGTCATGGCAGGATAAAGAATTTCAATCAAATGTCTGTGTACAATTGAAATGATGGCTTTTCATCACTTGTGTGGTGGTTAGGGGCTTTTTTTTGTTTGTTTGTGGAAGGTTTTTTTTCCCCCTCCCCCTTACCCCATAATCTTGTTGCACAAAGGCAGAGGACTTCCTCTAGATTAAATGTGTCAGGCTCCCCTTTATTTATCCATCATACTTTTATGCTGCTGGGCTCGCAGTGTGCTTGTGTGTGCCACTAGGGAAGGAAAAAGCTTGGTCCTTTTGCTTTAGTAATTACTGTTTTTGTTTGACTTTTATTTTAATGGACTAATCTTGACATAAAGAAGCAGAGACTGACTAGTTCCCTAAGGGGGAGGGGGGGGAGGAAGGAGTTTCTAGGAACAAAAAAACCCCCGAGAACCTTCTTTTAATTTTCCAAGTGCAGATCCATAAAACTTGCACATTTTACTGTCCATGTTCCTTGGGTATAATACTACTAAGAGAAGAGAGGAGGGAAAAAGACCCCAGAAAACAAACAAAAAACCTCAAACCAAATGACAGAAGGAACCTTTGAGTTTAACTTCATGTTAAATTACATTCAGTATTGGATTATCTATTCTTTGCTATTGCGATCTTTGGTGGAAGCGAGTGAACTGTAGCAGAAATGATTACAAGCAAAAAGAAACCTACCACCTCCCCTGTGTGGCCGATGTCTCACTGCTTAGAATCCTCTTCTATCCACATGGAAGGCAGATACAATTTTGCTGGCTGGGTGGATAGTAGTTACTTTGGATGTTTAGGGACAGCTGATATTTGCAGCTTATGTGACTTGGGGTCAGTAGTAGTGTTCTCTGTTTTGTTTTCTCTCTTTTATTCAGTCAGGAGCTAAGGGAAAACTCGTCCGGAGTCTTGCTGTGTGTGAAGAGTCATCCCCTCGCCCAGGAGCGGAAAATATTCATGATAATCAGGTACACTTGCAATCATTGCTGTTAGCTGCATGGTTGACCTCCATGTTCAGTTGCATGATTATGTTACTTAATTGGGCGTTTAACAACGTCTTTCTTGGGGGAAAAATTACATCGAACAATGAACACGTTTTTATGAAGTTATCTGGTTTAGCGTGAACTATATTTTGAAATATTAGTTTTATACTATATCACAGGGTGTTGTTTGCTTTTTTTTCCAGACCCCCTGAAAATTTCAGCAAATGGAAAAGAATTCAAAAGAATTCAGATTTTAAAATTAAAAAAAAATAGTAACAATCAAAAAGAATATTAATATATGTTCTTTTCTCTAAGGCGCTCTCTTTCGAGGCTGCACCAGATACAGTTATGAATATGCTCTGGTTTCTGGTTCCTCTGAGACTCCAATTCATATCAGTGTCCCCCTTCACACAAAATTCACAGGTCTTTTGCTCTCTAAAGTACCTTAGTAGACCCAAGGATGCCTCCTACTGAGTGGCATTCATGTTCTAAACTCTTAGTGTAGATTTTCCGGTACCGAAAAGCGTGTATTTGAGTTTATCTGTACTGGTAGTGTTGTATTCCCAGCAGCTGGTAGAGTTCCGCCCCCTGCACCCCTCACCTTGGACAGTAACACTGGTGTCAGTCTGTGTAGGCTAACTTCAAAAAATACCCCAAAAAGCAAAAGTAAAAACCTCAAATGCTCTTCTTTGCTTGCCTGGTAAGAGCAAGGCTTAAATAAAAAAACAAAACCAAAATATCATTGAGCACTGCCTATAATTTATGAGATGTTTATGTGCAAATGAGATCAGCCATCAAGAGAGCTTGAGCCAAGTGACTTCTTGTGAGCTTAGCACAAAAAAAAAAAAAAATCACATTTAAGTGTACTTTCTCACTGTTTCCTCTGACTTGAAATGAAACAAATCCAGCTCTCCTCTTAGCTCATAAGAATAGAGAGGTTTTTCTATTTTTTTAGGTTTTTTTGAAAGACCAAAAACCAGATTGTTTAGCAGGGGGATGTGTACATGTTCTACTGCTCTACAATGATGCTTATGCAGTAGATGGGCAGGTTATTTTATCAGTTGTTCTGTTGTAGGTATAAGCTTTCTGCTTAACTTGCGTCACTCAAGATGCGTGGCTTTTGTTCTGCTTTCATTTGTATTTTCTATTGTTTAATGGAGAATGAAAAGGAGAATAATATAAAGAGATTGTAATAAGCATCGCATAGTAGTTTATAATGTACTGCACAGGACCTGTATTAAATGTCAGAGAGACTGGCAGGTTTTGAGGTCAAATCCCTGTCCAGATTGCACCCCGATGCCAGGCAGAGGAGGGGTTCCTGTTACGCACAGCCTCTGGTCTTACTGGACTGTGCCCAGCTGTGGTGAAGATTTCTTTGACCATATCGAAACATTTATGGGAGATAAAATTCCTCCCTGGACCCCAGCATTCTTTTCCTAAAGACACAATTGGCGTGGTGTAATCAATTAGATAGGAACGGCACATTTGCTGTCGCAGACCCTTTAGTGATGAATGCAGCTCAGCTTTGCCATGGAAGGCTGGACCTGCAGGCTCCTCCTTGGACTGGCTGAAGGATACAGGAAGTTTTGTGCCAACCAAATTGCTTTGCTTTCACTTTAGAGGAGAAAAAGCTTATTTTTGGTTTGGTTTTTTTTTTTAATTATTATTTTATCTTAATGGTTTACAAAGCACAGGGAATTAATTGCCAGAGAATGTACGGTACACTGCCAGAACTACTGAGTATGGATTGTACTGCAGACTTGATGTTTGTATTTATATTTGAATACTTGCCTTCATTTTCCTGTATAGGGAAAAAAAATTGTTTACCTGTATTACTTGATCTTGAACGCTTACCTGATGGTTCACTATGTCCTTACTTAAAAGGAATGTTGCCTTTAATGTTATACTATTGACCAAGAAGTGTATAATTGCAATTTGAACATTTATTTTGTTGTTCACTATACTTACCTTGTATCAATGTATTTATTAACATTGTATTTTATTATTGAGAAAAATCAATAAAAAATCTAAGAAAATATACAGTAGCTTGCTTTCACGACTCTACAGCCCTTTTGTGTGTTTCTTCTGGTGCAAATATATAAGTATTATGTTACATGTAAGACGGTATCTACTGTATGTTCATATGTGTGCTTATGTGTAAAGTCTGTCGTTTTTCTTTTCATAAGTGCATTTTAACAACTGCTGTAAAGGTTAGGATTAATGTCCTGGGAACAGCATGGCCAGTTACATTTTTCTCCTGTTCTGAAAAGCCAGCGGCACAGTCGCTGTGTTCCGGGCAGTGCAGGGAATCAGAGTTATCCTTTGGGGTCTTTTGGCAGTGGTTGATCCAAAGTTTGTTGTTTGAATGAGAAATCAAACTGCCATTTGAAATGAAAGAAAGCAGGCATAACATTAGTCCTCTGAGTGCAACTGAGCAGGTTAGCAAACGTTTTTCTACGTATCGTTATCTCAAATGACCAGGAGTTCCCACTCTTTCCCTCTGTATGCTCAGTTTTTCACCAATACTGCCAGCCAAAACTAACAGAAGTAGGGATTAAGGACAGTAGTTCAGGTTAAATTTTGGCTCTAGGGCTTTGTTTCTCTTTTACAGTGCTTTTCATCTCAAGTCTTTTGTGCCACATTCGAAGTTCACAAAAAGTCGATAATGATTAAGCTGAGAAATTACCGAATTTCTGTGTTACTGTGGCATGTTTATGCTGGTATCTTGTTCTGTTAGGATCTTGTCTTACGTGTGTTGTGGTGGCTGATTTGTAGTTCTTTAAAAAACTTTGAAACCTAAAATTTGTAATAATTTTTGGAAGCATCTTTTGAATTCATAATGGTCTGGTTGCTTAAAAAAAACACCCCTGACTTTAAAGTTTTGTAATCATCTTTGGGTATGCTAGTATTTGAAATATTGTGAAGGACGAGAATTTGCTAGCATTCAAGAAGGTCTGATTTTTCTCCAGTATTGGTTTTCATTAACACGATGCCAAAAAATTATCAGGCAAGCAGGACTCTCTGCTGTTAAAGAAAACTGCATTACCAGGGAGTTTTGTGACAGCTTAATTTAAATGTGCATTTTTACACTACTTAAGCCTATAGTATTATTTTGGCCAAATCGGAACATGCAAAACAGCTTGAATTCTCAGTTTTAATTAAGTTTTTAAAATTGAACCATGCTTTCAAAGGGGCTCAGTCTCTGAAATACTGAATTTTTGAGGATAAAACTTGTGATGCCTTGGAGAAGATCACTTACCACAACTTGTTTGAAAATCGCGGTGCGCGTTTCACCCCTTTTGCTAAAGGCATATTTGCATATGTCTGTAAATATAAAGTACCTGATGAGTTAGTAAGCGCTTACATGTGCAAAACAGTTCATGTGAACCTGCAGGATTTTTTAGTGAGGGGGGGGAAAAAAATTTTATTTTTCAGACATCTATCCATCGATCGCATTTAACATACGTAGTATTGATTAAACTGTAGAATTACTTACGAAAGCCCATATAAAATGTATTTCTCTGTTGTCTTAAGTGAGAAGTACTAAAGCGTAGAATAATATAATGTCTTTAATATAGGTAGACTAAAAGTTTATAGTATTCAAATACGAGGGAAGAAATACACTTACCACTAGAATTTGGCCTCTAGTATGCCATTATTCTCCTGGAAAAATAATCATTTTTTCAAATAGGAAAGAAATGTACCTGGCTTCAGCTTTTCTAACTACACATAGTTTAACGCAAATCTCTGCAGGTTGGAAGCCGTGGGAAGCTTGCTGAATCTGGCCCTAAATTCATCTTTCTTTTTTTCCCAACAGGACTCAATCCAACTACAGCTTTCAAGTTTTCCTAGCTTGCAAGAAGAAGATAAATCTAGTAAAGATGACTCCGAGAAAGAAAAAGAGAAGGATAAAAATAAAGAAAAAGATAAAAACAGTGAAAAAACCAAGATCAGAATGTTATCAAAAGGTGAACTTAAAAATATTTAAATTGCTATAATTAGTTGTAAAACAGATTGTATGTTTTTATAAGCATGCCTTTCCTTATTTTTGTATAAATACACAGTAGAAGTCTTTTCATACATTGAGAAAATTCAGAACCTGAAATGTCTATGGATGAGAGTGTTTTTCGTGCAAACTCAGGCTTCGAAAGTGAAGAAACCTTCCAAACAGAGGTTTGGTATTGGAGGTTATTAATTTTCTTTAATATAAAATCATTCTTCTGAATACTTAACCGTGTTGGTATAAACACTTATATATGTCAATATATGTGTGATTAGATAACAAGGTAAGTGTAAGACTCTAAGATACTTTTTCCCCCATTGAGGATAACATTGGCATGTTATTTGTGCAATGTAGGCAGTAGAGAGTAATCCTCTTCACTATTGCTCCTGTCTCATGGAGAATTTCTCCTAAACGCTGCAAGGAGATCCATCCGTGACCTTTAACCTGCATTGCAATCTACTATTAGCACCTACTAAGACTTCTTCAGAGAAGATTTTTGTATCTAAATACAGTATTTTTTTTTAAAAAAAAATCTTTTTATTAATCCATGGTACAAAGTTGCAGTATAATCTCTTAAAAAAAAAAAAAAAAAAAACAAAACATTGCCTACCTGGGTGTGGATCCGCAGCTGGTGTGAATTGTCAGTTGGCTTCAATGGAGCTCTCACAGTTCACGCCAGCTTGAGGATCTGTGTGTACTTTCGAGTGAGACAATATAGCAGTGCTGAAAAATGAATTCTGACTAATGTCACGCATCCCTATTACCTGCCCACTCTCAGGCGTCACTGGATTTCAGTCTGTTAATGCAAAGAGAATTCCCACTGGCACGATGCCTCATTTTCCAGGTGTACAGCATTTATTAAGTGATGCAAATAGACATTGATGAATAAAACTTTTTTCCTTTCACTTTTTTAAAAAACTTATTTAGTAGTTTCAAGGAAGAAATTGGCAGGGTCTTGAGTGGCACTGAAGGTTTCCTGTGACTTTCAAATGACCAGCACTTTCTGTCAGTATCTAGTTTTGGTGTTGCGTTCTCAGTAGAATGGTACAGAGGAACCGTGAACATCCACCCAATGCTTCTGAGCGTGTATCTTTGGCTGAACTCCGAATGAACATTTCCTTTCAGAGCATATGCTTTCAGATTGTTACTGGAAAATGGATTTTGATTTACAGCATAGCTTAATTGTAACTGTTGAAATGAAATAAATGAGGGGGATTGGTGTTTGTTTTTATTTTTCAGATTGCAGTCAAGAGTATACAGACTCAACAGGCATAGATTTGCATGAGTTTCTCATTAACACATTAAAGAATAACCCCAGGTAGGTATTTTCTGCATTAGAGCTGGCACTCCTGAAATTATAGCTGGTGGTCTCTGAGTTCCTGTAACCGTACACTGTGTTTTATTAGTTCTGGAGATGGTTATGAGGAAAAATGTAAAGGAGGTAGGCTGTTACCTGAGCAAAAAGCTGTAAGAAGTCATCAACTTCTACTCCCCCGTCCAGTCATCCATTGCTTAATTTCGCTTTCAGTGACATCTGGTCTTTGTCCTTTCCTTCCTGCATATAGCTCTACGTGATTTTAGCAGCAATATAGTATAACTATTGCAGTTGGAGATTTGTATATGAATATAAATTAGCTTTCTTTCAGCAATGCTGTACACAATTAAAATCCTGTGCACAGTGCCAAATTCTGCTCTCGATATTTCCATAGTTTTCACTTGGAGCAGTGAGCTTGTTTCAACGTTAAATTTGCCTCTGAATGCCTAAGGAAGGGTCTGTAACATTTTTATACATTGTGATTTTCAACATTCATTTTGATTGAATCCATGAAATAGGTACCATGTAATTCTGCAATTATAGGAGAACTAGGAGTGATAGGATACCTAACAGCTTGCATAATCTCTTGTATAGACGATGTAAGATCCTTGAATTGTTTTATCTGCACAAAATGAGAAAAGAGCTAAGGAGTGATGGACTCTGTCAAGCTTAGAAAAAATGTACGTGTGGGAATGTGCTGGGGGAATTTTTGAATGTTTTTGGTTGGGGTTGTGCAGGGGGAAGGAACATCTGAGACCTTCCAGTTGAAAGCAGAGCATTTTGACTGAGAAATGTTGCAGCATTGCCTCCTGGGAGTCATAGCTCAAAGGCGTTGTTCTCCATTGTGCTCTCTAACTAGATGAGATGTGCCCAGTCTTCTCGCCTGCAGATCAATGCCTCATGGAAGATATGTCTCAGACAAAATGTTGAAAACTTCTGCGGTAGCAGCTCTCCTCATGAAAGAGCTAGGTTAGCTGTAAATCTCATTTTCCATCAAAAAAAGGGTGAAAAGGGACCAAAGCTATCCATAGCAGTCAGAGTCTTTCTGTGCAAGGCGTTGATCACAGCCTGGTGTGGCTGGAAGCCCTCTCAGACTGTACTTGAGCTCAAGGAAGAGCTAAATCTGTCACATATGTCAGCGAAGGTGCAACAAAGCAGGCTACAGTCTTCTCCAGATGTACCAGGGCATGCTTTGGCATGTTTCATTTTTAATCAAGATGGCTGACAACACTTGCAAAATTGCCTTACAAACATTGATATATTCTTTTTGTTAACCTAAAATGTCTGTTGGTAGTTGGTGCTACAAATCCTTGCATTTCTTTTTGACAGGGACAGAATGATACTCTTGAAAATGGAACAGGAAATTATTGATTTTATTAGTGACAACAAGTAAGTTGAGTTCCCCACTTGGTTATTAAGTCACGCGTGTGTGTAGCAATGTGAGCTGTGCGAGGGGTATGCTCATATGGACCACAGTGCTCTTGAGCGCTGTTACTGGCACGCTGCAAGATCAGACTTCTGTTTCCTGATGCATGGTGGTACTGCATAAAATACAGTAGATGTAAATGAAAACACGTTGCTTTTCGTTATGGCTTCCCCTGGCTCTGCTCAGTTGGGTCCAAAAATATAAGTAAAGCTTCCAGTGCAGAGGACGATCAAATACGCTACCTTGCGAGTTTCCCTGGGTGCTGTGTAATTCTAATGCATTGGAAAATAAAACAACTTGGGTGGAATGGATTCTTGCTACCTCATGCTCTTTGTAATAAAATATTTCTGCAGCTTTAAAAAAAATAGAGTGTCAGAATAGGAGCAAAGGAAGAAATTACGCTGAAGGGAAATAAACATTTTTGTCAGTAAGAGAGAAAAAAGGAGTCTTTACCAACCTAGATCCTTCCAGCATTGCCCTGCATCTGACGTTTGGGAGAAAGGCAGAAAGCTGTTGCCAGTGTTGCCGAGGCAAATCTGCAGGATTGTTGTGCAGGGAGCATGAGTGTGTGTGCGGAGTCCGGGGACAAGTTCTTCCCAATATACAAAATATTCGGTTCATACAGTGAAGCATGAGCTTTGTTTGTCCCACTGTAGTGCATGGAAATACGCTTATTAGAAACTCAAAATAAATAGCTTTCTTTTCTCGTCTGCTTTTTCGTAGCAAACGTTTCTATGTAAATGCACAAAGGAGAAGGTTTCAGCTAGATTTCTGTCCACTGAATTATCAAATGTATTGTTGTTTTCATTTAATTATAGCTCAGAGTGAAATGTAATTATCAATGCAATTTGTTTTCTTTTTTCCAGTAATCACTATAAAAAGTTCCCTCAGATGTCATCGTATCAGAGGATGTTAGTGCACAGAGTGGCAGCTTACTTTGGAATGGATCACAATGTGGATCAGACTGGAAAATCTGTAATTATCAACAAGACCAGCAATACAAGAATGTAAGTAGCAACACTGTTGTGTTTTTCCTTGTTCCCTTTCACAAAAGCTGGTTTGTACCATGACTGCGTGTGGTACTTTTTTTTTTTCCCTTTTTTGTAGCAAGAGTGAGTGCTGTTTATCACTGTCTAGAGTGGGAGGGGAGGACAGCTAGCACTGTGAGGTTATTTAAGGATATAAAGATGTATAAGGAGAAATCAACCCAATTTGTCTCTTGCAAGAAACTTAACACGGTACGTTGGAATGTTACTTTCCCTGACTCCTTAGTGCCACCACTTTGCTACAGAAATGAGCTTGTTGCTTTACATGTCACCTGATACCATACGGCTATATTCCTAAATAACCCAAACGTATTTGGAAGATTGCCTCTTCCCTTGTTCTGGCTCTCC
This sequence comes from Burhinus oedicnemus, assembly GCA_008921705.1. Classification (NCBI taxonomy): domain Eukaryota; kingdom Metazoa; phylum Chordata; class Aves; order Charadriiformes; family Burhinidae; genus Burhinus; species Burhinus oedicnemus. The sequence continues at coordinate 330,450 of VFFE01007062.1, read as the reverse complement.
CTGCTTCAAAAGTCATTTTCTGCCCAACCTGATTATTTAGGGTTCAGTTCCCCTCCACCACCTGCCACCATTCTTTCCCTTTTCCTCCTCTTTTCCCCTCCTTATTCCACTTTATTTTCTCTTCAAATCACATCATTTGACCACAGAGGTTTTCTAGGATATAAATTCCTTCTGATGGTTCAAATACATTGCAAAATTCCTGGCAGGTTAAACTTGTGCTGGCATGCTTTGTGCTCTTCTCCATGAACCTGTATGAAGCTAACAAAAGCTCGATATGAAGTTCCCTGGCTAATTCAGCAAAGATGCAGTCATGTGTCCTTGCCTAATCAGCATCACATGTTCTGCCGAGTGCCACATGTGTAGTAACCATCATGGAACTGTAGCCTTCCCCTCTCTCTTTACCTATAAACTACATAATGAAGAGGAAGTAATTACAACTGGGTAATGAAGTTTTGGTATCTGATATTGGAACAGAAAAGCCCTATTTGAAAATTGTGTACTTCCTGTATTCAATTAGTAGGAGAAATAAAAACATTTATTTCACTTACATATCCAGTAGTTAGGTGATTTACTTAGATGCAATTGCGGAGTTGGATTATTTTTTTTTAAATGTTATTAGCTTCTCTTGTAGAAGGCTAGAGGAACGACCTAATTTTGTGAGATCAAAACTTGAGCCAAACACGTTGGTATTTGTTATTTCACTGAGCCCTAAAAATCTTCCATGTGTGTGAAGTAAACTTAAGATCACGGACAACTTATTTTAGATCCTTTTCATGGGCTATCCCCGAGATATCTGTAAAGCAACACTTAAACATCAATGTTTTTAAAGGTTTGAATAAAACATGCACTAACAGTCTGATTTTCAGAAGTCAAGAGAATTACAGCGGCTCGATAAAACTAACAGCCTGCTAAGGCTCAGCCTCAAGGTCTGGTAATACCTGCCCCCGTGCAAGGGCTGTGTTTGGATGTGGATAAGGAAAAAGCTGGGTATGCAGCAAACTAGTGTTCATTTTTGAGTTGTAAATGAGGAAAAAAAAAATTAGTCTCCTCTTAAAACACAATCAATCATATTTGAATGCTTTTTAGGCACACTTGTGTCACCTCTGTAGTGCACCAACTGCTGCAGACCTTTCTTCACAACATTGCCTTCTCCTGGTTGGCTTGATAATGTGATAGTATCACATTAATATCTGATAATGCTTTGCTCGGTGGCATGGCTGTGCATCGCAGAGATGGGTAGCACTGGAAGTGCTGTCGGAAATGCTTGCACAGTGCTTCTGGAGAGGACACTGAAGTCGCCTTCAACACTCAAAACTTTATCTGAGTGCTCTGGTGAAGCTGTGGCTTCTTGCGTGGTGGGAATGAGCAAGCAAGGCTGTTTACCAGGCATGAACTGGCATCCTTGCGAGCAAGCTCAGCGGGCAGGACGCTGCAGAAGTGTAACGGATTGAATGACCCTTTCAGCTGTGGTCTTGCAAGCTGGAGGTGAGGCATGGAGCCAGACAAATCAGTTCTGACGCCATTCCTGTGTAGAACTTCCAGAAATAAACACAGGGCTTTGCCCCTCTGTTGACTGGGAGTGCAGCTGTTTTGTACGCACCACACAAACTGCAGATTTTTTCCCTTCTGCAGTGATTTGGTGGTAGGTACCTGGATCATATGAAGCTTGTATTGCATCACGGTGCTTCCAGTGTGTTATTTATGTTATTTTGATACTGCTGTAAAATAAAGCTTTGTAGAAGCAGCTCGCTCTTTTCATAGCTGGAGGAGATGGCACGTTTTTTTGAAGTGTCCCTGGCTCTGACAGAAAATAGATTGTTATTATCCAGCATGAATAAGGGCTGATGAGATTTTATTATCCGCAGCAAATACTGTGTAAGTTCCACATCTGAAAGCATCTAATGTGATTTCATGTGTTCTGCATTTCAGTACTCTCAGAGGAGACAATTTTGTGCGTTTCAGAATCAACACCAAATACTGGGAATGTGTTGACTCTATTAATTACTACTTGGAAAGTATCCAGAATACCGGAGAATCTGGAGAGCGGCTGAAATGCTGTTCAACAGGGTTATGTTGTGCTGTAAGCCTGAGCCTTGATAGTTTTATGTGAATTTATGGAGAGGCCCCATAGACAGATATTCTGAAGATCTGCATTTTGACAATAAATTATCTCTCTATGGCATATGGTTTCCAAAGTACTCTAGCTGCATACTGTGGAGAGGGAAGGATATTCTTGTGTACTCAAGAATTCATAAATTCTGCACTGACTGTGACTTCTGTCTATGTGTGCCTGTTTGGGAAGAGCATATGACCCTGCGGAGTCGCCATGTGGGCTTGAATAAGCACCATGTGGCTTATTTCTCTGGCCAAATGAGGGTTTGTGTCCCATCTCTGCTCACACTTGCAGGCGATGAGTTGTTCCCTGGCTCCAGGCAGCAAATTGCGTTTATTCACTTCAGCAGAGACCTCCTGTGCTTGCTGCCCGCAGGTGCTTGGAGGCACAAGTGTCAGGAGAGTTAATGGCTTTGAGATGAATGGGCTAGTTGGGAAAATCTGGTAACAATGCTACCTTAGAGGTGCTGCAGTACCGAGTAGAGTCTGTCAAACAGGGGACAAAGGTATGAATGGAGTGGATGGCGGCATTTCATTTCTTTCCTCAATTGGCCATCTTAGGGCAACACATACCCACTTCTGTCTACCTGTGCCTATAAAAAAATACCTGCTCTTTGAGGGCTTGGAATTCGAGAAGGTGCTTATTGAAGAGGTTGCACAGATGGAAGAAGGACTGTGGCTTGTCTGGTCAATCATGCTGCTTTACAGAGAGGTGAGGATGATGGTAAAAATGTGCTAGGACTTGAATTTCTCTGGGATTGCAGTCCTGGAGCTTTAGTGAACTCTCTGTGAAGTGTCTCTTAAAAATATTGTCAGACCACAATGACAGTTTTGCAGTCTGAAGACTACTTATGATGAAGAGTTTAATCTAAGTGCCTTTTTTTAAAAAAAAAAAAAAACACAACTTTATTGGAATGTGAACAAGTCATACTGTTTTTGAAGCTTTTTTATGAAATGAAATTTTAAAACACGGAGAAGTGACCTCAACTACCCAAATGTTTGTTAACCTTCATAAAGTTAAGTCTCTGTACTCTAGCTCTCATTACAGAGTAGTGGATTTTAAAAACAAGTTATCTTTCCATATAATTTTTTAAATTAAGACTAGGTTAAAAAAGAACAATTTTGAAAAATAAATATAATTTTTCATGGTCTTACAAAGTCCTGCCTAACTAAATTGTCCAACTTTTGAAAATCTTATTCTCAGCAGTACACGTGAGAAAAGGTGATCACAAAATGAGGGAGGTTTTTTGTTGTTGTTTTGTTTTTATAGTCAAAGAGCTCAAATACTACTTAAAATGACAAGTCTGCTTTGTTCAGTATGAAACTGCTCTTGTGTCACCATTGTAATGTATATTTGTGTGTCATCTGTGTCTGCCTGTCATCTGTCTAAAGATATACTGAAATGTATGGGGAACTTAAGACAGTGAAATATGATATAAACAGAAGTTTGGAATTGAGGCAGTATATTAGGGCATCCCAAATCAGATCAAAAAATATGTAGGTGCCACCTTCTCTTCCATATATTCCTCATAATTCCTATCAAACAACTGGAAGTACTTCAGAGCTTTTTGCAGAACTGTTAATATTAACCAGTTCAATCGGTTTCATTCATTTGGTTATCTGTAGGTAAGTGACAAAATGTAGGGGAAGTGTGTTTGGTAAATGAATAGGGTTTTCAGTTGGTTGAGATCATCACCTGTGTGACAAGTATCTCTCTACCACAGCCCACACGCCCATTCATGTACATTTTTATATAAGAATAAGTGACGGGGCTCATCAGAATTGAGAAGGTGGAACGCTTAGAATGTATAATGGCTGTATTTAGACATTTTCATACATTCTGAGGGTGTAACATACCTATTACGAACTTTATACCAATACTCACATCTTCAGTTATGACTAATTTTTTTTCCAAGAGCATCATGAGTTACAATCCTTGTAATATTTGGTTTTCTTCTTACTCTGTTAATATGATATTGGCCCAGTTGGAAGGTTTTTTGGTGACTTTGAGATGCCTGAAAAGCTTTGGGCAATACTAAGATGTTATGTGTGTTACAGGGGTTCCTTATAATCTAGGGTTGAACTGCATCAGCAGGAGATACAATGTACAGTATGTACTTCGAATAACCTACAAGACCTTCGTAATTATGACATACAATCTGTGTTATTCTGTCTCGTCTGTGTAAGGGTGTAAGGTTTAAATCACAAGCAGAGAAGAAAAGTTCTCATTAGGTTTCTATTGTGTATGCACTGAGTGATCATCTTGTAGGTAACATCTATGCTAGTAGAGGTGGGCTGTGCCTATTCCACTAACTTAAGATAAGAATCTGAACTTTGGTACAGGATCCTGCAGGCATGTCAGTAAAATGGCATTCACTGAACATTGGCAATTTCAATGAGGAATAGTTTCTAGAAATATTTTTTTTTTTACCCTAGGCGGAAGTGTCAAGAAGACTTCCTTGAGATGCCAAATGTTACAGCCTTTGGAGCATGCAGAAAAGTATGCCTTTCCCCTTGACTGAATAAAATGTTCATTGTAAATGACTTCAATTTCTTTAAGCAGTTGTTTGCTGCTGGGAAAGATGGGACATTTTCCACATGCAATTGGTAATGGCTCTTTTTTAGTTAGGTATATGGTAGTAGTTACAACTGTGTACCTGAACGCATATGTCTTATTTTTTGTAAAATCTCAATCAAAGCAATTCAGTGTTTGCCAGAG
>VFFE01007062.1:252991-292827 GCA_008921705.1 Burhinus oedicnemus | reverse complement strand
AAAAAAAAAAAAAAAAAAACCACCACAAAAAAACAAAAAAACCCAGTTGGCTGATGCTGTAACGAGGCATTGAGAGTGGTGAGCACTTTACTGTTGTCGCAGGTCAGCTAAAGAGTGATCAGTTAAAGCAAGGTTGAATGATTTCATACAGAAACCAGTATATTCTTAAAAGTGTTCACCAAAGGCAGGGTGTTTTGTTTCAGGTCAACCATTTGTAAATCCTGATGGGACGCCGGCAATATACAATCCTCCCAGTGGCCAGCAGACGATGAGGAGCCAGATGGTGGGACAGTCTCAGCAGCAGCCTTCATCCCAGCAGCCTCAACAAGTTCAACAGCCGCAGCAGCAACTGGCAAGTCACCTTGTCACACAGGTAGGTGCGGTGGCTGTTGAACAAAGAGAAGCACTTAGGGATACAAAGGATGACCTAAAGGGTAGGAGGGAAGGATGCAGCTAGACAAAATATCAGGATGTTCTAATGGTCTGTATTTTCAATATGGATGAAACAGATAGAGAGGGAAGATTCCTTATTCAATTCCATCTTGGTTTCATTGTGAAAAGGACTGTTAAGTGTGTTGGTGTATGTCTACATAATTTTATTTTGCAAAAACCACCCATAAGTGAAAGCTGAAGCATTCATTCTCAAACTAGTCTGTAATTCTCTCCAAGGAGCCGGGGACCTTTTCCTGTCCCTTTCAACAGCAGTGGGATTGAGTCAAAGAATCAAGTACAACACAAGGTGCTACAACCTCTTCAATGTCTGCTTCTATCAGGCCCAAGCTGTGGGTAGCCCGCTCTCTGAGCACCTCTACCCCAAACCGTGGCTCTTCTGCCTGCGTCCCATGTTCTGGCCATGACCTTGCTCTGAGCTAGAAGCTCTGGAGCTAGAGCAGGAGAGGGGAAGAGCAGTGTAATGTGGGCACGGTGCCATGGTATCTTGGCTCTCTGGCCCCTGGGCTGGCCGTGGCGTGCAGCCAGACGTGACTGAGCATGGGCAGCTGGGTTTGGGTCTGGTTCAAACTTAATTTTGTGGATTGTGTGCCTGCTCTCTGCCAGAGCAGAGCAGGCGGAGGAAACTACTCAAGCAAGAATGCTACATCCTGCTTACTCACAGACCAGCCAAAATCTACTATGGTTCTTGTGTGGCTTTATAATTTGGCACAGTTTCATCCCAGGTTACTCAGAAATACAATGTTTAAATTCAGTGAAGTTGCTTTGATTTTACTTGGATTTACGTGTTTGTGGCTCTTATTTCTTGGTTTGGTCTTAGAAGATGGAGGTAGCACCAAACCTGTGTAAGACTCAAGTTAAATGAGAGATTTAAATTACAGGAATGCTAAAGCTATTGCAAGGTACTAGTGCTGTAGCAAATTGTTCTTTCACTTAGATAAACATCTGCTCCAAGCTGACAGGCCTGTCTCTGTTGTTAATTTGCAGCCTGTTCTTTGTCAATTTTTTTTTAGCTATTGTGTTCTGCCAAAGGAGCTTTAAAATCATTATTTCTTTGCCTATGACACACTCGGAGTTAAATCAGTCATTATCAGCAAAATTCAAATATACACTTACACTGTGCTACTCTTCCATTTTATCTCTGTAAATTAAATGTAGACTCATAACTTGGCTTTGCCTCATATCGGTAATAAGAATGTGTAGCTGTGGTTTTATTTAATCTAACAGCCATCAAATACATGAAAATAGGCAGAAAAATCTGTAATAAAGAATTGTTTGGTATAAGGCTAAGATGAAGACTAAAATCGCAGTACCTGACCTCTTGTATTTGGGCTGGTGATGAGTCACCTGCATTTTCAGAGCTGTGTTTGTGATCTTTGTTCTCAGTAACAGAGTTTGTTGTTGTTATTATCTATCCCTAAGTAGGTTGTATTTATTGTCTTTCACTGTGTTTACTTTGCAGCCTGTTCAGGCAATGCAGCCATCTTCTCAGTCAGTCCAATATCCAGCAGTTTCTTATCCTCCCCAGCATCTCCTGCCAGTCTCTCCAACGCAGCAGTTTTCTGTGGTACTAAAGATTTTTATATTTTATTTTTTCTTTCCTTGAAGTTGGGCATGTGAGCATGGGTATGCCCGAGAGCCTCTGGGGAGCACTGCGAGTGGCGTCCCACATGAAAGCCCCATCTGAATCGCCCTTTGCCTTAACACTTTTGGTACTGACAAGTATTTTGTAAGAGTGTTCCCACTGATTCTGATTATCTAACCTGGAGGATGATGTTAGGAGCAGGGCTCTACCTGCTTAGCAGAGCCTCCAGAAAAATGTTTTGCTGTGCCTGTGATAGGAGCTTGTGTCTCCCCACTTTATGTCGAGGGAGCTTAAATTGCTAACTTGGGCATTTCAGATTTGGATTATCCCCCTTTTATGTCCACAAGGACTGAAGAAGAGACCTCTAGACATCGTTATTTTTTATTTTATATTATTTTATCAGTATACTAAATCCACTGCCTGGATTTATTCCCTGATGATGCCAGAGCACTTGGAAACAGAACCAGCTGCAGAAGGTGTGGTACACTATGCATCATGACAAAGCACCAATGGACACGTATAATAAAAATAAATAGAGTGCTCTTTTGGAGTCTGAATCTCGCTTGGTCCTTACAGGGCTAAAATTATACTTTGTAAAATGAAGCTGATGTTTTAAGAGGCACTACAAGATTTTTTTTTTTTCTGTTCTTTTTCTCTCTTGCTCTGGTAATCTTGTTTATGACTGATTTTTTTTCCCCAGGTAGAGATGTCACGTAGTTATAGTAAGAGATGGAAACAAAGCTGAATGGATCTTTGCAGCTAAAATAGTGTTATTAATGCCTGGTAGATGAGCGGTACCATTTAAAGGACAATCAAAAATGTTCTGTGCTGAACAGAAGTTGCATATCTCGGTGCTAATTCCCTTGAAAAGTGTCTTGCAGGCATCTCGGGTTGTTTGAGTGATAGTCATAGGAAGGCTGATACTTTTAGTGGCTATTTTAATAGTTAAACTTCACCTGAATTAATGTCTTCAATGTACATTACATTGTAAACATAATGTATAAAGCGTAGGGTTTTGAAGCTCTTGTCTCTGTTGTGCAAATCCAGAGACATTCCAGCTCAGTGACGTTTCTCATAGAATCTGTTTGCAGTCATTTGCCATCCAGGTAACGCATATCCTAGCTTTCTAAAGAAACAACTTCAGGCAGACAACTTATGTGCCTGAATATGGATGTAGAATGATGGTAAAGTTAATAGCATTACTTTCTTACATCACCCGAAGATCTGCCAGTAGTGTTTAAAATGTTGGCCCGTGGCATCTGCTCTCAGAGTGGGAGGGTGAGTCTCTGTGCAGTTTCTGGCAGTGCTTTCCACAAACAAACTTGTTGTTTGTTTTTCTATTTTGAAGCTTCCTGCCAATAAATACATTGTGCAGGATGGTTTTGGAGAGTGAACACCACAGGGATGTGAACAAAATCGAAGAGACTCCTTTTAAAAAATAGCATGGATGTTCTAAGTGAAAAGCATTTTTATAGTGCTTATTCCCTATCCGTGAGGGGGTATAAGGAAAGGACCATACTCTGCATATTAGCACACGATGGAGTTTTATGCTGGATTTATTGCCAGATAGAGTACGTTTCAGTGTTGAGTATTTAGAAGTCTTATGATATTGACACAAACGAAGATGCATAGGACCACATTTGTAAATCTTCGACCTTCACAGAATAAACTTGAGAGCATTGATTAGTATGGATCTTTTTGCAAGACTGAACAGATACTGTCTAGAATCCTTGATCATTACCAGCATGTAAGGAGACTTAGGTCCATTGACTTTATTTGGTACGTTCATCCTACCATAGATTTATTTCTTTTTCCCCTCATCCAGTCAAATAAAGTACTTGTTTCTTTCCAACACTGAATAAAAAGCCTTGAAATAGCAACTGAAGGCTTAGCTTTTTTTACCTTCTCTCTGTTTACAACCTTGGATTTTCAAAACAGTCCAAAAAGGAAAAGGTCTGTACCTGAACCCTACTGAATTCATCTTGAGATGATTTTGAAACATAAGTGAAATTAACAGCATGTGTTTGGCTGAGGAATTCTGTGTTTGGGGGAAGAGGTATTCATAATGTTAGTTTCATGCCCTTTATATTTAAAATGTCTTCTTTTGAACACTGTGAAGTTTACTTGTCATTTTGGAATAAAGGGGGAGGGGCAGGGTAAAAGCCAAAATAATTGGCTTTTATGCCAAGTGATGCCATTCACCTTGCAGTCTGGAAGTCTTTGTCAAAGCATTTATAGCGATTTTTGTTTTTAATTGCCTCCATTTTTGTAGATATCCATGCAAAGTTTGGCACGTAGTTGAGCTGAGTGATTCCTTTCCCCCTCCCCGTGCCCTGTTTGAACCTATTTGGTTTTGCTAATTTGCGTGTCTACTGCAGACGTCACGTCTACATCATTTTCTACTGCCTTTTGCCCTGCAGCGAGATGACATGACAACACAGTTTAACCAGATGAGCTTAAGTCGTCAATCATCAGGAGACAACCCCGAATCACCTTCTGGTCCTGTCTACCCATCACCTATCTTGCAGCAGCCTGCCCAACAGACGGGTTACATTATGGCTTCCCCAAGTCAGCAGCTTCCTCCAGGAGGTTTTACAGGTTCAGGTCCACCAGTATCCCAGCAAGTGCTGCAGCCACCGCCGCCACCCCAGGGCTTTGTGCAACAGCCACCGCCACCTGCTCAGGTATGCAAAACCTTCGCTGCCCGCTTGGCATGGTGCTCGTTATAACATCACAAAGCAAATATAAAAAAAAAAAAATTATGCAGATTCTAGACTTTTTTTTTTCCCCTGGTAAAAGCTTAGCAGTTTATTAGGCAGCAGGAAACTTGCAAAGCCTCTATCGTTTCCTGGGTTTCAGCAATTCCTTCCCTATTCTCAAACCATTTTCTGAACATATGTTCCTACTCCAGGACACATCTGCACATGAATATGAAGGAGGAGGGTGAGTCAATATCCATAGTCCTTTTTCCCTGTATGTATACCAAAAGAGCAACATGCACATCAGCCCAGGTAGTCGTTAATCATATTTAATTGACTTGAACATGTGAGATGTCACAGATCAGTAATTTTAACTGTCTTCCTGAAGACTGATTATGTTTTACTGTTCACTACCAAACATCTCTACTTGTCTCCTGGGTACCTTTAGAGAATATTGAAAGTGATTACTGTCAAGATGTAAAATGCACAGATGACTTTCTGGACCATTTTCAAGGCATACACTTTAAAAAGCCAAATTTCTTTATCAAATTATAGATAACTTCATTTAAACTCTACTCTAAAATGGTATTAATAGTATTTTTCCTGTTTTCATTTTATCCTTTGGAAGAAAGTATATAAAGAATAAATTTAAAAAAACTTCACCATTTCTTTTAATGTAAAAATAGTGTAAAATCTACTGGGTTTTTTGTTTGCCACTTCTTACTGAAAATTTCCAATTGCGTTTTGTTAATGGGATTCTGTATTGCCACAGTAATGAAGAATTTGTACTATTACAATGTTTTAAGTGGGCTAGAGATATAGTTAATTAGATCACTAATTAACAATAAAAGAAATCTGAAGTCTCTGATGCTCACATCTCATAGAGGACTGTGGTATCCATAGTTTCTGTAGTTAGAAACTATGCAGCCATTTTTTCTGAGAGAAGGCTTGCAAAAAATAATTTTTAAGCCGTGGAAATTCAATATAATGTGATTCGTTTTTTTTAAATTGCAAATATGGCTAGAAAAAGATTTCACTGTTTCCCAAATGTAGCATTTTAAAAAAAATTTTGGAAGGAAAAAATTACCTGAAGAGCAGAATTCCCTGATGAATCCATCTCCCCATCTAGACTGTGTCTCCGAAGTGAGTAAGTAGAGGCTGTCCAGGCTTCTCTCCTCATGTACAAGCCCCCCGGTGCCCTCAGTGTTTTCAAGCATCATTTAATCAAACCTCACGACACTTCTAGTGAACCAGATAAATGCGAGCACCTCCATTTTACAAGCTGTCACCGCAGCAGGCGAAGCAATGCATTTCCCAGCCTTGCCGGCCGGCGTTCACTGTGGGGGCTGCAGCATCGTGCTGCCTGCTGTGGCGGGGGACCCGGTGCCACCTCATCTTCCTCCCCTTGGGTGAGACCAGGTTTGCAGCCTGCCCTGGGGTCTCTGCTAGATGACACCCCACCCCCTGGTTGACTTGGCAGATGTTTGCCTGCAGCTCCTGCCTGTGCGTGGCTGAGCCTTCATCAACTGGGGTGGGAGCGTTGGATTTCACCCTTGCCGGTGCAGCAGGGTGCAGGGTTTTCGCTCAGTCTGATGTAGTGTTACTTTGTGAAGCTGTTTTCCCTCATTAATACTTGCTCTGGTGATACTGGAGAGGGAGATCAACTTCTTCAGAGGACAAGTGATGAGGAGGTGTCTTTTCATCTATAGGCTGCTATAGGACCAGTAGCCTACTGTTGAGTCTGATGGCCACTGCGTCTCTGTCTGTACCCCAAATATGGTACGTACGGGTGCTTTCCTCCTGAGTTGTAACAAAGTGTTGCCAAGGGCAGAAAAATATCTTTTGGGTTTGCAGGAACTTCATTTATTTCGCTGGGGAATGGTTTGTCCTCGAGGGGTGTAGAAAGGTGAGAAATTCATAGAATCATAGAATGGTTTAGGTTGGAAGGGACCTTAAAGATCATCTAGTTCCAACCCCTCTGCTATGGGCAAGGACACCTCCTGCTAGACCTAGTTGCTCAAAGCCTCATCCAGCCTGGCCTTGAACACTTCCAGGGATGGGGCATCCACAGCTTCTCTGAGCAACCTGTTCCAGTGCCTCACCACCCTCAGAGTGAAAAATTTCTTCCTAATATATATTCTAAATGTACCCTTTCCCAGTTTGAAGCCATTCAGCGCTGTCAGTTTCCTGTGCATCTGCTGCACTGTGCGCACCATTCTTCTCCAGCTTGTCGCTATTCCAAAAGATCCTTGTTGGATACCTGTGTGGAAGAGGGCATGGGGAAGGGGTGTCAGTCCCTGCTTCCCATGTCCCTGTGCCATGAAAGCACAGTGGCCTTGGTCTGCTGGGAGGGAGAGGGGGCAGCAGCTCTCTGCGTCTGCATACGCAGATGGGAAATTCTGGTGGGTGTTTCAAGTTCTAATTTATTCTCTTCAGCCCTAGAATGTGGCACGGTGGTTTGGATACTACTTGTAGCACGTGTGCGGCAAATAGGTGATCCCTCTTATAAAAAGATGAGCGAAGCCTTGAGAAACAGTAGTTCCTCTGCCCTAACAGCTCAGCTCTCTGCGCAGGGCAGGTAGACCCCAGACTCACTTCACTGTGGCAGTGGCTGTTGGCAATGTGAATCACCTGTTACTCTTTTGGGCTTAGATGCAGTAGTAAGGCTGCTCTCAGATGCCAAAGCACGTGGTCTGAGGCAGGCTCTAAAAAAAAAAAAAAAAGGGAGGGGGCAATAAAAATGGTAATGCATGCAAAACACTGTGTGATGCATTAATAATGCAGTCAATATAAAAGCACTTTTATATCTTAACTGTTGCTATTGAGTTTATACTCATAAAAAAGAGGCTTGATTTTAATGTCGAATTACTTCCTGTAAATACATTGCTGATAAGGTTCTAGTGGGTTAGCTGTGGGGTCCTGTGTGCTCTTGGAAAATAACAGAGCAAGGAAGACTTGGGTGCAGGTTCTGTGAGTATGATCACTTCCTTTGGGAAAGAAGAAAGAAATGCTCTCCAAGCTTACAAACTCAAAGGTACTGCATTTAGATTATAAGCTTTTGTATTAAGGTTCAGTTAGGCGTGGCTGTACAGCTGCTCTCTGAGATTCTCTCCTCCAGTCTGTATCAAAGCAAGAGCAGACTGGGTTTGAAATTACATGCCTAAGAAGTGGTGAGAGGACCCCTTGCATTTCTTTTGCTGCTTTTTTTCATCACAGCTGTTCTCCAGCTTGAAAACAGAGTGATGATTTATAACCTGAAAAGAACAATCTTTGTTCAGCCAGTTGGAAAAAAAACCAAAAACAAACCCAAACAAACAAAAAAACCAACCAACCAAACAAACAAAAAAACCCAAACCCAACCATTACTCTGGGTTTGCTGAAAGGGACTTTTCGCAGCAAATTCCTGTTTGCTTTCTGTATCACAAACAGCAAACATACATCTTTACTTTCTCTGTTGTCTTCTATTTTCAGTTTTCTTCTCTTTCTGATGGTTTTTCTTCACTTATAGGTCCAAGCACTTCAACAAGGGTCCACATTCTGGTTTTGCAGCACTCTCATTGGTGCTTGTCATTGCTCTGTCTGTGCAAATGAAGAACTGGGAAATCTGCAAGTACCATGCCAGTGGGAAAGCGTACATTCCCTTTAAAGTTATTTTCACCTTTGACTCATTCTTTCTGGAAGCTGTACTGGCAAAATGATGTCCAAAAATGGGATGGCATGAAGTCTTGGAGAGTCTGGGAGAAATAATACACATGTTTAGGGATTTTTCACCTGAATTAATTTTGTGTCATCATTGATTTTAGCTGTTTCTTTGTAGAAGCCCCCTGCTAGAGAGTCTAAAGTGACCCTAAGAGAAAACCTGTATTCATAGCACGTCTCCTCTAGAAAACTTGTTATGAAAAAGACTGGGGAGTGACTGCAAGTGAGTAGGTCTTTCCTTGATCATCTCAGAAGATGATATTGGAGGACGTGCCTGTAGTTGTACCTGGGCCATTATTTTTTTGTTACTGTTGTTATAATTATTATGGAGGATGGGGGGTAGGGGGGAGACAAAAATCCTTGAAGGATGCCTGATCCCAGTCAGTTAGATACTGGGAAGAAACAATACCTCTGTGTGTTCATACATCAGTGTGGTTTCTGTTGTCTTTACTCTCATTTATGCAACTGTAATGGCCATTAGCAATAATGTCAGCATCACTAATCATCTGGATGAAGGTGTTAATCCAAATTTAAGTGTTTTTCAGTGATGTTAAGAGAAGGCAGAATACCTGTCTGATGGCAGATCAAGCTGTAAGTCAGTAGGGAGATAGGTTAGGAAAGTAAAATCAGCCTGAAAGATGTATGGAATCTTACCTCTACCATGAGGAAATAAACAACATACCTATGAATTTAAGGGATGCTGCTAGAGAGCTCTGGTAACGGGTTCCAAACTCTAACATGGACAGAACAAAGCAGAAAGCCAATGCTGAATTGAGTCTCTGTCCATCATCTAGAGAAAAAACACATTAGAAGGAGGAAAAAGTAATGCCTGTTAGTGCCATTTCATGAGTGTCTCTGAAGTGATGTGCCTAGTCATGTTACAGTTTAAGTTAAATAAAGCAAATTATGTATATGAGAGTTGCAGAATGGAGCACCTACAAACAAGGATGGTATCCACCTTCAAAATAAGAATATCCAAGAGGTTAAGGATCATCTGTCAGTTATTTCCATGCTAATTATTAAGGGGGGGGGATTTTTCACAGTGTCAAGGATTAAGATCAAGAAACTATGCTTTTAAACTGAGGAAGACAGTATTTATTTAGGTTATGGTCTTAGAAGGGCCTATTTTTTCAATATTTATTTATTTATTTATTGGGTAACCATATAGCTGTGTTGGCATGCTTGTTGGTGTAGTGGAAACTTCCTGGTTCTGTAAATGAAATATGTTACGCAAGTAAAAGGTCCAAGGTTAGATTGTGCGTTCACATGGGAAAGCAATTCAAGTATAATTTGGCATGTCAGTAGGCTGCTACAGAAATGTGATGTTTTTTGTTGAAGAGCACATAAGCAGAGGTGTCAGTAACACTGACGTAATGAGAAACTAAAATATTCAAGAGGGTCAGAGTAGATGATGTAAGTGATACTTGTTATCTCTGATCCCTCTAATTCTGCTGTTCACTAAAGTAATATCAGAAAGGACAACTAACGTGTTTCATCTACTGACGCAGAGATGTACTCAAGATAAATGAAAATGGATCCTTCAAAACCCCTCAACCACAAAAGACCTATTTTATCCATGTCTATATTTTACACCGAACCCTTCTTTTAATGCCTGATCTCTTAAAAAAACCCAAACAAACAAAAAAAACCCCAAAAAACAACAACCCAAAAAACTAAACAAAAAAAAAAAAAAAACCAAACCAAACCTCTTCTTTTCAAGTCATGTATGCATGATTACTAGCGAAGTCATCCATTAATCTTTCTAAATGATTTTTTTTTTTTTTAGGCTGATAGATTGCACTCTGATAAGCCTCTAAATGGGTATATAACAAATGTTTTTCAATGAATTGAGAAAATGAGAGAAAAGGAGGAAACTCTTTGACTAACTCTGAGGTGTTATCTGTGTGGTAAAAATAAATACCTGTTTCCAAATAACTCTGAATGCTTCAGCGTACATATATGATATATGCTTTTGTGCCAAGCATATTCACTTCAAAACCTATAATCTTTAGGCTATGTTTTAAAGTTAATACCTACAGAATCTTTCCACAAGAGATAATTCACATTGTTCTCATATGCTTGTGTATTTTCAAATATCTTGGGGTTTGTCTGCACAAAGAAAATGAGGAATTTAAGGGTAAATCAAATAACTTTAAATCCTTTAAGTGAGATTAAGCTGCAGCCAGGAGAAGTAAGAGTATTTCCACAGGGGTTTAATATTCTTTAATTTGTAGAATATGGTAATAGAAATTAAAGAATATTTGAAAAGCTTACTCTGTTCCCCTCCTCCAAGGCAGGATTGGCCATTTGCATTACCTTTACTTAGGCTGAGTCTTGTCACTTCTTTCAAGTCTCCTGTTGTAGGGGTTTCCACAAGATGAGTTTATCCCACTAAACTTGCCTGATCCCTTATTTACACTGCTATGATGTTTAAAGAGTTATTTTTGCACCTGAAATGCCTGGGTCAGCTTTCGTGTACCTTGTGGCTTTGCTTTGCAGAGAAACAAATTCATCGTGGTTTTGTCCATTTTACAAAGGCATTTTACTTTAGTCTTTAACAAAACAAATGACTTGAAGGCAGGCTGTAACCATTAGGTGTCACTTGGTATTGTCTGGATGTAGGATAGCTTACAACATTTTCCAATCGAAACGTTCTTGTCTTTCTGGTATTTGTTAGCATCTGGCTGATATTATCTGGGATGGGGGAGAAGAAGAAGAAAAAAAAAGCTATGCGATTTCCATTGATTCAAGAGAAAATGAATAGACCTTGAAGAATGGGTATTCAATCTCTTGATTGACAGGTGATATTGACTGTCAGTTGGTCTGAGGGTTTTACTTCACCAACATCGCTGAGTCCAGTTTTGTTGATCCTGATACTTTTCCCACCACAATTACCCATTCAGTAGTCTTCTGCTTGCCAAATTAGCCATCCGTACCCTCTTCTTGCCTAGTCTTTTGTATCTATGTCTGTTCTTTCTCATTTGACATTGTCTCTAGGAAAATTTCTGATCTCTCTTATGATGTCCTACCAGTATACAAAAGGATGCAGGTACCTTTACTCTGCTAATACTTTACTTTATGGGTAATCAAGTTGAATGAGCTGTTCCAAGAACATTTCCTCCATGCAAATCAAAGTGGCAAAAATAGTTCTTACTTTTGTATGAAAAAATCCCAGAAGCATTTGGTATGACTCTGTGCATATATCTGAGTAGGATAAATGCAACACACAGAGGAAAAAAAAAAAAAATTGTATGATTTATAAAGAAATGCTGGCAGATGTGGCAGAAATCACAAAAGGAGCAGCGTTCTCCCAAGCCTTTGCCCTCTGCAGTTTGCTGATACCATAGGCTGCTGGACTGTCGCATACCCACAGAATCCACTGCAGCTGAAAATGAAAAATTTTGAGTGCTTTGAACTTTCCAAGGGTCAGTTGAAAACTGTTTAGCTCAAATGTCTCAGTAATGGTGGTGTAGGATATATAGAAAAAAAACCTTTAGCTCCAGTCACCCTTAAACTTCCATGTTCACATATTTGATAAGGTGATGTAGTACACATTGCTCTATAATGACGATAATAATAGAAAAAAGAAGCCCACCTGGCAGAACTTGCTGACACAATGCCTACCCTCAGCTCCTGCAAGAGAACAACTATGATTGTTTTTTCAGCTGTAATTGTATTCACACCAAGTGTGAGAGAGGCTTTACAGGGAAACATTCATGTAAGGATGGATGTAGCTGTTAAACAAAAGCATGGATCTAATAATTGTTTCTTACCAGTGTTAAGGGCACACACACTCCATCTTTCCCTCTGTCTCACTTCTATGTATTTTTACTCCAGGGCATTCTTTGCTTCAAATTGTCCATTTTCTCCAGAGTTCACTTAATGGTTCAATATGCTGTCTATAGGAATTATGTTGATATGGAAGATGTTGTTTGCATCCACTTTTCTGCAGCATTTGATATTTTACTGTGACTTCTTTGGTATATGCATGTAGCTTTTTATGCATCATGTATGTTTTTATGTCTTTCAATTAAAATTCTTTCTTCTGTTTTTTAAAGTATCTGAGAAGAAATTTGGGCGCTGATAGCCCTTTTCCTAGCAAAGCAGAAAGCAAGCAGCAGTTCTTGAAGAGACACAATGCAAACCTCTCCTCTTGATTACTGTTACCACTAATATGCTTGACTTGAACTCTTGCTCCCCTTCCAGTTTTGCTTTATTTTGTGAATTTTTGAGATTTAGAGTAGTTAGTTGCTGTTCTCTTTCTTTGCAGATGCCAGTGTATTATTACCCATCTGGTCAGTACCCTACCTCAACAACTCAGCAGTACAGACCCATTGCCTCAGTTCAGTACAGTGCACAGCGGAGTCAACAGATCCCACAGACTGCACAGCAAGCAGGTATTTACATCTGTTACTCATTTCTTTAGCTGCTCACAGTGCTGGTGAAACCTGTTCGTTGTGTTTTAATTTTGAATTCGAGCAGCGGGGGAGAAAGCTGGTCGCTGTTCTGTTTGAAAATACGGTGAAAATTACAAACTGAGAAACCCATTGCTTGGAGGTACTGAGCAATGGACGAGAGGAGGTTGCGTTCTCCACCACTGCTGTCCGGCACGCAGTGCCATGTTCTCAGTATTCGCACTCCACATGACGGGGCACAGAAGGAGGTGGGAGGGAACTGGTGTGAGCAGTCACATTGCATGTGCAAGCCAACCATTGCCGTTTGTCCTTCATCATGCAAACTCCGTAAATGTTTGTAAGACTCTACATGGTGGACAGGTTTGCAGAGATGCAGAAGGGGTCAGTCGTGCTCCACCACCTTCTGCTCTCCCTGAGCCCGAGGAGCAGCGAGGTAGTCTGTGTGGTTGGTGCCCATCGAGACCAGCGCACCGCAGCGATGTGCGGCTGGAAGGGGGGCCGTTACACTGTAAGAGAGTGAGTAGCAGGTCTCACAGTGAACCGGTCTCTTTTCCTGCTGTGTCATGCCACTCCTGATGACACCAAAGTAAGAGGGATGTAGGCAGAGTTGGGCTGGTGTGTGTTGCGGGGGGGCAGGGTTTGTGATCATGGTCCTCGCATTTCAAGGGAATAAATAGTTCTTCTGGTTTGGAGATTATTTTTTCTAAGTTGTTGATTGTGTATTTCTTTAGTGCACGTCTTCCCTCGTAGGGTGTCTCAAACTGTAACTCCAAGGTGTGGGGGGGGTATTGTTTCCCAGTAGGGTTTGCAATTACAGACGTGGCAGGTAAGACAAAGTATTCATCTGTCTGTCTGGGTTTGGCAGAAACCCTTCTGAATGGCAAAGCAGGTTCCCTGCAAAGGCATTGATACAAAAGTCTTTTAAGATGTAAGTCAAAAGCCCAGACGTGAGACGTGAACAAGACTTATGGGGTCATCCAGCCTGTCAACCTGTCCCTGTAATGCGACTACTGGCAATTTTGTTCACACTCTCTCAGATGCTCAGAGAAGCAAAGACACAGCAAACACAGCTATAACTAAGAAATTGGTTGCTTTTTTTTTTTTTTAAAGCTGTTCTGTGTTCTAATAAAATGAGTGTTTTGGTCAGTGTTGTGGTGGCCGACAGTGTCTGCTTTCATAACTTTGTATTTATACATTCCTGAGAGAGAAAGGGGTGAGATACTCCACAAAGGTCTTCTAACTTCTCCTGCCTGGCAGTCTGGTACCATATTTATTATCTCTATATAGCGGGTCTTTGAACCTAAGTGCAAATCAACTTAGATAACATTATCTGGGTCTACTGTGTTGTCATAAAACCATATTTCTCAGTTTAATGCTATATCCATAGCATAGTGGAGATTATGGTAAATGAAGTGCACAAGAGATGGCCTGAAGCACTTGAGTGATGTTCTGGAGAATATCCAGCTATCTGATCTTGAGAAAATCCAAGTTTTAAAAATACATTGTAGCACAGGAGCTGTTACATTTGAGTACAGACAATGCAGAGATGCAAATGCTAATTTTGTTTCTGTGTTTACTGCATTGTTTTCCTTACATGTTTGGAAAACATGAGTCAAGGAGTTTGTGTAAAATCTCTAGCACGTCAGTGTCTTCCTGCAATTCGCTCTTTCAGCTGCCTGCTTAGTTGGAAACATTATTCTTATCTCTTGTTTAAAAACAAAAACATTATGACTATGATTTAGACTCCCTGCTGTGGCAGTGATTTTAAGCATTTAGCTATTCTCAGATCTTGAGACTTGGCTGAGAACAGATTCCTCAAGCTGGTTCATCCCTTTAGGCTCAGATATATCCTTTCCCATAGTCGTTGTCTGAGCATGTGACAGGCGTGCCAGGAAGCAGCTTGCAGTTTCTTACAGGTCTTTTCTTGGAGATGGTGCAAGGATCATTCAAATTTATGTTCCAGTGCATCCCTTGGCATTTGGAAAATAACTAGTTTTCCAAAATGTCACATAATTTGTACTAAAATAAAAGAGAAATTTGAAGTGTAGGCAACTATATTATTTATGCTACAGATTTATTGCAGGAAGTTCACCGTAAGCACCAAGACACCACAAAACCAAATGATTCAGTGATGGTTTCAGATGGTTTCATGCCCAGTGTTGCTGCATCTGCTTTTCTTCCCATTAGCCTGCCCACACACGTACATTTTGCTCCTCATGTGCCCTGTGGCCTCAGCCTACCTGCAAAATCCTCATCTCTTTTGTTTCCTCTTCGATGCCCCATAGCCGCTTGCTGGGATGAAGACGGTGTTGTGGCACGGCAGCAGATTGACCGGTGGCACCTAAACAGAGCAAATAACTGCTAGCTCGTCACACAGCCTTTTGATGGTAGCATGAGCTGAGGCACGCCTCCCCTCTTTCAAGCCACTGATTTTTATGAAACTTTAGAAATGTTATGTCTTTGCAGCTTCCATCTCTATGTCAAACATGATAGAAATTAGATGACGAGCTCAAAAAGTTATTCTGAGGGTTATTTGAGGGAAAACTGGCAGAGTAATCACACTTGTTTTTCCTTCAGAAACCAGTTTTTAAAAGAAGGAAACACAAAACCACTACAAAACTTCTAAATCATCCTAGAAACTTGTGCATGACTGGAAAATAGCAATCAACAAAGCAAGTGTTTCAGAGCAGTTTCCTTTCCCATGCGGACTTAGCTTCAGATCAGCACGTGAGCAGGTTGTGCAGGAGCTGGGGATAACTAGGGGCGGGAAAATGAAGACATGAAGGAGAATAGCGCTGGCGAAACAGAGAATGTTGAGGATGGGAAGGGGGAACAGATGGGAAGGAGGCAGACAAAAAGATGATTTCTGAAATGGTTTCCCCAAAGACCTCGCAGCACTCGCTGCTGCTTCGGAGAGGATGGCTGCGGTGCAGGCAGGCCCGTGGGAGCCCAGGCTCTCTGCCGGTACCCACCGGCTGGCTCGTGACGGCAGGCGTGAACAGGGAGACAGACTCAGCCTGGCAGCTCAGAAAATGTTTTATTAAAATGAAAAAAGTTTTGCCTGCTTGGAGGAGCTTTTGGAAGCTTTCAAAGTAGCAGCAAGGAGTTCAGATCTTACTTTCCCCACTTTGGGCTGCAGAGGTCAAAGTTTGATCTAATGCCAGCAATTTGTTTTCATTTTTCTTTGAAAAGGTCTCTTCAGGAGCAGAGTGATATTGATGACTTTTACAGCAAACAGCTAAAGTAAAATGTCAGCACAGCATCTGTGGTGGCTAAGGGAGCCTGTAGTCTCTTGTGGCTCTGGAAGGAGAGCAATATTAAGTTAAAATGGCTCCAGGCAGAAAAAAAGATGAGCTCACCTAAAATTAGATTAGAGCTCTGGTAGCAATAAATCATTTGGAGAAAAGGATGAGAACTTTTTTGTGTGTTTATTTACCTTTTTTTTTTTTTTTTCTCCTTAAGTGCTGGCTTGTATGAGAACATAAGTGACCCATTTCTAGGAGAAGCCTGGTACAAAGAGAGTTGTCGATGAAGATTTTATAGGAACCTCTGCCATTTGAATAACGTTCGTTTCTGTTGAAGCCAAAATGTGGTATCTGATGGCATAGTAGCACGGTCTGTAAACAGAAATACTTTTATTTCACTCGGATACATACCGTCATTGCTATTCTTCATTATGCTTCTTCTGCACCATTCTTGTGTCCAGTCCTGTGCAATGCAAAGTTTTTCAAAGTGTTGCCGCTGAGTGGGGCAGGGTCCAAGCCAGTATCTTGCGTGGCATGCATATGACATTGTAGGTGGATTCTTAGGATGTGTTCAGGCAGCTGTTCTCAAAACCAGTACGCTTATTTTTCAAACTATTTGGTTATGTTGCTGTTGGTCATTTCTGCGCTCTATGACAGATGATACTTTAGATACTGTGAAATGCCCAGTTCTGTAACCACACAGAAGCAAATATATTGTTTCTGTACTTCCCTCTAGCAGTACTCTATAAATTGCACGTTTAGCATCATCAGTATTTCATTCTTCAGTAATTATCTGTATAGATAGTTTTGAAAGCTTTCAATCCCAGTTATTGTGTTTGAATAGAAAAACAGAGATATATTGATGATAAATCAGTAATGATTTCTGTTTTATCATGATAGAAGAAATCAGCCTGTGTTATTTTATATCTGTGTCTATATTTTCTTTCATTATAGCAAGCGCTGTGCACTTTGAGGATTTTTCGTCTTTAAAGTGCTTCATAAACATAAACTGGATAAGTATATGAGTATTACTTTGGGATATGCAACTGTTCTTACTGCCATTCACAAATTACCAAGCTGCAACAAATTACATTATTTTTTTCCTACTTTGGTTCATTGTTGTATGTCTTCCAGATAATTTCATAGCACGAGAGAAATTTTATGGATAAAATATTATTTAGATTCTTGTTTGGGCCATAGTTCTAAAAGGCAGTTAGCTTGGTTGATAACACAGTTGTAAGGAAAAAACCTGTGGCGTGTGTTTCACATCAGTAATGAAGATCATCTTTTGCGGAGATTAAAGCAATACCTATAGTATTCAGCTGAAAAATCTTCCAGTCAGAAGTTTACACTATAATATTTCCAGAGAAAATAGGATGGTATTTGGCATAACTGGATGGTCTTTAATTCCTGCAATTAATGTAATGATTTTAGAATTTCTCATTTGAGAATCAACAAATGTTGCCGTTATAACTGGTTTCAGTGGCCAAATAGCACAGGAAGGCTCAGATTGCATAGGAAATCTCTGCTTTTTCCTACAAGCAGAATAGTTAGTTGTGTACAGTAGCACCATGGGTAAAAGGAAGTTGTTATGTGAGGAAAGTATATATCTGAACACTGCCTGGATGTAGAGTCCGTTCTTAATAAGTATCCAGGGATCTTCTGTAACCAGCGAATGCTTGTCTTGAAGGAAAGGTAATATTTCTGATGGAATACTGTATTATTAGCCTTTACAGCTTCCAGTAAGGAAAAAGAGGTAATTGTCTCTTTAATGCATCCCTGAAACAAATTTTAAGCGAAGATAAAATGTACCTTAACATAGTCCATAAATTTGTTTAGGTAGAAATCAGAGTCAAATTGGCAATGAAATACCAAATTTCTCCTTAATTTAATAATTTAGGTGTCAGCATAATTGAAGATTGTTGTCATCAAGTCTCCTTCATCCTCTTTGTCTTCTGAAAGCATTTGTCATTATAAACTGATACTGAGAGAAAAAAAAAAAACCAGGAAGGGAAATGTGCAGCACTAAAAAAAAAATTGGTTTGTTATCATGGTCATTAGAGGACCTTATAAAGAAAGATTGCTACTTTCTACCTTCATTAGCAACCTGACAGGAGCTCATGGTCCATGAGAGATTTGTTTGCATAATTCCATCTATAATTTCTGTGCTTATATAAACATAAACAACTTCAATTTTTAAGTATCTAATTATCTGAAGAAACTGTTTCTCCAACAGTAATTGCTTACTGCACTGTTGAAACAGATCTGTACTGAAGGTGTCCATCTGTGTTTAATGCTATATTTTTTTACAGCAGATACCGCTTCTCCTGAAAAGCATTGTAGGGGGTGTGTGTCTCATTTTTACAGGGGCTTGACGGGAACAAGAGGGACAGAGCTCTACTGTTTTCGATACTTAAGCGTAGTGTTGTGTTCTTTAATTCTGATGTAAGGCTTTGAAATCTAAAAGCATTTTATGAAATGGTAGGGCCAGATCAAGAAGGGGTTTGCAGCAATGGCAGTAGGAGGACTAAGTTCAAAATTGTGATCTTGGAGTGATCTACATTGATATTATTAGATTTTATGTTTAAGTTGCCTAGAAACTTAAAGCTTTACCTACAAGCGCTTCTATTTTGACAGTACTGAGCGTCTCAGGCCAAGAACATCTGCAAGGCAGAGCTAAGTGCTCCTCCTGCCAGCTGCCTTAGAGACTTCTTCTGATGGGTGTGCCATGGAAGTGCTTGTAGCAAACCTAGGGGACTGCTCATCAGGTTTGGTTTTGGGGGTTTTTTTTGTTTGTTGTTTTTTTTTCTTAAATCGCATCTGGAGGAGAAGGAGCCCTTGTGGGTTTTTTTAAATTTGATTTTATGATCTGGTTCCAACTTCAGGCATTCCCATGGTATAAGAAATCCAGATGCCTTGACCTGAGATGGTTTTAACCCATGTTGTGCACTGCAGGGGAAATGCTCAGTGGGATCTCTGCTGTTCAGGGACATTCCCCATCTTTCTTACAGTGCTTTCTTTAAAGGTGTGAAGGAACAGAGAATTAAGTACATGAAAAAGAAAGGCGTAAAGCAAGAAGCTCGCTTAGTTCTGATTATATATTTTATGTTCTTTTTTTTTGCAAGTTCAAGGTCTTGCTTTTGTAGTATTTCACCATTGTATACGGTGTGTGATTAAGATTAGCTCCAAACCCCATCCTTCTCCTCAGTGTTTCCTATTAGCTACCCACAGGGAGTTTCCTACCTGAAGTTTTGCACCCTGGATTCCATTCCCCTACTGCTGGAGGAGGATTCTGTGACTGAATATTGCATTCAAGACTTTCCAGAAGCTTGCTGGGAGAGCCAGGACTACAACTTAGAAGTTTCTAAATTTCTAGTCTTAAAAACACTAAATCTTGTCCTTCTGACATTAAGCAATAGTGCTGCACCAGTACTGAAACATCGTTCAGCTTTACAGAATATCTGTAATTTAAATTAATAGCAGAATTAATACTATCACACTCCCTGCAGTGTACTTGATTCTGAAAATTAAAAGGCAAAATCACTTTTGTCAAAAAGCTTTGTTCTTCCTCAAATGGCTTGTTTAATTATTCAGCATTCACACCAAGAGAGAGCAAATATTGAGGGAAAAGAACACCGGTAGGCTTGACAGCCATAAAAGTCTTAAGACAGGCATTTTTTTGTGATTTTCTTTCAAGGCTTCTCAAGTTTTATTCAACTTCTCTAGCACTAATTAAAATCTCAGCCATTTCTGACAGTGTTCCTCTAGTTTTCCACTCAAATACAGATTTTTTTTAATTTTTTACTTTCCAGAGAATTAGTATGTGTTAATCTCATGTCAGTTAATATACAGGAGCAAGAAGAGAGAGAAAAGATTTCGAACAGCATTATGCATTGGAGAGGACTTCAAAATAGCCTCTGTAAAAATTGCAGAGGCCACACTAAGATGTAGGGAAGACTCTGAGGTATTCAACAGTGTCTACAAAGAATCTTTGTATTTCTGTCTTTTCCTTGCCAAAGAGAGTCATACATCATCTCTATTGCTAATTCTGTGTTGGATCAATGCACAGTGCTTCCACTTCTTGCGGTGGAAATTTCCAGCACTGAATAACTGAGAGATTTATATTGTAGTCCTTTAGAGCAAAGATAGATTTCATCTTTTCTTTTTTTTTATTTTTCTTATTTTTCTTGTTTTTTCTTTTCCGATACCATCCTGCCATTGCTAAAACTAGTGGAACCCCACCATCACCAGAAATGCTAGAAGGGCTCTTTGGAGGGGCAGAGGCCATCTCCAGCTCTGCTTCAGGCCTGCTGCTCACAGCAGGTCTGTAGGCTTCGGGGCTCAGTTTTCTGTAACTTTCCCGTGGATGAAAGCATGCAACGGGATGGAGAAGTGCAGGAGGGCTTTTGGGTCTAAGCTAGTAATTGAAGAGGTACTCTGAATGTACAGCAGAGATCTGCACTGCAGTGGCGAGGCAGGGAGGGCTTTTGCCTTACTTTTGCTATTGATCGAGGATTTAAGAATCAAAGCACACTTTGCAGTTGTAAAACTCAGTAGAACAGGACACTTAGACCGGGACACAGCAGAAGAAATGCGTGTGAGTATGAGCTGCCTGGAAGAAGCGCCACAGCATGTGTTCAGTGTTAGGGCAGAGGAACTCAAGAACCATGTCCCAGAACCTGAAGTGGTATTCTGCTGACAGGCCCTGATATGTAAAACAGTCCCAGTGCCTTTACCTGAATTTTGTTCAACCTTTGTTACAGTCAGTTATTGTTTGCCTAAACTGTCCACAAGAACAGCATCCCTCTACAATTGCAAGGACGTTTTAATTTTGACTCACCATTACAAAGATAGAGTGTATGCATTTATACAGCAAGTGAGTAATTGTCTTAATTTCTCTTTTGTTTGTTTGCAAATGAAATAAGGCTGATACTGTGGGTGTGTGAAGGAGGCAGCCTTTGAGTCTGCTCGAAGAAAGGAGCTGTTTTCCTTAGCAACAGGCAAGGATACGTGATACCTCTCCAAATAGTTCTTCACCTCCTCCCCAGGTCCTGCTCTCTATTGCAGCTCGCTCGTTATGCACCAGAGCAGATAGCATTCCTGCAGTATGAGCTAATTGTAATGCGTGATGGCTGGTAGCTGTCATTGGTATTGGACAGAAAATAAAAAAAAAAAATTGAATTTGTTGTCTGAGTGTCTGGTTCTAACAACAGCTTGATTATTTCTGTTATTACTAGTGATACATAGTCCCTGCTGAGATTTCACTTCCAGTGGGTATCGCTGGCATTTATCATTATGAACGATAAGGATAAATGCAGGTTTTCTTGCTGCAGACTGGTGAGGGTTCCCTCATGGCTGATAGGATATAGATTGAGAAGGGAAAGAGGTGATTCTTTACTCAGCCTTTGCTGCCAGTCTAAAGACCTAGCTGTAAATGCCAGTCATTTTATGTTAATTCACTCCAGAACTGACAAATAGAGATTGGTTAATACTATTCAGAGCTGCTGTTTCTGCTTCTGTTTATGTGCTGGTGGCAAGACGTGACTATATCCTCATCAGGAATGTTATTTTCAGGATGGAGAAACAAATAAGCACACTACTCAATATGTTGAACTGAAATCCATTTTTTCAAAATGCTCTTTTTAACCTAGAGATTTGTAGAAGTTTGAATCCCTAAGCCAACCATACCTGAATAATGGGAAGTTAGATAAGCTTTTACCCCAGTATATCTGGAAGGAGATTAGAAGTACTTTACCACAGGTTTTCCTTCTGTATTTTTAAGTATTTAATTTAATTTGATTTTTATTTTCAATGCAGTGCTCAGGATCCTAATGTCTTAGCGAGAAATACATTCTTTTGACTACCATCATACAAGCACTTAAAGAAAGGCAGACAGGCCAATCTGCGCGATAATGATTCTTGTACCATAGTCATGCCAAGGAGCTACAGCTAGCCTTGAGAGCCCTCTGTGCTAAGAACTGTATATATAAAGGTGAAGAAATTTTCACCCCTGAGATGCAGCAAAGAGCTTGCATCCAGGTCTAAAGGAATATTAATGTAGGCACCTTAGTGGCCATCCAATTCAGGGCTATTGTCTGTCTCTAAGTTCCTTAGACAGCTTAGGTAAATAAGAAAAAGAAAGAAAAAGCTTTTACTGTGGCAGTTGTTCATTCATTCACTACCTGTAAATGCTGGACACCCAGAGTTCCCACTGAGTGCTGAAAATGGTAAGTAGCTTTTGGGATCATACAGGTAGGATCCTCATGTGTACTCGCCTAAATATTGCTGTTTGGAATAATTCATGGTTTTGCAAGTGTTTGAATTTCTCATCATCTTCAGCCTTGGTGTTCCTTATGTTTGCTTATACAATGAAAACCCAGGACCATAATGAGAAGTGAGTGGACTTTGCCTGTAAATAAGACCAGTCTTTTGCATGTTGCTTATCATTTCTCTCCAAAAGACCTTAGCCCTGCGGCGTTACTTAAAAAAAAAAAGAAGGAAAAAACCCAAAAAAACCATCCATTTCTGAGCAAGCAAATATTTAGGCTATATATACGTATCCTTGCTCTTTTTGTCAGCCTGTGTTATCAAAACAATTTATCATGTGCTTCAGCACTGTCCTCAGGGCTTCCAAGTAGCGTGCTGGTAAAACAGAACATCTTCAGTAGCATCTGCTCAACAATGCTGCATTTCCAGTTTGCTCTTTGTTGAGAGCTACCTTTCATCAGGTACCGAAGTCTGCAGGAGTGCAAAAGACTGGATTTTTACAGGTCCTACAAAGGATCCTCCACAAATTAAATTTTTAACGTTGCCAAGTACCACTTTAGAGAATAAGCAAAAGAGGGGAAATGTATTAAATTATAAGAAGCAATGGGCTACTTCAAAATGATTGCTGCGTTAATAGTTTGTATCAAATGGCCATTTTAATTCTGTCTCTATTGGAGAAATAGAAAGCAATTAATCTTTTGTAGCACATTGTGAAAAATAAGGGCTTAAACAGGATCTCAGTGAGGCTGTTCCTTCACTTAACCTTGAGCTGGGCAATAAATAATTATAAATCCAGCTACATCGCAAGGCAAAAGTAAT
The DNA here is from genome assembly GCA_008921705.1 of Burhinus oedicnemus. Classification (NCBI taxonomy): domain Eukaryota; kingdom Metazoa; phylum Chordata; class Aves; order Charadriiformes; family Burhinidae; genus Burhinus; species Burhinus oedicnemus. The sequence continues at coordinate 269,648 of VFFE01007062.1, read as the reverse complement.
TTGATGAAATAGAATTATCATATAATGCAGGAATTAGAAAGCTGAATTAGGTTTCCTGATGTTCTTTGTTCCAGAGAAGTATGAATTTGCCTGTGATTTGTGTGTAAAAGAGTGGAGCCAGGTTTTACAAAGCACCTTTTTATACGTAAGCTATCACCAAATTATTTGGATTACTGTGCTGGCATAGGCAAATGCTCTTGCACTCTCTCAGCTATAACTCACATAGAGCATCTGATGATAGGACTTGTTTTATGGAGGGAGAAGGTGATGTCCAAGGTGCATGGGTGTATTAACATCTTTTGAATAATTTCCTGCTCTTCACTCAGGGCACCGTATCATCAGTGCTGCCTTCCATGAAATCTTCAGTGGTACTGCATTATATAAAGTTTCTGCTCCATTGTGGTGAGCTGCTGGGGAGACTAAAGATACAAGTCGGAGCTGCTTTATCCTGAGCCTCTCTCTCCTGCCCATGCAGCTTCAGGGGACGCCTTTCCCCTCAGTGCCACGCTGCTGTTCCTTACAGCTCCCATGCATGCCTTGTAGATCCCGAAGCAGCATGGCTAACCTTGCTTCCCCCTGGGGCTTTTCAGCCAACTCGGTGGAAGCTGGTCAGTGAAAGGATCAATGAAGCATGTATGATACGGGTCATCAGTTCGTATCGTGGAGCTGTGTGCAGGATGCTCTGATAAGGAGAGGCACAGGATGTGGAAAAAAAAATTACAGAGGAGGAAGTGGAAGGGCTGTATTTTTCTACTCCAGAGGTGTGCTTCAACATACTGGCCCACCGGAGCAATAGGCAGGAGCCATTCAAGCCCTGGGCTAGCTCTGTAAAAATGGTAAGCCCTGAGTTTGTTATGTCAGGGTCATGTGAAGGAATAAAACTTTCCTAAGTAAAATAATATAAATATTATTCTGCTTTTCTTTGAATTGCTCATCTCTGTCTCCCAGAAATATGGCCTTGCAATATAAGGAGCAAGAAGCTTCTTGCTAGGAAACATAGCCAGCAATAGCAGTGGGTTTGTAGGGCATTGTCCAAAGTCCTGTTGAGTCTGCACACTGGTCCCACTAATTTCAGGGAGATACCACATGTCTGCAGCGAACCATATTTATACTTCCATGGTGGAAACTTCACAGTGATAAAGACTCATCTGCTTTTATCCATTTTGTCTATGTGTAAATAGTGAGCTATGGAGTGTTTACAAACTAAACAGAGGAGATTTCTTAGTTTTAGAAAACGTAAAAAATAAATGTATTGTGTAATTGCGCATATGATCCTCATTCTCCACAAATTTGAGGCTAACCAAATGGCTACAAAAGCTGGCATGGTATGCTTCAATTTGACAGAAGTTAATAAAAGGAAGTGTAGCTTGTACATTTTTTTTTTTTTCCCCTCTTCCCCCCTGCCCCCTTTGATATATTACCTTGTTCCATTATAAGGAAGAAAGTGGAAGCGCAGAGCTATTCATATTTATTAAGAGTTGTGGTCAGGTGAGCAGTGTGTGGTAGGACCGAGTCTTTTAAGTCCTCAAACAAACCAGTTTTCTGACCAATTTGAAGCCTGGAGGAAGGCTCGGTTAGTTCAGTTTCTGTCTTCTCATTCTACTCGGTTCTGATTAATATGTTATATGAGTTTACAGTGTTGTTTGAAATGCATTAGGCAGCTCATTTGTGCTATAATATGGCCCATTGTGTAAATATAGAATGATATGATTTATTGGAGAAACAGGTGTGGGCATATGGAAATACAATTTGCCTTAGAGAGTTGTTTCTAATTGACTAGTAAAATGCTGTTTCCGAGTAGGCTATAATTAATCAGCAAGAACTCTTTTCCTGAGTTTCCTCCTGTAAATGAACAGACTCAGCACATCCATCAAGTAGAAACTGAGAAAATGAGAGGGGAAACAGCCTGAGTCTCCAGTGAGCAAAGTGGTTGTATTGCCACGAAGCAATCCCAGCAGGGCGCTTTGCTGAGTGATCGCAACATCGGCTTTGAAAAGAAATCCTGAATTTCTCATAGGTCTGTTAAAGTTTTAATACACTTGTAGTGGCTACTGCGAACCAAGGAGGAGGCTGAGATGGGTCAAGAACGATGGTGCAAAAAATGAGCTGGTAAATCAAAACGTTTCTCTGGTACCTCCTTAAGTGATCTCACATTCTCATGTTTTCATTGTGTTGTGGTATGCAGGTACATCTGTAGTTACTGTAATAGCTCTAATAACACTAAGCTCACTAAGCACAAAAGCAAATGTCAAAAACTTGTGTTGAATATCCATTTTACAGCAGCATTTTCACAGTGTTTTCAAAACCTTTAGGTCTGGAGATGTTTAATCTGGAGGTGAAACAAGTGATAACCCAGTTTTTATAATACACTGTAGTCATTTGAAAATCTTAGTGTGTTTTGATCATCAGAAGTGTGATCTAGCTCAATTTTTGTATGTATTGTGTTGGTGACAGACCTGTCACGCGAGAGGTACAACTTCACTGTGCACACTACGCTGGTGGTGGAATGGGGTGGATGCTGGTAGATCTGCTGTGCAGGTGGTTGATTTCAGACTCTGCTTTAGTAGAGTCAAGAATATGTCATTTACCTTCTTGTTCAGCAATTTGGGAATGAGATTTATTTTTTAATACCTGGAAGTCAAAGGACTCCCATTATTCAGTGCAAGGTCTGTAGAGCTTAATGGTTAGAGAAGGGTATTTGCAAAGAAGGCAGGGCTTCCTGGATGTGGAAAAGAGGGAAGTGTTTGGGTGTCCGTTACAGGAATCGGCCCTCAGAAAACCACCTGCTTAATTTGCAAGACTTGACTTCTCTTCAAAAATCTAAAGAACCAGCTTTTTGGAGTGAAATCCAGAAGTCCAACAGTTAGATGGGGTCATGTGTATAATTCCATAGTTGCGATGTGCTGTAAATAACCAAAAGCTGTAACGTTCCAAATTGTTGTTCAATTCCTCAGGTCAAGGTCATGTGTCATGTCGTTATGGTGGTTTTGAAACTAGAGATAATTTTGTATTCATTTTCCAAGAATGCCGGTGAGTTGCTTAAGAAACTGCCTTCATCTTGCTGCACAGTGAAGGTACTAAAAGCACTCTTTCAAGATTCAGTATATCAGATGAATTTTTACCTTTGCTCAAAAAGTGGCTGTCCAAGCATTATCTGTTGATTTCTAGTGTCTAAAGAAGGACAGAACTAAGAGGAAGATACTGAATCTGTCCCTTTTAAAACCTTGTTTCTCTAACCACCTGCAATTTCTACAACTCACTGTATATATCATACTAGAAACACAGCCTGTGGGCTACTGGCATCCTTGGGAAGAATTGTGTTGGCCCTGAGGGCTGCCCCTTGTTGCATGAATGTATGGACTTCCTCATACCAGCAACTCAATCTTGTTTAAAAAAGTACTTAAGATCTACTTTTTTTCTTGGAAACAATTTTGTGAGGTTAAGAGCAGTCACGGTATGATAGAAGGAAAGGTGGAATAGGCAAGGCTTATTGAAATAGTTCCCCCATTTTGGCGGCTTTCATGTGAAAACCAGCTCTCTCCTTTGGCTTGTCCTTTTTTCTCCCTGCAGTGGAGCTGTGGGCCACTGAAGTGCATATTTACATCCATTTCTGTTCAGGTAATCATTTCAGGGATATGAGCCCCACGTTGCTCAGTAGGACTTGCTTACGTATTTAAAATCCTTTCATGTTATAAGGATTATTTTTTTTCCTTATCTGAGGCAAAAGCATGAGCAGAACTGAGCACTACTCCTTCCTAAGGGACAGCCGATTCTGTTCAGAACCCAATTGACCAGGTTGATTTCTTAACATCTTCAACACCCATGCTTTGGGATGACCTCAAGACCAGATAAGTTTGTGTGGAGCTTTTTTGCCTGCTCATTTTTCAGTATGCTTTGTGTCAGTTTCTTGCGAAAGATGAACATCCTTTATATGATTAACAAAAGCCCCACGTGTGTGACTCCTGAGTATGAGGAGAATGTGCATGGGCAGGTACATTCTTCCTCATATGATTAAACAAGGAGGAAAACTTAAGGCTGCAGGCACCAACTCTCAGGGCAGGAGGTTAATATTTGACAAGAAGAATGTCCTTTTGAAGTGTCCCAGCAAAAGCAGATGCAGATTTCACCAAAGCCTGATCTTTTGAAATTCACTTTGCCTGCTCAGCGTGCTTCTCATGGGACTTTTCCCACAGCTCGTAAACATTTACACCTGTGTAAGGGCTGAGGTGAAGTCTTTATGAACTGTCAAGCTCAAAACCATTTTGAAGTCATCCTGTGGTTCACAACATTGGAAATATGAAGATTGGAAATTCTGCTGGGAGGCACTTCAGCATTTTATAGGGCAAACTCTGTTGCAGTATATATGCTTTCTATGTAATTAAATACTGCATCTCATTCATGCATGCTTAAGTTGCTGGAATTAAGGTTGTAGGGGCTACTTTTGTATTGCCTTTTCCTTATTTCTGAATAATAACTGTGCTACCCCGGTGCTCTCTGAGGCCATACGGACACAAATGCATTGACCTGTGTTCCAGTTTTAAAAACCTGGAATATGTGACCCCTTAAAGCAATGTAGCCAAGCAATGATAAGTTTCTCACAGTTTTCAGTGTATTGCCTTTCAAGGGGCCCCGCTTGTCTCTGGACAGGTGTCTATGTGTGGTTTGCTCCAGATTTATTTCTCAAGCTCTTTCTTACAGGTCATGCATCCCTAGCTTTAGGAATAACTGCAGCTCCTTGCTGAAGGGACCCTTCACTTTGGGAGTGAAACTGCTGTGATCACATTGTGGAAGAGTTGGGCTGGCGTGAAAGGAGCCTTAGGGGTATGGGACTTCTCTTTACTTCAGACCTTAACCTTCTGCTGATGTGAGCTGACATTTGAGGCAGGTGCATCCGCACAGACCAGCCTGCACCATCAGATTTCTTATTTGTGTGCAGGGCTTGGGAGAAAACAGTGCTGCGTGACTAAAGGGTATGTAGGTTTTCCATCCTGGCCACTTCAGCCTTTGCTTTGAAAAGCAGATTATTATCTACGGAGTTAGAATTGTATTTGTATTTTGGCAGTACATGAAAATAGAGCCTTAACAAAGAGATGCCAGTTGTCCTTGCTTAGGCAATAATATTGATCCCAAAAAGATGGAGAAGCTTTTGTCGTCTTATTATAAAACATTGGTATATTGACATAACAGAAACTGAAAAATTGAATGTAATATGGGGGGAATTTTCCTTTCATTTGAAGGGCAGTGCTGCAAAAAACTCTTCACAGTTACTAGGCTGTAAAAGCAGGTGGTAAAATCCTCTCAGCTTTTATACAGTATTTACCTTTTATGGCAGATTTCCAGAACTGCTGTCTTAGGCCTGGGAATCCTGCTACTATTTTCCTCGGAGGCCCGAGGAACCTGACATATATGGAGCATTTCCAGTTTTTGTGTTGATCTGTTGTTCGTGTTGCCATAGTTGCTAGAGCCCTTGAGTAGAGCTATGGCTCAGTATTATTGAACACCTAGTAAAAATGAACAGGGATGGGGGGAACTGTGTGCTTCAGCAAGGTTCTAAGCCATATGGAGAAAATGGGGAAAGGGAAACAGTGAGGAGCTGGCAAGAGTAGAGGCCATCTTATCTCCTTTCTTTTCAATGGTGCTCTGTTTCGTCTTTTTCTTGCAAAGAGTCATGAAATCCTAAGTCCCTCACACTCGCTGTGTTACGAGATGCTGGGTTTTGTTCTGTAATGAGATGCCCAGGAGACCCGTTCTTGTTTTCCCTTTGGAAGAAAAATGAACTGCCGCTGCAGCAGCTAGGCTGGCTGCTGTGGCCAGAGAGGCTGTGCAGCGTGGAGAACCTGGGAAGCTGTCAGAGGAGATGGAGCAAGAGTTTTCCAGTAAATTGGGCTCTTAGGACAAAGTAACATTTGTGTCCACACGGAGAAGTTAGCCTTCCAGGGGAAATGTCCCAAAAGACATTTTAAAGACTGAAACATAGAAATGGGTGTTTGGGAAGGAGGGTGTTTTGGAACCTATTTAAGAGTGAAATTTTCCAGGGAACAGGGGATAAAGTGAATGTTTTCTGGGTTACAGGCTGTGGGAGGAACAGAAATAAACATTTTCTGGTCACTTTTAGTGCCCCAACTACTGGGATGCTGTGAGAGTTATTTCATCGCTTCAGGATGACAGGCACGGGCAGGTGATGGGGTAGGGAAGGGTATTCTTATTTCATCTGTCATTGAAAAACCAAGTCAGGGGCTATGGCAATTAATCCTACTGCCTCCTGCCCAATTTGCAGTAGAGAGGGGAGAATCCGTCCCCTGCTCAGAAGTAAAGTTTAGCAGAATATTTCTGGTCTTTTGGTAAGGTAGAATCTGAGGGATGCTGCAAACGCACTCTGTTATTGAAGTAGCAAATGTAGATCTGAAGGGTACAGACAAGAAAAAGAAAGAGGAGGAGTCACTTCCTTGTTACAGCTTTGATATTCAAGTTGTTACTGAAGAAACAAAAATGCTCCCATTCTTCTCCCTTGCTTGAACAAATCTGTTTCTGCCTTGTACTTCTGTTAAGTGCTGTAAAAAAAAAAAAATCATAATTACAGTGTACTAAACTAATTCTTTTACACTGCATTGAGCTTAAAATAATGTTGAATCCATATTTCCATTAGCTAGCAATGAAAAAACTATTAAGAATAACACTTAACATACAATCAATTCAATTCCTGCAAATGTTTCTAAAGAAGAATGGTGCTGCAGAGCCGTAAATAAGTGGAAGCGATAGCTTGCACTGTGTCTGTACTAGCTAGAATTTCAGTTCAAGGAAAAAAATGTTTGTTCTTCTAATCATTAGATTAGAGCTACAAAAATAGATAAAGGGACAGGTTTAAAAAGCGGCTGAGCTCTTCTTTCCCATATGCTTTAGAGAAATTAGGGAAGTAACTACTAAGTTTTGCCACTCCTGCATTTTCTCCAAGTCTCTATCTGTAGGGAAAGTGTTTAGCTAGCTTACTGTTAAAGTATCAGTTTATATGTAGGTGTTTTATACCATTTTGGTTACAGTGTCACTGGGGCATTTTGCATATGGAGACTAAAAACAGGAACACGATTCTCAGGCGTTTACTGGCATAAACTCAAGAAATGGCCAACTTCCTCTAAAAAGTTACACAAACTCATTCTATGAGTATGCAGTATATTTGAAGTCCTCAGGTTATACGGTAATGGGTGTCATAGAAATAGATATTCATTATCACTTCCCAAGGGAGTGTTTTGGATTAAATAGAAGTTAAAAATGCCCAGCAGAAACAAACCCTTTGTTAAATGTGCTTTATCTTTTGGATATGAGCTGATTACAGTATAATTGCTGATAAACTTCTTTCGATGCACAGCAAGATGTAACTGCTTTGACCAAGTCATTAATTTCTCTTCTTACTCTTAATTTAGGAGCTGTAAAGACACAAAGATGTGCTTCCTAGTGTGTAAAAATGGGACAACTGTAATAATTGGAGGCAGATACAATTTATTAAACTTTTCTTGGTAATACGAGTATTAAGTCTGCCACGTGGCTCTCCATGACACTGTCCAGGGACGCATTTTTTTCAGAGGACACCCTCTGAAGTCCAGGTTGACTGTGAAGTCAACCTTGGTCTATGCTAGTATGTCAGAGGGTAGAATTTAGCCCAAAGTGTCTCAAAATAAAACAATTTTTCAGTGTTTTTACAGTAGTAAAACCTTGCTGTGGGAGGACATATTGGCATGATGCTTTTTCTGTGCTCTGTTTCCAGTGCTACTCTGAGCCATGGGAAGACCCTGGCTCTTACTGCAGGTCTAAACTGGTGTGACCAGTGAACAAGTGTGCCCAGTAACGTGCTTCCTTCACAGAAGTGATGATACAGGTGTCAGCACGGCTGTGGTGACTGCCATACAGCCAAGTCCCCATCCCATTCTGGATATTAGCACAGCTAAACCATGGCAGCATTCGGGTCACTTTGCCAGTCCTTTCAAAGGTGTACAGCCTGTAGGTCTGCAGGCCATGGTTTGCTTCAGTACCTACAACCTGGAAGCAAGAGACAGTTATTTTCCAGGTTCCACTTAAAAGGTGGCATCTAAACTGTGACCTTCTGTGCCAAACTTTGTTCGAGAGCCAATTTGTAAATGCTTTGTATGTCAACTTTAGCTGGGAAGTCCCAGCCACTCTCACCATTGTAACGTTATCTTCTAAAAAGCCAATGAAAATACAGCTTTGATGCGTTTCTCTAGGTGCTCAGATGCCGTTGCATGTAAAGTATTATCATGAAAACCACATTATCACAGTAATTCAGGGCCTTGGGGCATCTGATGTTGCCAATTGCCTTCAGTTCTTGCTGGTATGTAATTTATCACTGGTGTGGCCTACCCTGCTAAAATGCGCCCTTTGTGGGCAGAGGCGAAGCTAATATACTTTCAAAGCGTATTTGAATTGCTTCAATAAATCACTGCTGTCACTGTGAGCAGTTTTATCACTTGCCAGAACAATATGTTATCTTCATGCTTTATAGTCTTGATACTATTCTTGACTTTTATTTGTGTAAATTCTAATGCATCATAACTTATTTTATCAAATGAATTTGAGCAGCCCTGATTTTTATACTTTTTTTTGTTAATGGAAACTTTGCCTTGAACTGTAAAGAGGACAGCACTTTTATGGGATGTGTTTTACAGTAGTAATTATTTTTTTTATTATTATTAATTAGCTCTAAGAACACCTGCAGTTTGTTTTCAATTTGTTAATTTTCATTCTTTTAAGCAGCTCACGCAGCTGGGGTAGCTTTGTTTTGTAGCTCGTTTCCTCTCCTGCTCTGCTGTGTAGCAGGAAGAGCAGCTACACAGCCATCCAGGGCCGTGGGGTCTCTGCAGTGAGTAGGACAGCGGGGAGATGCAGGAGCCTCCCTGCCTCCTAGAATTTATTTGCTATCTGTGCAGAATATCCACCAAAGTAATCAACTGTATAGATTTAAAATAAAAAACCTCCTCAGGTCCGGAAAGCTGTTGCAGACAAGCCTTGCTACCCGAGACCTGCAGGACAGCGTAACAGAGAAGTCACAAATAGTTAATTGTGCTTAAGGCATAATTAATTCCTTCATCTGGGAGTCCTTCCCCTGAATCATAGAAAATAGCTGGAAGCGTGAGGACTGTCAGAGCTGCGATGTGGAGCCCAGGCTCAGGCGTGGGCTGAGGAGAGGGGAAAGTTGTGTCTCAGCAGCCAGACCCACTCTCCTGGGCAAGGACCAACTGTGCTCACAGCATCTGCCTGCTCTCTCCCTGCCCCAGGTGTGTTGGGTGGGACTGCTCCCATCTGCCAGCTCAGCTGTCCCACCAGGCAGGTTCCCGGTAAGGTCACTCTAAGCTCGAGACAGAAAGAAACTCATCCATCATATTTTTCTTCTCCTGCCACAGTGGTAGATCTGTTTATGAGTGTGGCCTGTGGATGCTTCAGGACCTTGCTGTTCCTTGGAAGCTCCTTGCAACAATAGACTCTCCTCAGCTCTCCTTTCTCAGGGATGCTCTGACATTACATGCACTCTTTCCAGGACAGCCAGTAAAATGTCTTCTTTTTATGTCCACACCTAAAATACCAGTGAATATTTATGAACCAATTTGCCATGGCTTCTCCTATGATGAGAAAAAAGTGCTTTTCTTTTAATTGGTGCAATAGTTCATTCCAGAATAGGAGAACAAGCCCTATAAAGTAGTCAGTTTTTATAGTTAGAAAATTATTTATTTGTAGCAGATACATTTGCTAAAATGTGAAGACTGTATTCATTTGGGTTTTAATTTGAAGAAGTTATGCTAATTGTTTAAAATTGAACAATGGCTCTAAGGGAAAATATTTAGGTGTAGATTGAGTTTCTTGAGAGGAATAGTCTAAAGGTGTGACTTACATTTGTCCTTTTTCAGTTACAGAAGTTAGTGTTTATTCTCAAGGTTTGCACTCAGAATGAGCAGTAGTTGCTAAAGAACATTTTGCAGATGTGTTTACAGATCCCGTGATTTTTTCTTTTCAAAAATTTTAGCTACACAGACATTTTCGGCAGATTGGCTAGGCACATCAGCTACCACTTCAGAAATGCATGTTGTAAATTTTACACGGAGAGACATTTCTGGCAGCTGCTTTGCGGTTTGACTTTGAGCAGCCCCAGAATAAGTATGAAATCAGTTACCCCATCCAGACCACGTAAGCAGGAAATGAGTATTTTAGCCTAAGGTCGACTTGGATGATGGTGCTGGATTAAATTCAGTGATGGCATGTATGGGAGTGCATGTATACCCCTGCCCACATGCATAGATCATTCCATAGAATCAGAGGAGCTAGGGATGGGGAGGGTACTCATGTTTTTGTGAAAAAACACAAAAACACCTGCTTTTCCCACAGAAGATATCTCTCCCACCTCAGCTGAGCCTGGGGAGCTGGCAGTTGCCTCTTAGCAAGCATTGCAAAGCCTTTGTAAAGCCTTCCAGGTTAATTTCAAAATTCTCTTTCGTATTGGTTTGCTGGCAAATCTCTGATTTGCAGAGACCTGTAGTTAAGACTTGTGGTCTGGCAAATGACTCTTACTATGCCCTCTTCCTCACCTTCCTGCCAGTATTGGCAGGCTTCAGGCTCTGGGAATTCAGCCCTACCCTTGCAGGTGCTGACAAAAAAAAACAACCAACAACCGTCTTTTTTTGGATCAAAGTAGGGTTCTTCATCCAGTTGAAAATTTTGCAAAGCTCTGTATGTAACTCTTCGCAAATTCAGCACTCGGAGGTCTCTTCATATTATATATTGTATTGGAAATCAGTTGTTTTTCCATTGACTTTATCAATTAATTATATAGCACTTCTCAGCACTGCTGGATTTCAAAACGTCTGATGAAGTCACCCCTCAAAACCTTATTTTACAGATGACAAAACTAATATGCAGAAAGGAGAAGTAATGCACTCAGGGTGTACTATATCCCAGGCAAGCAAAAAGCTATCAATATTTATGATGCTTAGAAGGAAAAAGTTCTGCTGCTGGCTCTCAAATCTACCTTGACCACAGATCCAGGCTGATCTTCAGTATTTATGCTGAGTTGAAGACTCCATATGTTTATGGTCTTAATGTGCATTTTCCATAGCTCTGAATGCTTCGCTAGCATTGCTCACAAGTTCAGACTTTGCAAATACCTTTGGCTGTGAAACACAGCTTTGCTGGGGTTGCAAACTATTAAAAGTGTGCCGTGTGGCAGCAAATGCTCCATGGCAGCTCTGCCCCAGTGATTTCTGAGAGCAGACGTTGCCCTTGAGAGACCCACAGCAGACAAAGCACAAATATTCAGGAGACTTTCCTACATTTAAATTTGTGCTATGCTTCTTTTTTTGCTAATGAAAGTAAATTTTGCATCATTTACACTTGCACAGTTGCCGATACCTTGAGGGGGGAGATAAGGGGATCAGGACTGATCCTATGAGTTTCGCAATGCAAGTCTGCATACAATGCTTTTGCTTGATCAACCTTCTTGGGCTGTTGCACTGGTTGAGTTAGCCAAAATGTCCTCATGCAGCTGTAACACCGGACCAGCTATAGCGGGAGTTTTCCAGCTGACTAATGTGCTTTGCAGCGAAAGCTGGGGATGAGCAAGGGCAAGGAGAGGTTTATTTCCATGTAGCTGAATTAAACCATGCTCTGGCTGAACATTTTGACATCTGTTGACCACAGGCCTGATTCCAAGTTTGCTCAAGCCCACAGAAAAACTGCCGCTAGCGTGAGTGAGGCAAGGACTGGCAGAGTGATGTCTGCCCGTGTCCCAAGCACCACTGTCAGCCTGTTGGCCAACTTGGCAGAGAGACTTGGGAAACAATGTGGAAACCAAGCAGTCTCTTCTGAAGCCACCTCCATCCTCCCTCTCCCTTTTCTCTTTCTCCCGCTCTTTGGGCCGAGGTTTCTTGGTGCAGCTGTGCAGAAAAGCTTCCTGCTTGCTGCTGACAGTGTTGTATCTATTCATTTCTTTTGTGAAAACACCTGGAGACACAACTTCCTTGTGTAAATACTCTTGTTTTCAAAAGTACCACTAAACTCTTTAGAAAAGGCAGAGGTAAAAGTTTACATCTGCCATGCATTCCCCGTTTTTCTTTTCTTAAAAAATGTAGTCCATATTATTCTGCCCACCCAATGCAAGAGTTGAAAATACGTTTGCCTGTGATATGGAGATGGGCATGCATTGCAGATTTAGCTGCCTGAGTTATCAAAAGAATTTATAAAACTGTATGAATGAGTTATTTTGCAGATTCCTCAGCCAATTAAAACAAAAAAATTCTCAAATTCCTTTGAAATGAGATGATCCTTCCTCCCCCGCCCCAGGCAAGCCAAAAGATGAAATAAAAGCTTTAAATTGCCTATGGACAATTAAACTATTTCATTTAAAATCTATTTTAAATGTAAATCGAACACAATTTTTGAAGTCTTAGACATTGGTAGTGTTCTATTTGAAATGTCAAAAGGGAATGTTTTTACTTTTTCAGATGTTTTTGGCTGTTACTCACTTATTCCCTCTTTTGTAAGATGAATAATTAGGCCACAGGTGAAGCTAACCAGGCACGGGTGTGACTACTTCTGTAAAGTTTGCTGTTCACCTCTGTCCAAGAAAAAGGTTTAGTTGGAAGATACAGCCCAGTTTTAGTGCAGTAATCTGATGTATCGCTTTTGTAGCTATGGCAGAATTGCAGTTGGTGTTTGCATTTCTGCAGTGATACGGAATGAAGTGGATGCTTAGAACAGAGACTGATACAAACTATGTGTAGGTGCTTTACATGTCTTTTGCCTTGTACTTCAAGGGTTAATGGGAATGGAGGGTCTTAATGCTAACTATTGCTTTAGTAGCAGAAAAGGCCTAACCCAATTTCCTTAACAGCTCTTTTTAATTAAGAAATACAAGAGAAGTAAACTAGGGTCTACTAGTAAATTAGAAGGGTTTAATTGCAAGGTAAACATGACTGGGAGCACTCTGTGCCACAGAAGTGGTTAGACTCATCCCTGGTTGCCATTTGGTTTATTATTTGCCAGTATCTCTTGGTACACAGTCCATGTTCAGTCTAATGGCGCTTTCATGTATGTACATATATATGCATTGTGCCACGTGTGAGTGCAGGCTCAGTCTCATCTTGCCTCACTTTCCAGCTTGTGGATTAAGCAGAGGCTGTCCAAAAGGAGAGTTGGGAAGTGATTCGATTTTATATATTGTAGAATTGAATTTTATTGGAATGGAACCTCTTTTTCATTAGGTTGATTGATACCTGCCTGGTCAAGTTTCTCAGAAGCCTTTTAAAGGATGCTAAGAGTAAATGTGAATAAATGTGTCAGTATCTCCCCCGTTGGAGATCCCTTCCTTCAAGGGGCTGAGTTCCCTGGCCTCAGTCCAGAAGTGTACTCAAGCCTTTAAATCATTGCTCTGAAATCAAGAAATTGGCTGATATGCTTAAAAGTTAAGCAAATGCTTAAGGGCTTTGCTGTATAGGGGCCAGAGTAAGAGTAATCAGTATGTTGCAGGCGAGTGCTCCTAATACGGTATAAAGCCGGTTAAAGTTGATTGCTAACCCCAATAGTCTTTGGATTACGTTCTGCATGGGCACACTTGGAAAAGATGAGATTTTTGCAGTTGGGCCCATATGGGCAGACATACGCTCCATCAGAGTCCTGTTGGCTTCAGTATCATCCTTGCGTCTGTTCGCATCTAGCTGGGGGATGTAGACCATAACTTGCTGTGCCCTTATGTTATAGGTAAATAAGCAAGCATAAGTCTTTTTGCTCAGTGATGTGATACGTTAACCTATAGGTGTATGCAGAAGCAGTGGGGAGGAAGAGTGCCGTCACGCAGTGGCCATGTCTTTGTTACAGATGGTATTTACACTTGGTGTCACATTTATGAAAACTTTCCTTGAGGCTGAGCCACAAAACGAAGTCCAGCTTGCGAGGGTGAAAAGCATAGATCATTAGTGAGAATTTATGCTGCTAGCTGTAATTTACCTCATTCTGCCCTCAGTAAAAAGCAACACAGTACAGTGAACTGTGTATCACCAGCACGCTGCTGCCTTCCTCCAATACATAGGATGTGGGCAAGAGCCTGTACCTGAAGCTGCGTGGAAGCAACCAGTGTGGCAGAAGCAGTGAGAGCACATGGACCATCATCTCCGTGACTCTGCTGGTGAGCAGCAGCCTGGCTGAGCGCTCCCTGCTCGGGATGGGGCTCTAAACACTAGTGCTCTCTGAGGCAGTGCACAGATTTTGGTGTATTTTCCAGAAAAGTTTTGTGGAGTTCTGCTGTTTTTCTCTGGGCAAATTGTTTCTCCTGGGTGCTTATTTTTCCATCTCCGGCTGTCTTGTCTATTCAAGAATTTGCCATCTTCAGTGCAGGGACTGCAGCTATTCTTTGAAGTTTGCACAGTAGCTGGCATGGTGGAGGTTCACCCTGGGCTTGTGCTTGTAGATATTTCAGCAATACCAAGAGCAAAGCTATCGATTGATACACGAGGGATTAACAGTTTGTTTGCTCATATCTGCTGTTACTTATTTGGGGGCAGTCCAGAAACTCAAACTAGTGTAATGTAGAGATGAACCTGCCGAAATTCAGTGGCTCCGTGGGTCCACAGCTTGCATGGAAAATCTGATCCTGATGGTTTTGTATTTGATCTTTTTTGGGATCACACTTAATTTTGCTTGGGTGGCTAGCTGTCCCATTGCACACAGTTCTGATGGATTTTTTTAACAAAACCAATGGATGTTGCAAATAATTGTTATGCTATGGCCAGGAACTATTTTATATAACAATGCAAACACAGACACAGGTACATATAGGGAGTATTAGGGTACTGTTCATCTAATAAGCTCCATTGACTTGACCATACGTGCTTTTAGCCTGCTCTGTGCGCAAAGGCTTAACCCACCTCCTGCTTTGCTTTGCATTCAGCACAGAGCAGTTGTGCGCAGTCAATGTGCGTAGCCCAGCTGATGATCGGTAACTTGGACATTTTTTCTTATCTTCCTGTACCTTGAGCCCTGTCACTCATATCTCTAGGTACTTTTGGCTGAAAATAACAACTGTAAGTCTGCTGTCCTTGGAAAGGCCAGGCTCGTTCTACTCAGTGGGGAAAATGATCATATTGCTGCCTGAGTCAGGTGAAGAAATCATTCTGATGCAATCACAAAGGAAAATCTCTCTAGTAGACTGTCTTGAGTTGATGTTACTTGACTGTTCATTATTTGTAAGAACTGTCCTGGGCAGCCCTGTGCTGGACCGCTGCATCACCGATCTGGAGCTGTCACCTGCCCAGCATCCCACCATTAAAGCTGGTGGTTAGGTTAGAACTCCGTGGTTGCAACGAACGGGCTACTATTTAACTTTTTTAGCTCTCCATTTTATCTGATACCTGTTTCCACTGCTACAGATGCATGTGTGTGCATGTGTGTATGCATACAAAGAGTTAAGTTAGTGCTGTTTTTTTTTAATAAGGGTTTGAATGTATACCAAGTTTAAGTTTGTGCCAGCTATAGTATTGATATTCCTGCTCTGAACTACAGGAAGTTACCATTTTGCATGAAAAATAGTCCCATGTGAAAATGAATACATTTGTAACAAAGGTTACATTCCGCAATTGTGGGTAGAGAGATGGGAAAAGGGCAGTTTGTTCTTGCAGTCTTCAGCCAAAGCTATTGGTTTGGGTTTTTTTCTGAAAAAAATAGTAATAAAATAGTTAATCATATGCTTCATTTCTGCACAGTTCAGTGTAAATCTTAGCTTTAAAGAAAATTCATTTTTTCTGCAAGAATTTATGAACACTTTGTCTCTGAATTCAGCAGAATCCTGAACATAATATTATATAGTCGTTCTAAACGAAGACCCTCTATAACGTTTTGCTGGCAAGGGCTTCTCTCTAGATGCCACTTTTCAATGTGAGGCAAGACCTACAGCATGTCACATGCCAAAGCAATCTTACTATCACCACTGATGAGTTTTTACATTGGTGTTATATAGTTGTATATTAGGTATTCAGAAATCCTGTAAAGAGGAATTGCGGCAGCCTACAGCAGTATAACAGTCTATGGCCATAGTAAGGGCTGTGACTAGATTTGCATCTGTTTTGGTCTTTAAGCAGTAAAGCTCTCTTAAGAGCAACCCAGAGCGCTCTATTGGCCTGCCCATGGGTCTGCGTTAATTCTTGTTAACGTCAGTGGAATTGGCGGGCAGGGGCTGAGAGCCAGAAGGATTATACTTGTTTTTTCCCTAGCGCTATTTGGGACCTCCCTGGCGTCACGAGAACCGCGCACCAGCTTGCAACATGTGCCTTCAGTGGCTTAGCTCTCTGGGGATGAGAAGGCTTCACCCCTCTCAGAATAATGTTTTCCAGGTCCTGCAGTACCCTCCTTGCAGGCACCTCAGCTGGCTTTGGGCATCTACACTGCTCCAGTGTACACCCTTGCTCATCATCCTGCTGGCCAAAGGGAAACACTGTCCAAAGTCCATCTCCCCAAAGCTGTCGAGCCTGTTTACGTGACTCCATGGATTACCTTAGTTCAAAAGCATTAAATACTTTCCTCCTCGCTGTCTAGATCACCTGTGTCGTTTGCTGGCTGAGTGACTTTGAGTGACTTTTTTTTTTTTTTTTTTTTTTTTGTCTCCAATAAATTT
>VFFE01007062.1:224285-237755 GCA_008921705.1 Burhinus oedicnemus | reverse complement strand
TTTTTTTTTTTTTTTTGCCAGTGCAGTGTTGTTTCCTGTAATGAAGTTGAGGGCTTTGCCTGCACCAGTTAAAAATTATTCATCTGTGGAGACTCCTGCCAAGGATCTCACCATGTCTTCTATAACAAGCTGTAGCCAGACAGATTTTTGTTTATTGGGTTTTGGGGAGAGGGAAGGCAGCGGCTTGATTTTTACCAAGTCCGTAAGTTACCCAGACTGACCTCCCCAACTTTATACCTGGTTCCTGTGAGATACGCCAAGAGCCTGTGAGAGATGGCCTGTGCTTACATTTCCTGCTGGTCTCTCTGGAAAGTTAAGAAACTAAATGACATCTGCTTCATTTTAATAGATTGCACTGATTGAGCAGCCATTCACCTTTTCCCGTAGCTTCTCTGAAAACACTACAGCAACCCAGGTGGAAACGGGGGAATTGCTTGGGGGTAAAATTTTCCCCTTACATCTTCAGAATTACTATATTGAAAATGCGTTTTAAAGGTTAATGATTAAGTTAAAGGTTTAGACCACTTAAATGGCCTACATAGGCAGTTTGCACTGATACCAGAAATTCACATTCAGCTAGATCATGACAGAGCCACTTACTGCACCGGGCAGCAGAGGGATTTCTCTTTAGCCCTTCTCTAACAAAGAAAATCCTCAGGGATGAGAACAATTCTGAGCAGCAAAAACCGACACATTTTGGCAGAACATGTTGTATATTCAGATTCAGCTAGAAGGAAGTTAGAGATACTGGGGGCCTATTTTAATTTGCTTAGTAATTACTATTTTTTTTTTCTCGTGTCTTTCCATATTCCTACCTAGGTGCCAATGACCCAGGGTTCTCAAGGATTGCCACAACAATCGTATCAACAACCAATCATGCTACCTAATCAATCAGGTCAAGGAACACTTACAGCCACTGGAATGCCTGTCTACTGTAATGTCATACCTCCTGCCCCACAGAACAACCTACGGTTGATTGCCCCACACTGCCCCTCCAATAACGTTCCAGTTATTTCTGCCAGCTGCAGGACAAACTGTGCGAGCATTAACAATGCAGGGTGGCAGGTCAAGTACTGACACTGTGGCTTAGTGTGGATGTACAAGGATAGCGGTGCATTATTTGACAAATAACTCATGGCCTTCAAATGAAGAGGAACACAACAGGATAATCAGTTGAGGACATAAGTACTGACTATGCTCAAGTGATTTGCTGCTGGAAAAATCTGTAAAAAAAAATAAAAATAAAATAAATTTTGAAAAAAAATGTTTGCTGGTTAATGGTGCATATTTTTGTCATGTCTGCTAGGTATGCCTTTATAGCTTAGCTAGTGACATGAATTCATTGAGGTAAGATTTTTTCCTACCACTGAACACCACTGTGTAGATTGTAATATCCCCGATTCGGATTAGTTTTGTACTTTGTGTTGAGTTTGTGAAGCTAAAAGTATTTAAAAATATAATAAAATCACATTGTACCAAAGCTGTAATGGAAATGAAAAAAATGAAAACAAAAAAAGAATTACTGAATGGAAGGAATAATTTATATACACTATAGAGTTTTTTTATGGATATATACTGTATTGTAGTGCTTAATCACAATAAAGCTATTTGACCTCATGGAGAAAGGTCATGTTTCTACCACGTGCTTGGTCTCCTCTCTGTTTCCGAGTGAGTGAACTTCCCTTTGGTTCTATGTTGTCTTGTTTCAGGTGAAGCTAGTGAGGGAATGATGCTTAATGGTCTTAGGGGAGTTTGATGAGATGGCAGCATATCTGTGTCTTAGCATGTAGTACCGTAACAGCTAAGACCACTTAGAAATTGTAGCATAGACACCCAGAAAGTGTTCAATGAGTGATGTACCAGGTCACCTTAAGCTACCTTCGTGCTTTTCCTATCCCTTGGACCAGTAATGTCACAAACAAAATTCACCACTGCTACAAGCCTCTACTAAGTCATACCTCTTCAAGAGGCCATAAAACAGTTGTAGATAAGAAGACATAGATGTCCCACAATATCCCATCCACTTGCTGGAAGTTCAGTTGCTACTGATGTCACAGCCACAGTACCCAGCGATTCTTCTGCTATGTAGACATACTCTACCCAATTATTGGTACTCCAGCTATAAAGCTGTTTTGCAACAAGAAGATGAGAAGCTAAGAATCTGCTCCATCATGTTCAAGTAGTGGGGATGAACAATATATTTGAGGGTTTGGCTCTTAAAACATGCAGCACAGTGGGTTTTTTTTTTTTAATTCCTGTGGCATTTGTCATTATTATGTCCATGTTCACTCAAATTCCCAGCTTGTTCTGATAAATTATTTTTCATTCATAAATACTGCATGGAGTTACTCTTTCTGCTTCAATGATGACAACATTTGAGTCAAAAATGTGTTTACCAGACAAAAGCCTGTGTCATTTTTCACTTAAGCTGCATTTTTTATGAGTTTTGAACACCTTTAAAATAGGTGGGAGTTGAGCATTCCAGAATTATGCGTATGCATCATGAAAAAGCCTGAGATCTTTCTGTGTGTAAAATCTGTATGTGTCATAGTACGATTTCAGGTACACCCAAGATGACAGCAGCCTACAAGGCCCTTGACCATCTGAATGGGAAACAGCTTTTATTTTACCTTTAAGATGGGTGGCCTTTCCTTTACACACTTGAGCTGTGGAAGCAGGAACTGGAAGGGCTACAACCCATATTTAAAACATTTTTCTTTTCTACACAATGAACAGATATCTTCCAGAGTTCAGTCTTTTTTTACATATGTTTCTTAAAGTGTGGAATCCAGTCCTATGGGATCATAAGAAAGCCAAACTCTGAATTTTATGTAGTGTAATCACGATTCATTTGCTGAGAGACAGTCAAGAACATGAGCAGGTAAGTAAACACAATTCGCTCTTCAATTAGAGGTGAAATGCCTTGGGAGAGCCTACTAATTTTTTTTTCTTTTTTTTTTTTTCCTTTTTTTAAATCAAGATACTGCATTTGAATTTTGCCTGTGACCCTGAGCTCTCATTTCAGATGCCCTGCATTGTATGGCTTATTTCCTTTTAATGCTTTATATACTACGGAGGTTTCTCTCCTAGCATTACTATAATTACACATAATTGGGTTTGCTGGTGCTGAATGAAAGGGTATCCTTCTCTGTCAAGGCTCCAGTGTCCAGCAGGAAGGACGTGCAGGTGACCTTGTGCAGGACAGGTCGTGTGTAGCCAGGGTGAGCGAGCGGGGACGGGGGGACGCATCTCTGTGCACGCGGTGTCTGGATTGAAGAGACCCTTTGGTAATCACTATATTTAAGTCCCATTTCTTCTCTTCCCCAAACCACTACTGTTACCTTATTGATCTTCCTTCTCGTCAGAGAACTATGAATGAATTGTCTGGTAAAAGAAATCCGCCCTCGGCATTATACATCGATGGCAAGCTGGGCTGTAGATGGTCTCAGTAGCGACGGGGAAGGGAGTCAAAAAGCAAAGCCTAGGAATCTTGCTTATGTAAAGATATTATTTCCTCATGTACTTGTGCTACTTTTTGTCACGTCCCCTTGGCAAACAGCAAATCCCATGACTGACCGTGGCCACGAATTCCCACGATTCACCCGTCTCTGCCCGTTCCATGACCAACTCTGGTAAAACTGTGGGAGCAGGGATCCCGTTGACTGACTTCTCTCAGCCTTGTGGCAGCAGCACCTACCTGCACATTCATGCACCCTCCTGCTGAAATAAGACTTTAACTTTTTATGGAAAATTGAGCAGTTTCAGGAGGACGTCACAGTCACCCACTCCAAAATGCCCTACATCCTCTGACTGTCTCACTCTCCAAAGAGTTTGAATCTCCTTAGGCATAAGAGGAAACTGAATTTGATCTCCCTCAGCTATGGGGAATGCCCTAATTATTAAGGTATCATATACATGGGGGAGACATCTCACATGGTGGTGCACATATTTGCTTTATGCTGGAAGCATTTATATTGAAGACAGTTAAGTAATTCTGTTTCTATATCAAGTGAGGCACAAGAATTCTTCTTTAATTTTATTTTTTTTAATCATACAATATTTTTAAGTCTTTCTCCTAAACTTTTTGTTCATTAATAAAAATATTCTGAGCTGGATTTCTTAGCAGCCTTCTGCTATTAGAGCAGAGATGTTTCAACGTTGTCAGAAGGTTAAGAGGAGGAAAAAAGAAGTGACCTGCAAATACACGTAACAAAAATCAGTAGATGAAGCTCAGCGCTTTTTTCTCAGTCCTTTGAAATATTTTCTAGGCAATCTCCATAGGAGGAGTGCTATTAGGCTCACCTGGCCAAACTTAGTTCAAGCAACTCAGCAATTGGTCCACCTTGAACTGAGAGTCCGGCTCATAGCAATGAAATGATTTACAGGACGTGCTCCTCTCCCGCAGGTTTCCTCTGTCACAGTGGGCTTGTTTTTCTCTGTTCCTCCCTGGGAATTGGGCAGGCTCAGGCAGCTGCTCTGTGGCAGCTCTGTTGTGGTGCTAGGGACTGTTCATTGCGTTTTCCCTTTACCTACTGCATACTTGCTTTGGTAGTTGTATATTGGTTTCTCCTTCTTTTTTATATTCTGAAGCTGATGGAAAGTTCTCCCAAGGTCCCATACATATTTAATTTGCCACTGTTTTTTTTTAATTTATATTACACTGAGAAACCAAAGAGGCATATCCTGAATTAAGCTGACTGCATCAAATGACACTGATCAGCCTTTTGGATGGGTCTAATTCATTTGGGCTGTAATTTGCAGAGGCTGTACGTCCTGACGGAAGCCAGATGCCATTTGCTATTGTTTCGCCCTTTGTGCTGCCCGAGAAGTCAATGATTTCCTTCTAAAACTGTATTCCCTTGTGTTTCTGTTTAACTCCATGTGAACAGCTTCCTGTACTGAAGGAAGACTGCATAAATCATCCCAGCAGGAAGGAATGGAAATGCGTGGGAAGGCCGTAGCATGACTAGAGCATCTCGGTCTCTGCCCTGTTGGCTGCTCTGTAGCGTGGCCACCCACCGGGGCACGGCCATTGAGGTCTTCAATGCAATTGTTTTACTGGCGTTCCCAAAAGCGACGCAAAATGTGCACTGGTCAGTGTCCTTTCAGCTCTCCCGTTCACAAGGCTGTTGAGCTCTGGCATGTGTGGCCCCTTTGGCATAACTGGGGAGTTTCCTCAACATTCCATGGAGGGGCTCTGGTGGAGGGAGATGCCTGGCCAGGGCTGGGAGCTTTGACTTGCTGTCTCCCAGGGCTCCTGTCTTGACTGACAAGGAAGAGGGAGACTAGTTCCCTTAGTATTCAGCAATATGCTACTCATGCTTAAGACCTCAGGCTATGCTTTAGAAATGCTCACAGCTTCAACACCTGCTTTGCTCATGTTGTCTAAAACCACATTTCTGGTGAGGGACATTCACCTTCTAGTCTTAGGCAGCGGCCAGCTTTGGGCAAACATTGAGCCAAGCTCTGACTAGTGCTTCGACAGCAATCCTATGAGCCCCAAGCGCTGCTCAAAGCTGTGTGGAAGGCAACAGAAACCCCTTGAATGTTTTGGAGGGGAAGAAGCCTCACTGCATGCACATCGCCTGTGCCCACCATAATACAGGGGATGCAGCAGTTTCAGGGATGCCCAATCCCGAAATAGGGCAAAAGATCCCCATTTCTAACTGAATTTCTGCCCCTGGTTTGCTGTAAGGATTTACTCTCTTCCCTGCTGGTTCCTTTCATTCTTTAGAAAAGTGGATATAATGAGCCTTTGAGGCAGTGGACTGAGGGTTAAATAATTAATGCCAGACAGTGTTCCTGAGGATGGCTGGCCCAGCATTCAGTGAGTGCCATTAAGTATTGCTATACCGGTCTATGTTTTGCAGAGTTAGGCTTTGGGTGGAATACTGCTAAAAATACTGCTTTCCAGTGCATGTCGGAGGGGGAATCAAACCCCACTCTTCTGCCTCTTTGTACAATATCACACCAACTGCGGAAGGGGATGACTCCTCATTACCTCTCCTGATAAAAGGAAAAGGGGACATAAGAGAAAAAAAAGTGCTTATTAGAACAGTCGCCAATCAAAGAAAACAGGAGAAGAGCTCTTTTTTCCCCATATAGAAGTATATCGACAACCTGCAGCATTCCTTGCTGTAGGACATTAGGTGTGGTTTCAGAAATGGGTGGACAAGGTCAGGGAAGAAAGTTGTACTGAAGGCTGCTAAATTCAGACAGCCAGTGTCTAGCTCACGGAGGCAGAGAACAGCCTAAAGAAATGTCGCCATATCGTTGCCCCATTCTTAAACCTTTCCTATTAGAGACGAGCATTGGACTGGGAATGATCCTCTGACCTGACTGAATATGGCAGTTCCATACAGCAATATTTGTTACCCAATACTTAATAAGCAAATAACATAAAAATTGGTATCACCTGACAGAGTCCATCCTGTAACAAAAGCTGTAAGGATCAGAAAGAGGAAGTAAGACTAACCTTGGGTTAATTTTCTTCAGTTTGTTTAGTGTTACATGCCCCTGACTGCGTGAGATACTACAACTGACCTTACACGGCTGCTTGTTCTGCTATTCAGAGTAGGATGTAATACCAAGTTGAGGAAGAAATAAACCTTCCATTGGGAAACGCCTCATGATCTTTTCATCATCTTCCATTTCTTTTTTGTAGCATATAATTGTTGATTACTGTGGTAAAGGTTAATTTTGCATAAGCAATGCTTTTGTGCCAAGTTATTTGCTTTAGTTGATAATAATTGATCTTTAATTACTTTTTTCAGGTGGCTTTTGGTATACAATCTGTTGTTTCATGTCAAAAGTCCTGGCTTTTCGGAGCATGAGGTATAGTTGCTACTAAGAGTGTTTTTCATACTGTTTTGTCACTGACTTAAAAGAGGTTAATTGATGTAGGAATTACAGGAATAAACTGCAAGAGAGCACCTGAGATTAGCTTTCAAGTTGAAGAATAACAGGTGTTCTGGGTAAACATATGGATGGCTTGTTGAAAAGCAGTATTGAATTCTTCCCTGGTTGTCATTTAGAGAGATCAGCTACAAACATGCACATGCTTAATGAAGCACTACATCTCAGTTCATCCTTGTGTTTTTAAGGTATAATTTTGGAGGCTGTAGATTTAGGAAAATAAGTCAAAAAAACTTTGCCTTTTATGTTGTGGATGCAGTCATACAAAAGACAGTTGTAAACAGGAAACAGAAGTAGAAGATAATGTTATAGGAAAGATAAATGCTCCCCAGTACAGAAACTGTCTCCATTGAACTCTACTAAATATATCCCTAGAGGAATGCTTTAAAAAGGTCCTCTCAAAGACTACGGTGTAACTTGAGAAAAAAAAGCAGACTTCAGAGTTCCAAAGGCTACATGGGGTTTTTTTTAACCCTAAGGGTGAATCATATGGGTGTGAATCAAGGCTTTTGCCATACCCAGGTTTTGCTTGCAAATCTATGCCAGATCATCTCCAGCATCATGGAAAACTGCTTTTATCTGCATGGAAAACAGATGTACATGAAATTCTTTGGTAATTTTTTTTTTTTGTAGGTAGTGGCCGCTGGGCACCGAGTGTGATAGGAAGACCAAGTGAATAGATGGTAGACAAGACTGGAAATTTTCTACTTAGATTAGATCAACTTTGATCTCACCAGGATCAAATCTTGTGCCAGGTGGAGCTTGTTGGGGAAAAGAGCTTCTGGGCATGCGTGTGTATGTAAGTAAAAATTTTCGTGACAGAGAAAAAAGAATTGTTTGGTTTTTTTCTAAAGCTTTTCAATTAAAAGCAAAGGTTTTACAAACTTTCTCATGAACCATGCTCCTGTTTTTCAAGCTAAGTGTTGCTGATTCATTGAGGGCATGATTTAGTCATGGGACATGATGTCAGGAGGTGGGTGGGTTGATGTGCAAAATTTCATGCAGTTATTTGCACAACAAATGATCTTATCTAAGAACCAAGGAGGGAAAAAATTGACATTGAGATCAAACCTTAAATGGTAGATCTAGACAAATTCTACCTTTGAGGGAAAAATTTCTCAAATGCATTTGAGAATACGTCCACAGGGGGAAAAAAAAAAAAGAAATTACTTTCAACGCCTCAGACTGCGCCACCCATTGTAAAGGCCAGGAGATCAGACCTTAAAGCAAAGTGCTGGATATTTGTAAGCTTCCTATAAATAATAGTTCAGAGCCATTCACATGTACACTCTCAGTTAATCGCATTAAGAGTAAGTAAAATGGAGGCCAACCAGCATCCAGAACCTCCCTGACCCAAACCTTCAGTGAGGGTCAAGTCTGGACTAGACTTAAGCTCGAGGTGAGGTTTCGATCACGCAGAGCAAGCAGGAATGCATTTGTATGAAGCTCACATGTGGCACTTGAACCAAGCTCCGGTGTGCATTAATGGCCACTCTTTCATTTTGTTTCATCTGTACAGATGAAACACTGAGACATACAGCGTGCTGTAATTCAGAACTGCTTCAGGCATCCACGGTCCTGCTTCCTACTGGGTGCATAAGCCTGTTGGGCAACATATTCCCACGACTATGGGTTATGCACAGCTTGATGCTTCTTTTATTGGCATGGATATCAGAAAACCACATGTCGTGGGGCTCACTGCCATCTTCCACTAGGCTGAAATTATCAATGTTTCAGAAACTACAAAGGGGTCCAAATTATTTGGAAGACACTCGGGTAAATCTGGATGCTTGGATAAATCTGGATCCTTCCTGCTGTCCTGCGGATGGAGAAGGGAGAAAAAAGGTCTGCTTTAAGTATTTCTTGAACAGATTTTCATCTTCCCAGTCCATGGGGACTTGAAGATTATATGTAGCTGGCATGTGGAGTTACTGCTGATGTGCAAATAAAGATGTTGCAGACATCAGAGCTGTCACACAGCAGTGGAATGAGCTCTAGACATGAAGCATTCATACAGCATAGGAAAAATTTTGATCTGAGAGTTGTTCTATTATTTATTCATGTGCTTCTATGCTCCCCTGGACTGGGGCTGTATTTTTTAGAAAGCTGCCTTGCTCTACAGCAGATGTTCTGTGGTACAGAACTAGAAGCATTGCCCCTTTTGCTTAAGAAATAATTGGGTTTTAAATGAATTTTTTTTTTTGAGTGGGAAGGCTAATTCTCTGAACAGATGTATGTATCTGTTTAGCAAAAATGTCTGTTACTGAGAGTAACTAACATTGTCCAAATACAAGTGTGTAAGGGGAAGCTGCAATTTTTTCAAACCACTCATCCAATACAGGACCCTTCTGGTATAACTGTAATTTATGACCATGCTTCTCATCAATAAAGCATGGGGGTTTTTTTTAAAAAACAGGGAGTGAGGTTTCACTACAAAGGTTCCAGTGGCTCTTTTAAAACATTTTTGTGCAAAGAAATGCCTTTTTTGTGAGAACTGAAAACTTCTGCATTCAAAAGCAGCAGAAATACCTGAAAGCAGTGGCAAGGCCGTTTTGCTCAGCTCTGCTGTGATGAGCTCTGTGGATGTTGCGAGACAGGTACAAGTGGCTAAAAGAGAAATTTTATTGCTTTTTTTTTTTTTCCCTTTTCCCTTCCTCTTTGTGCTGCCCAGTCTTGTTCCACGTCAATAAGCCTGCACTGCTGGGAGCTGGGGTTAAAGGGGCTCTGAAAAGTCGTACACGGAAAACAAGCGGCTTGCAGATCCAGCGAGCGAGGTGTGATGGCAGCTAGTCTTTGGGAGCATGCGAGGAGGTTCAGAGCAGATAACACGCTGCTGTATGCTGCGGGCATGTGTGCCGAGCCCCCGGAGATTAGCGTGGCACAGTCTCTGAAGCCAGGAGCCTGCACGCCCGCTTGCTTCTGAAGGCGCGCCAGCACCAGCGTGAGAGCCGTGTGTGACCTGACACCGACGTGGCTCGCAAATGGAGTCATAGCCTGGCTGCCTGCTCTCTGTGCCTATTATGGGCAGTGTTGTAGCGCTCTTTGCACAGCAGAAGCATGAAAAAGCCAGCTGTGGCCGTACGCAAGGTGCCAGGGAGGGCATTTCTAATATCAGCAATATGTATAAGATCAATAGAAGAAAGGATGCCTAATGCTCTGGCACCCCTGAGATGCAGAAGGGAGATGAAACAGATGCTAATAACCACACTGTGGGACTGGTTCTGTGGGAGAGGACTGATCTTTTGAGCTTGCACAGAAACACAGGTGGAAAAGGCACCATTAGAGATTCTCAACCTGTGCTACCGACAAAGAATATTTCCCTTTGCTGCTGCTGCTTTCATTAGAAGAAGAGCTATTATCCTCAGTTTTTCATGATAAAGACATACCCTTTACAGAGATCTGTGAGGATGCAATATTCTAGGGTGGAATGATTGCTCTGTGCAAGTCCCCGTTCCTCTCTCTATTGACAATAGGGGAGCTGAGGTAATTAGCGCAGCTTAACATCTAACTCCTAGACAGCAAGAAGTGGGATAAATGATACCCAGGGCACAGAAATCATTCCAGGTAGACCAAGGACAACTACTGGATTGCCAACGCCCTGTGCCGACTATCATTAAAACACACCCCCTCAACATTTTACCAAAGTGGAGCACAGCCTTTTTAAAATGAATCAGTGCGGTGTGTCTCGTGGGTAGTAGTTGGAGAAAAGGCCTGAAGGTCTGGGATGCGCTCTCACAGAATGACATTTCTTCGGAATTAGTAAAATCTTGAGCTGTGGGAAGACCAAGGGGAGAAGCGCTGGGATGTGATCTTTGCCGCTGACAGATAACGGAGCAAGGGCTTTCAATTCAGTGCACCGTGTCTGTGAATCCCAGAAAACCAAGGGTCAAAACCGTTCTGTTTTTCAGCCTATTACCCACTGTATTTCTTCTCAACAGTCATTTACCTGAGTCTGGCTTCTCAGCTGGCAGCTCGTAAGAGAATCTGGATCCCACTCCAGCCTACGCAGGAGTTAAGACGCTGACAGCAGAGACCCACATTGTCGGTGGCTTTCAGATAGCAACCAACGTCATCTGCAGGCCCAACTGCCTCAACAGATGCACATTCCTGTCAGTCAGCTTTGGTCCACATCCACACTTAGCTTGCAAACAGTGCCTAATGCTGATGGCCCTAGACATGCAGCTATGTGACCTTCTGGTCACTTGTGTGGACCGAGCCATCCTGGCATCTGTGAAGCTCAGCGTCACGATAAAGCAGGCGTCCTGCTCAGTAATCTGCTGTGACACTTAATCCTGCATTTGTTTCTTGCTTACTTACAGCAGCCGAACAAGGCATTAAGAGCCCCTCCGTGCCTGCGGCGCTGGAATCTGGAGCTGCGCTTCAGCAGGCGGCGTTGCCTCCTCCCAGCCAGCACTGATAACCGCTTGGCCAAGTCCAGCGCAGAAGTAAGCCGATACGACCAGTAGAAATACCGCACATGCTTGGCTTTTAGAAGAAGCAGAGCCCTCTAGGGAATGGACAGAACAACTTTGCCAGTGCTATTTTTCCAGTCTCAGTCAGAGCAGACACCTTCTCCCCCAAAAGATGGCTGCTGTCCTGCAAACCGGAGCCGTGTCTTGATGGGTCCAGCTCAGCCAGTGGAGTGGTGGCAAGGCAGGCCGGAGAGGCTCCCGCACAGGCATGATGCTGGGCTCCGGTCATGCCTCTATTTGCTCTTAAACCTAAGCTCACCCCACTGCTCAGAGAGCACTAACTTTAGCACCCCTCAGAAATGTTAGACTGCAAGCTAGGGGGGCGAGAGCGGCACTGGGAGACACTTGTGTTTAATGCATTGGAGGCTGCTATATAAGGTAGCAGCATTTTTTTGACCCTTATCATGTTCATCATGGTACTATAGAAAGAGGTAGGACACGTACAGTCTTGTTTTACACTGACATTAAGTCTTTCTGAAAACCTAGCTAATTAAAATTGTGTTGTGTGCCAGTTTTGTTATGTCTCACTATCAGTGCATGTAAGATAGTGGCAAACACCAAAACCAACAAGGACAAGTGTAAATAATTAGCTAATTTAGTGTTGTACTTGAATGCTTTTTGTTTATTCCCTCATTTTTATTTCCTCCTCCTTATGCACGCTTTCTCAGCTCTGCATTTTTCTTAAAATGCCATTGACCATTGAACATCAATTAGAATAGAAGGAGTTATTTTTCAAGCTCTGTCACCATCTCTGAATTCCTCCCTGAATTTTCTAGATTTTAAATTCACAGTTTCCTAAACTTAAAATGTTTTGTTTTGTTTTGTTTTGTTTTAAAAACAATCTTCATAGCTACAAAATGCTCTTGGACATGGAATGTGGTATTAAAAGTATAAAACCACCCAATACACTGGAAAATATATTTTCCCCCTAAAATAGGTTATGTTGGCACTCAGGCCAGCTGATATGCTTTTGGCTAAAATACGTGAGATACCAAACGTGACTTTAAATGGCATGTCTCTTGAAAAAGCATTCTGGTTGAGTGTATGCCATAGAGCTGTCCATTACAAAACATAGATGGGCAGGAAAAGAGCCACCTCAGGGACTAGATTTACAAAGTCCTAACAATTCCCTGTTTTACACAATGTAATACTAGTGTGAGCTAGAGCCGTGAACTTGCATTGAGGCATCACTGGTTTGCACATCTATGGCCATCTTTGTGCACAGATTCAACTTCTAGTGTGTGCTGGTATCTCGAAATAGCAGTAGTGGCATTGACATACAGCAAAGCGAGGATAGTTTTGGCTGTTAGTAATGTGGAGCTTTGTGATGTAAATCTGCTTTTTTCCAGCTAATTCCTGTTCCGTTTTACTAAAAGTCTTAAAATTTCTGCCATCTCTCAGGAGGACTGCTGATCATATAAGAAACCCTCTCCAATAGCACCGAATCCTTGATAATAGTTTTCCCCAGATGTTTCACTGTATACTCCCTGTGTAAGGAGGCTAGCCTCATCATTTCTTTGCAGGTGGAGCCACTTGGGTGAAGGGGTTTGACCCAAGATCATGCAGCAAGTTAGCAGGCAACACAAAACCAGAAAACAAAAAGAGTGCAAGAGTGTAAGAGAAATACAAAGTTCCTCCACGTAGCTGATGTTGAAACTAGGAGACATCAGCATGGTAATGCTCAAGGCTGTAATGAACTCCTCGTCTCCAGTGTTGCAAAGAAGGGTGCACGATGAATCTTCAAAGGCGAGGAGCAAAACGTGTGGTTCCACGCCTGCCTTCTCTTACCATATTTTCTTGCTCAATTCATTATTTCTCCAAAGAAACGGATAACAGGGTGGTTGATATATTGGCAACAGGAGAAATCCAACTCAGTCAGCTTATAGAATCTGACTTTTCAAGATGTCAGGGGGGTTTTATATATATATATAAAAATATATATACTTGGTTTTTTGGTTATCATTGAAATAAAGTTGTCCAAAGTTTGGAGTGTAGCAGGACCTGAGAGAGCTGCGAAAGCTCAAAAAAGATGGACAGATGTGATTTTTTTTTTTTTTTTTTTTTTTTTTTACCAACCCAATTC
>VFFE01007062.1:39531-223750 GCA_008921705.1 Burhinus oedicnemus | reverse complement strand
CTTACAGGCAACCTGAACTACCAAGAACCAATAAATAGGAGGTATTCTGGCAATGTTTCAGTTAATATTGTCTTGTCTTTCTAGTGTTGCAGCTAATAATTTCTTTATACAGTGGAATATTCTGTGGCTCCAGTGTGAGGTTGATAGTATGCAGTTTCCTGTCTAGGAATAATTTTTGGAGGATCCTTCTTTGATTTAGTCTAGAAGGCTTTTTTGAAATCATATGAAGTGAAACTGTGTGATTTCTGCTCCCCGCCTCCCCCCCCATGCTGCTGTTGGTGACCACAATTTATAGACAAACTTCTGGAAGAAAAATTTGATAATATTCAGATAAAGACATTGTCTCTGGTTTGAAAAGTCCATTGAGCCTTAGATCCTGAGGAGCTGGAAGAGTATTGTGGGGAAGGAACAGGATATGTTTTCCAAGTGTTCCTGTCGGGCTCAGTCAGAGACAATTAAGTAGTGAATTGACTTTGCTCTGATTCAATACAACTTGTTTTCTCCTTGGTCTCTGCAGGTACCAGGTTATTGTTTAAGATTGTAAGATCTTTGTTTTAGGTGAGGTAATGTGATATGAATTTTGATATGTACTCTTTTTTTGCTAATGTATAATTTTAAGACTTTATTAATGCTTTCTTTTATGCCTGCGGGGCACCTAGTGAGAAATATATGAAACCCTATTTCTGACTAGGTCCTTTCAAAAATGATTATTTACAAGTTCATGAATCTGAAAATTATTCTCCCACTAATACAGAATATCTTGTTTAGATAAAATAGCCATATGGATGGTTAATAGCTTCACACATCCAGACTGATTAAGGTGGCAGCTGATAAAATAGGACTTGACCTGTTTCAGACCTCATTGTATTTTTGCCCTGGGTAGCAAACAAAAGTAATTTACTTTAAATCATTTTGCTTTTTTCAACTTCACTGCTAGCCCTTCTGTTCTACCCAAATCAATAAGAGGGAGAGTCTTTAAACAAGATCCTGTTAAAACAGTGACCTTACACTTCAGCACTATTCAGGTGGGTTTGATAATTCAAACAATTGTTTCTCTGAGGTGTTTTGCCCCTGTGCAGACAACAGGCACATGCAGTTGGCATTGGGTTCAAAGACTTTTCTCATAGATACTAGTAGCAATCTGAGGAGTCTCCTTTATACAAATTTGTACTGGATGAAACGAATACGCAGGAACTTTGTCATTTTGCAGACTTATTTTAAAGCTCTCAGAAAGTGGTTTATGTCAGGTTACCTAGAGTAATATTGAACTTCTGCTGTGCGAGGGCCTGAAGTATATCCAGTCAGAGATTTCCCAATAGACTGTTTTTTCATTCAAAAGTACCAATTCATCAGAGGTTGAACTAAGTTCTTGTTTGAAAAAAATAAAACCAATAAAACTCCCAAAACAAACACCAACCCCTGCCACTCCCCCCCACAAACCTGACCAGAGCCCTGTGAAAACAGGGGAGTAAAGAATACACTGTGAGTTTTGTCTTCAGACACATTTGGCCTAGGGTTTTCAAATTGTGGGTTATAATAGAGGACATTGAAATCACAATGTTGTACTTTGCTATTTTGAACTGAATAGTTTGGTCTGGACCTTTTATGGTTTTGGGGTCATTCCTCATTTTATGGCTTTTTTGGTTTTGCTGCTTGTGTTGGGCTTTTTTCTTTTTTATAATTTAAGTCGGAAGGGTTTTGTGGAGCAGAGATGCTACGGAGATCCTGGAGTTCTTTGTGTAAAGTAGAACTGTATTTCTGCCTGGGTAGGAGGGATAGCTATCTAGGAAATCCAAAAGAGGATGTCACCAAAATGAAGGGCCTTCAGCTGGCTCTTCTGTAGGGGGAAATTTCCCTTGTGCAAGAGAAGCACTGAAGGTGAAACAGGGACAGGCATAGCTCCTGCGGAGGGGAAGAAAGAGTGGAGAAGGGGGAGTACGTAGCTGTGCAGGACATGATTGTACCCCAACCTCCTTTCTTAACCAGGAAATCTGCATCTGGGTGATGCAATTCAAGGGCAAACTCTTCTGGTTGTGGTGATTTTTTTTTTTGTAAAACAAGACTCACCTTTGCTGTTTTTCCTTCGCAAGGCTACCTGGGGTCCTCCTGGTTGTACCTTTGCCTGCCAGGTGAGAACTGGGGCTCCTTGTCGTACATCTGCCCTATGAGAACTATTGTTTTCTGTAAATCATCCATGTTATGACCATAGATATTCCACATAGTGGTCATAAAGCAGAAAATTATAATCTATTTCTTATCCAACTGTCTGCCCTATAGAAAATGAGTGTCTGTAATTGGGCATGAAGTATTTTAAATTGGGCCATCAAAGACACTGCGTCTGTTGTTGTCCTTATTATTATTCATTACACATCACAGCCACTGATGATGTGTTTTCATTAATTTTTCTATTAACTTTTCCCCATCAATGTGATTAAAGATTCATTAATCTGAAGCAGAGTAAAACAACCTCCCGCCACCACTCCCCAAACCTGAGAACAGATCAAAACTGTCCTGTATATAACATTAGGCAAAAACTGATTCAGCCTTATAAAAATGAAATGTCTCTGAAAACAGGTATGTTAGCAAAGGATTAGCTGTTCAAATGGTCAAGTCAAACAAGACATAATCGGGGCTAACTTTGTACCTCTTCCTCATTTCGCTGCTCCCATCTGCAATTTCACAACCCTTTAGATGGGAGTTTAACTTAGTACCAATTATCTTGTACCAATTATCTATGTATTTAATTTGGCCATGTAATTGGCAGACACTTCCAACTTAGCTAATTTTTTATATGCTAGGTATTTAATGTAGCTGAAGAATCTTTTTTTATTGCCTCATGTTACGGTCTTCTAAGAAATATATGTGAGCTTTCCTGCCTCCTATCTCTTTCTGGCTGTTATAAGCAGTGTTGCCTTTAAAGGTTTGAAAAGTATGGCTTCCAGCAGCTTGTAAAGAATAGGAAAATGATAAAAATAGAAGTTAGAATGCCTCTAGACATGGCGCATTCATGTGGATTTAGCAAATGTAGATTTTTAGGAACCCATTGGTGACTGCAGTTTCATCAGTATTATTTTGTTATATAAAAACCACAGGCATGACTTTCCTCAATATAAGCCCTTTTCTTTCCATAAACTGCTAATGACTATCCTAATGTTAAGCCGCTCTGACACAAGGGAATACAGAATAATCAGGCACGGCAATAGTCTTATGTTTAAACCTGCCTTTCCCAAAATCTTCCACATTTTCTGTCAAGCTAATTTCAAATTAATACTTTTAGAGAAGCAGTGAAAGGGTTCAGATGTGCTCAGGTGCTTTGACTGAGGGCCTTCTGGTGCTTGCTGGGTTCCTCCTCGTTTTCAAGAACTGTCTGCCAGTCTCTGCTCTGTTACATGCTTTAAATGCTCACTCACCTTGGCAGCAAAGCTTACAAATGACGTTAGTGCTGATCATAACCTCCCCAATGTGAATTAATTTTCTTCACGGTAACCAGTATTCAGGTTTTGATTTAACAAAAGCACTCAAGTTTAC
Organism: Burhinus oedicnemus; assembly: GCA_008921705.1. Taxonomy (NCBI): domain Eukaryota; kingdom Metazoa; phylum Chordata; class Aves; order Charadriiformes; family Burhinidae; genus Burhinus; species Burhinus oedicnemus. Next base: position 220,222 of record VFFE01007062.1, on the reverse strand, counting down.
CCTGGAAAACTGATGTTACTTCATCTGGTTTTGTGTGCCTTACCTAATGGAGATGGATTAAATTGTGTGCATTGGAAATTGGATCACGGTCCAATTTCCCAGCCTGCCTTATAGCTGGGAAGAACTAAAGAAACTGCTGTCCATAGAAGAATTTGGGCAGGGATGCTAAAGACACTTGGCCCTAAGGCTGCTGGAAATGTCCTACGTGTTTTATGTGCTTTGCCAAAATGTGAACGTGTTAATTAAACAAATTATTTCACCCTGTACAGATCATGGGGTGTGTATGTGGGTTGTCTCTGTCTGAGACCTGTGAGAGTGCAATACTTCTTATCATTCGCTTCTCCCGGGAAGCATGTCAGAAATGAGGCCATAGACACAATGCATTAACCTGAAATGGCAATGAAGTGGGGAGAAGAAAGCTTGTGTTCGGGCCACAGCATCATAAGAAAGCCAAAAGGAAGGAACTGCCTCAACGTTGTACTGAATCAGTGAATTAGTCCATCTAGGTGTTGTGTAGTCCCTGTGCCCCAGCTTTGAGCTTTGCTCCATGCAGATACTTTATATGTGTGCAATGGTAACTGACATGCTTTCAGGAAAAAAAAAAAAGCTAGCCAGATCTGCTAGCCAGATCTTATTGCAGACGTGCTTCTCTTAGACCTTCCTGACTTTGCAGAGTCCGCTTCTGAAGTCAGGATTTTCAAAGGATTTTGAATTTAATGGAGTTGCTTAAAGGACTCTCATCATCTGCTGCTACCAATAATGGTCTGGCTAATACCACCCTCCCATACCAATTTCCAGACAGCTCAGTGTGCAAATTAATGCTAAGTGGTCAGCAACTGATCTGTGAATGAGCCATGGGGTGCCCTTGATGCCTCTGAAACATCTGTGAAAGGTGACTTCAGTCTCTGTACAGATTGACCTTCCTGAGAAAACGGACCTCCAGGTCCTGCTGCTGGTACCAGCCCATTTGAAACAACATTTTAACAGATCCACATTGTGATTCTAGAGAAGGATAAATTTAACTTACTGTAAGGCAAAATTGACAAAACTTAAGTCTAGAAGCAGAAACCAGTGAGATAAAAGCAGGCTTTATAGCAACATATTTTGTCAGTTATCTTTAGTTTCACCCATCTGAAAAGCTCTGTGGCTAGGATCCATGTCTCTTGCAAAACTTCATATATTTTTTTAGATATTGTTTTCATCAACCAGGTTTGGGGAGAAGTCTCTGCTGTTTTCTCCTTGGAGAGGCTTTCAGGTTTTGTAATTCATAAAGACAATGTTTAATTAAGGCATCAGGAGGAGGTAAGTGAGGGAACTTCTTGTTTCTTGCAGTTTTTGTCCCCAGGTGTGCTTATTGTCCCTGCTTAATTTTGAAAGAATCAAAATGCTGTTGGCCTCTGGACATGGCTATATAGGGCCATCTTCTGGTCAGGCAATAAATAAAGCTCTTTACTGACTCTTGATGCAGCCTTATGACTAGCTGGGCAGTAACATGACAGAAAACAGTTCTATACATATAAATAAATGAGACCAGTGTATGCTCTGTGTTCCTCTCTCTTAATAGAGGATATATATAATCGTGGTCCAACAGCTTTGAGGTGAGAAGTTCTGCATGGGAAAATTCTTTTGGGGGGGGGTGATTTTTTTTAGAGATGCAGAAGTTTTGACATTTTGGAGGCAGACTTGTCTGGATATCAAATAAACCAGGCCATACAAAATAGCCCAGTACTAGTGAAAACCTTTGAGTCTAGGATATCTGAAAGGCTGTTAGAACCAATAGTTTTAAACCAATGTTGACTGCGATAATATTCTGTTCACTTTTGTTGTATATTTTAAAAATACTACTCTTTTCTTAAGATCATCGTCATATATACTTTAATTGAGGTCCAGGGTTGTGTTTTTATACACGCATTTTTCATTTCGTTTTTTTGAGAAAAACATGAGACACACAGATTGGGAGTAAAGTGAAATTTATTCAGTCTATTTGAGCTAGTTAGGCACAGCAGACTTAGAGGAAAGACAAATAGTTTTATCTGAATTTACACTGTACTGCTAACGGTGAAGGAGAAAAATTGTCTGGAAACTTTTTAATTTCATCATAATTGAGTACGGGTGGAAAGGCTACGTGGACTAGCTCTGGCCAAGTGGAAATGCCAGAGAAGTTGATTTTTTTTTTTATATGTATATTCAACATTTTAGTTGATCTGATGCCTGTGCATACATTTGGCACACAAGCAGTGCACTTTAAAGTAATGTGTTGTTAAACTGGAAAGAACAACAGTTTAAGACACAATTGAAGCGATGAGATGCAAACAAAATTGTTTACAGCTCTGAGGAAACTTCTAACACTTGGATGATGAAAAGTGAAATCACAAATTTTAGGAGGAAATATTGCAGTCAATAAAGATATTGGTTTCCCTGGAGACAAAATCAGTAGGAGTTATCTGTATTGCCCTTCAGAGCTGATGTCTTTTTAGTCTCTCTTGATCTTTATGAGGAAAATGCACTATCTGAAAATCATATGTCCAACTGTGACCCTTTTAACAAGACTATTTGCCAGAAACGATGTGCTGCCTAAACTCTGGCTGGACCGTTTAAATTTCATACTGCTCATATTCTATGTAAATGCTGTGTGGTACAAGATGGCTGTGTCGGAGTTCAATACACAGCCGTGCAGGGAAGGACTCCATCTCAGGGAGCAAAGAGGCAAGGAAGGCAGCCCAGTCTGTTGCAAGAGGCGTGTCGATGAGGGGTGCGGTGTACGGTGAAGCCTGGAAGTTCACACTGACTAGAAATTATCTCATCTTCAAATTAGAGAGTTTTGAAGTCCAATTGTTGGTGTGTGTAACTTTGCTTGGATTGATTGCTTTTCTGTGTAGAGCTGAAAATGAAAAAAAATGCTGGTACTTGACTTGTTGCACTGTTTTATCGGATAGTAAAAGACAACCTGGAAAATGCTGCATCTTTCATATCCATAAACGTGCCACCACTCCTCCATGCTTATCCACCCCCCTTCTTAGGGTTTTAGCAATTCAATACCTAAACAATTATTTAACTTGTAAGTGCAGCATAAATTATCTGTTTTACAGCTTATAAGGAAGAACACAAAAGGACTCATGAATTCACAAAGATTCTTTTTGTAATTTCATCAATTGAAAGCAAATTGATGAAACAGTTTATCCAACTCATTAAGTGAACTGATCCCTGAAGGTTAATGTAGAGCTTCTGAAAGTGCCAGAGCAATGAAGAAGAGAGGGCAGTATCAGAGTGACTATGGCGTGTGCAACACCTTATTGCTTCTGTGCAGAGAGGGCTGTGGGGTGGGATTCAGTGGAATGACTGCTTTGTTCATCCAGCACTTGCTGAATAACAGGAATAGCCTGTGCTCCAAAATATATGCCCGGTGGTAGTAAGCAGCTTCTCTTGCCTATTCTCCAAAGAGCCATAGATCTGAAACCTGAGGAGTGTTGCTCATTACAGGGGAATGCATCATTCAGTGAACATAGAAGAAAAAAGCACACCGCATCTGAAATAGCAGCTGTTAACTACATGTGGTTAACAGGTCAATGGCAGCATACAATGAGACTTTCTCCTATCTATATCAGTTTTACAGTGGTGCAATTTTACTATCTACATAAACTTAACTGATTTATCTGGATAAGAGGAGTAGCAAGCCAATGCCACTAACAGCATGTGCCACATGGTGGATATTTCATGACATGCCCAACAAAATAACTTTCTAAGCAGTAGATATTTCATTCAACTTGAAGTTGTCTGACTCATCTGACATAAGATAACAACGATCATCTGCCATTTACCTGGGAAGCCTGTTGGTAGAGAAGAGGTACAGTACTCACTTGTTCCTCTAGCCCTGTCCCTAAAACAACTTCTGGATCTTCCACATCGCAGAAAGGAAGAGGCAGAGAAAGTATTAACCATTTGGATGCAGCACCTGCTTAAAAGGTTGCTGCCTCAATTCAGTTTGCAGAGAGCAGGGGGTGGTGTGGGAGCAGGCAGGAGCAGCCAGGAGATGTCTCCAGCTGTTTGAAGAATTCCTACCATCAAGCATATACCTGAGGTCTGAAGATAGACTTTGTAAAGTGCACTTCATGTTGATCTGTTTCACTTAGGCTGATATTCAATGCTGACAACAAGCTGTTCTGTATTAGCTCTTGTTATTTTCCCAGATAGCACCCTTAGGACTGTGTAGATGGCAGCAACAGGAAAAAAAATATTGAGAACATCATTATTCTCTAAGTGAGTTTCTGTTGTTACAGAATTTGGAGAGTCAGGAGCACTGAGACCCATAAAAGTGTCTTTGATTATTAGTTCTTAAGATTTCATCTTTTTTTGCTATGTTGGAAATGAGCTGGGATCCTGAATGAAACATGCATTTAAGATGATGGTATTTCCTGGAGTTTCTGGAACGCATGCTACAACATGATGAATTGGTATAATATGTTTATCTTGAGTGTTCATAAGATAGAAATACTCACTTATTCCACACTTACATAAATAAAATTAGAGGTAGTTTAGAACCAAATCTAATTCCTAGACAAAATCTTACAGGACTCAAAAAAATGTTGAAGAAAGGCGCTTTTTTTTTTCCTCCTTAAAACCACTGAAAAAACATGGCACTGTGTCTTTTTTCCTTCCAGATTTAGCAATACACTAATATTCTCTTCCATGCAAAATACAAATGTAAAAAGTACTTGGTAATGCATCTGCCTGCTTATGTTTTCAAATGTCACAACTACAGATGAAGGTAGCTTGTGATGATGTACTTACTGGCCAATGTTACTGATAGCATCTGCATAGCTGGCTTGAATATTATTTTCTGCTTGCAAGGGATTTAGGTGAGGCTTATAATGCTGAGAAAGCCACCAAATCTGTTCTTGAAGATAGATAGCTATTTTTTTAACTTAACTGCATGGAGATGGAGCAAGTCCTCAGCAGTGAAGGAGCTGGCCTGTGTGACATGGGACTGGCCCTGCTCATGGGCACCTCACGCTGTCCATAACACCTCAAGATACCAGAGGATACCTGGGCTCCGGCTAAACATTCAATGAGTACAGCATGAGTTATAACTGGGCTGCAACTTTCTGTACATGCATTCCTGGTGACCAGGAAATATGAGGCAATTTGCTGTTGCCTAACTTAGAAAGGAAGAGTATATAGCTGAGCTGTATTACCTTCCTTCTCCTGTGGACTAATAGCACTAAGGTAGCTTATCAGGTCTTGGTAAGAAACAGTTTTTTCACTTCTTAAGAATTATCCAGGCCCTTTTTAATGCAAAATATGGAAAATGTGTCTTGAAGATTTTCCTGTCCTCCTCACAGGTCTTAGAGCACCTTGCTATCTGATTGTGCTTTTACAGGTTCATTGATGTCATACTTAGGGATGTAGTTTAATAAATATGCAAACTCTTCCTAAGGCAAAAGAACAGGTCTGAGAGATGCTCTTAGGCTCTTCCTCTACAAGGAGTTTTGGACAGGCAAATCTTTTGCTGCATGTTATTTCCATGTCAAATGAGGCTCTAGAGCAGTGGGAATGCTGTTGTAGCCTAGTCATATGAACTGCCAGCTCATTTTTGTCGTGTGGGCAAGTGGCTGGACTGACAGTGTGAAGATGCTATTACTTGGTTATAACCAACCTGATACTTCATTAGTCTCAATCTCCTCTTGCATGTTAAACTTCTTCAGAAAAAATATTGGCCTATCTGTGTATTTATTTCCAGTCCCCATCTTGCCAATTATTCAGGCTTTGTCATTAAAATACTGTCTGTAACTGGAAGAAGTCCTGAAGACCAACCTTTTCAGGGCCTGCTTATGCAATGGAAAGCATTTCAGATTCTTGCCCTTGTACCAAAAAGGATGGATCTGAAACCAAAACTGGCATAAGCGCACCCCTAACAGGCAATTAATTGTCTAGGGCACAGAACTAGTCTACTGTGCTTCTGAGATGCAAATGACTCTGCAAAGCAGTGGTCAGGCTTGTGAGAGCCAGCCTGGAGAGCTTTTGTGGCATGCTACAGACATATCTGTGAAGGCAGTTCCCACTCCTCATTAGAGGAACAGATTGCTGGACAAAAGTTAAATCTGAAGAAATATTACAACTGTGATTTGGGGTTGTCCCAGAAGTTACTTCCCCATAAATCTGGTGTATAAGCATAAAACTTAGTTGTTATCTGTCACCATAGCTTGCTAAAATGGCTCTGTCTTCCTTTAGGATGACTGCAGAAAGAGTACTGATTGAGCAAGACCTTCTCAAACCTGTGGGCTTACTTGTGGTCTATATATCTTAGGCTCATGTAGTCCTTACAATATTTCCTTGGAAATAAGTTCTTAGCGGTTAGCAGCGAATTATTGCAGGAGGGGTTCAGAACCAAGTCAGTAGAACCTTAGCTCCATGCTGTAAGTGGAACGGATGTTGCAATGAGTCCTATGTTTCAGTAAGGTACTCAGCAAAATGAAAACTATTGACATATAGTACTGATGAATACGTTAACCATGACATAGGAAAGGTGGCCAACTGATTGCAAAGTATGGTAATTGCCATTAATGTAGACGTATGGAAGGTGTCTGAAGTGCCATGACTAGACCACATGCTGCTGTGTACACCATGTTTAACTGGACATATAAGAGAGGGGACTTGTTTTTTATTATTTTTCTTGTTGTCTACTGCAAAGGAAACGGGTGGATAAGGTATTGCAGAGGCTGTGCTGGAGTTGCCTTTTATGATGTGTCAACTGAAGGTCAAAGCAATATTTCTGCAGGAGTTCATTAGTGTTTAGTAAGATGATGCTTCTTAAAGAATTTCCTCTAGCTGAGAAAGGTCAGTTGATAGGGGAGTGATAAAGTGGATACGCTTGGTTATGTATGTTTGAGGGGAGAAACTACACAATAGGATTTTCTCATAAAAGGGAAACTAGAATTACAGTATTAAAAAAATGAGTGAGCCACAGTCTGGCATCTGCTACAGGTTGTTTCCAGGGAACGTCTCAAGGGTGCTAAGAAAATCACTGCTAAGACCTGGGGGTGCAAACCAATCTTTCTTGACAGACAAATACCAACCTGAAAATAGCAAATATTTTGGGAAATGGTGTTGTAGGGCCTCAGACAATTGTCCCACTTGGCTCAGGGTAGCAAGGTGTCTGCTGTGGGAAGATCCCTTTGAATGGCTGCACACTTGACAGTGCCATTAAACCACAGTATAAGAATTAGATGATGCCACCAATGAAAAGGGAGGGTAGAAGATGCTGTAGCATGATGCCAGTTGGGCTTCAAGCTCAGGAGAGATGCATTGTGATAGCATTTCCACCTGGAAACCCTTGGGAGGACATGAGGTGCTAGATCAGAAGAAATACAGCTGAGGCAGCTTCCTTCCTTGTAGGTGATTTAGTATGATTGGCAGTGCTAGGTGAGCATGGTTGATGTCTGTAGCCCACCACAGAAAAGCCACTCACAGGTGATGACAGGAAAGGCTTTGTGCAGTCTTTCACTGCCACTTTGAGCGCCCAGCTCCTGCTTGACCTCACAGAGAGGGCTATGTGGCCCAGTGTAGTCCAGGTGTTGGTTCATGTGCTTTAGGTGCTGTGCTGCAACATTGGTGGGTGGGAATCAAGCTCTGCTGGGGTGCCAAATAATTTTTTTTAAGTGGTTCTGCATGAAAAGCCTTTTCTTGCAGTTTATCAAATGTATAGTGAATAATTCCTAAAATGGAAGCTGCAACTCTCTATTTGAAGAGGAACTAAATGAAGAGTTGAGTTCTGTGAAAGTTTTTTCCTCCTTTTGGATTTTTTGATTTATTTTTTTTTCTTCAAGCTACATGTAGTCACAAAGAAGCACGTGGACAGGGTAGATTAGTCATGTTTGTTTTCTTCTTTTTCTTATTAGGAAGATGCATCACTAATTCATTTTTATCTTATTATCAACATTTTTGTTTTGCATTCACTATGGTTACAACATTAGGATTTCCCAGTGCACTCTAGAAAAAATGAGCAGTCTGCTGCAAGCTCGGGAAAGCTGAGTTCTTTCTCTCAATACTGACCGCAAGCCCAAGCTGTTCTTGTAACTCACTATTATGAAGAAAGCCTGGACTTGTCTGGTTACTTCATTGTTGTGCTGTGAAATGAAAGGTAGTTGAATGCTTTCTATTTAAAAGGGCAACATCCTTCATACACTTTTTGTTTCCTTTTCAGAGACTGGGTATCATCTGTCTTTACCCTGATACATCAAGATAGTAACTGCAGCTCAGCAAGTTACTAACACAGGGGGAAAAGGGCTGCCTCTTTCTTGGCTGTGATTGTCTGCAAAGTGCTATATGTCACTTGCAATTTTACACCAGCTGAAACTCTTTGGTGTTTTTTGTCTTGCAGTTATTCCCAGGGAGACAATCCTTGCTCCCACATATTTACTCCTTGATTGGTAGCAGGAGAGGTTGGCTTGCTTAGTTGCTGGTGAGCAAATGAGGGTAAGAATGCAACCATTACTAAACAAGGCCCAACGCCTTCTCTTCCAGGCCCTTTGATGTGCTTCTTTCCTTCCCGAGTTAGGATTTCTACACTTGACCACATTAACTGGTTTGGTTTGGGGTTTTTTAGCCTGGTGACTGATTTATTGACATTACAATCAAATAATCACCAGGGGAATCAACGTAGTGTGCTTCAGCAGTAGTAGTATTTAATATGTCAGTTTTCATTAAGCAAGACTGATTATGTAGTTAAATACTTGAGTAAAGCATTCTGTGTAGGACTGAGGCCAGTGCCTCAATGAATAGATTTAAAAGGTTAAAGTGAATGTAAAAAATTGGGAACAGCCTCATCCTGCCGAAGAGGAAGAAGAGAACAATTCGACTTTGGAGGTACAGAGGGCTTCCTGCAAGCAAGTCTCCTTGGTGGCCTATAAAGTAAAACTCTTGCTGTGCATGGACTGGGTGCTGGCTCTGCGCACAGAATAGAATTCCATGAACGATGTGACTTTCCTACCAAAAGCAGTGCCCAAGGAGGCATATAAAACACGTGGAAGTGAGCAATGACAGCATTCTTGGAAATAAAATAAAATAAAAGGTTTAATGGGATGACACCCAACAAAACTAACAAAATAAGTCACCTAGTTCAGCTAAATTAGTGCGGAGTCAACATTTGCAGGAGTCTCTCAGTCTCCACTCACGATAGTGGGAATCTAGGGAGACTAGACAGCCAGAATAGTGTTTTGGGTTTTTTTTAAATTATTACTTTTTTATTTTTCCTGCCCAACATAGAGAAGAGTTAAAAGAAGATGAAACTGGGATTACCCCATCACAATAAAAACTCTGAAGGATATTGCCCTTTGGAGCATGCTGGGAAAAAAAAAAGACATTTTTAATGTCTGGACACAACTACAGAATCAAACTAATGTTTCTTCTCTGGCAAGCTCCATGCTTGCTGGATTTCTGCATCTCCATGGAAGCATACTGAGGTCCAGGTGTGGCTTTAGGCATTCCTCATATGCATAGAGACTCCTTTACTATGCCTCCATATGTTGCATCTGCTATGGGAGAAACACCATCAAAAGGCAGATCTATAGTCACTTCAGGGTCAAGAGCTCTGGATGGTCAGGCCCAGAAGACCCAAACAGTCTGACTCTTCATGCCACTGGCTCATACTCTGTATCAGAGCAAAGCTCTCTTCTAATTCTCATAGCAATGGTGGTGTATTTCTTTTTTTTTTTTTTTTTTTTAAACCCTGGAGAAATGCCTAAACCATCACTTTTGAGCTCATAAAATAGTCAAGATGCAGGAAGTCTTCAATTACCTTTTTTCTCCTACTAAAGCAAAATCTACCTTTGAAGATAGCCAAAGAGAACTAGGGTTTAGCATTTCACCTTTTGCTAAAAATAGGAATAATGACCATCTTTCTGAGATCTCCATGACTAAGAAACCAGGTTCCCATTTCTGGGGTGGACAGTAGGATCCGGTGTTTCTGTACAGTAATCAATGCTGAACTGATGTTCTTTGCAGCATCACTTCTGGGAATCCCATGGCTGCTACAACAACAACTCCAGCTATCAAACCAGTCTCTTAGGTAATCAGACTCTCCCTTATATCATGTGCTGGGTTTCTTTTTAATTAGAAAAAAATGCTGTTTCTTACAAGCAAGAGGCTTCTGTCATTAGCACTGCAAGTCTGTCTTTGGGCGTTTGGTCCCAGATTAATTTAGAAGCTGAAGCAGGAGCAGTCTCATGAGCAAATGGAGGTTTTTCCCCTGTCATCATGAGAGATCAGTACTGCTCTAAAACACTTTCAGGAAGGTCCCACTTTGAAATGGCCTTTAATACTAGTGATTTCTAATGGGATGCTGAAATATGACAGCAGAAATGTGTGCAATGAGTTCCGAAAGTCTAATGACAGTCTAACATTTATCTTTTGTGTTGCTAATCTCTTCTGCTGCCAGGAGATTAGTTTTCAATATGTTGAAATAATAGCTCATTCACCCTTTCAGGTCCCAACACTATACAATTGGAACGTAGGTTCTGCTTGCTTTTTTCGTGTCTGGGTACCTTAAGCTGAACCTTACTATGTTTTTTTGCTTTCTGTGCTGTTTTTCTGCCGCCTTTGTTCCGCTGCTATCTCTTTCACATGGCAAATGGCTACAGATCCATCTCAGCTTACCACCTCCCAGTTTCCAGCTTGTTTTGATGTTTCCTGTTTACACCTGCCCCTATTTCTGTATGGTCTTACCTTTCCATGGCAAAATCTACCCCACCACCCAGCTTTTGTCCCATACTGACCACCAGCAGACACTCCCTAAGCAGCACGTTTTGCCCAGGACCCATTGCAGCTCCAAATACCGCATCGGTGCATCTGAGAAATGTGGCCTTTTGCTCCCTGCTCACCTCATCGTGTTTGTGCTTTCGTGCCTCTCAGGGAATTCAAGTGGAAAGAGGTGAAGCTGCAGCTACAGTGGGATTATAGCCTGTCTTGCATAAGATGGGCTCTGCAAACCTACGTTACGCCATGATTAAAATGACAGTACTACTTGGTTGAGGAGACTAACAACAATGTACTTTGCATGCAGCTCAGGTTCTGCAACACGTTCTCCATTCAGATTTTTCCTGCAATATTGCCTTCAGATGTTCAGTTTCATTTGTGTCACTTGGCATAGATTAATGACACTGCTGCTTCGAATAATTTTAATACCTACTACTGTATATTGATGCTAATGAATTATGTTATTTCTGCACCATTACATGTTATTTTCCATCAGTACAATTGAGACACAATGTATTTGTACTTGAAAGATGTCCTGCCACTTGTTACAACTTGAACTGTATTTTATTTCCATGGTTTTAGATCTTAACCTTCCTTGATTTATACAGCTCATCTGATGGCACATTTTTAAGTCCCTGAGTGACTGCCTAGGAACTCTTTCTTTCGGAAAAAATACTGATTATGAAACATTTAAGACACTGTCCAGACTTCCCCAATGTATTTCCATCAACTCAGTGATGAAGAAATGTACTCATTTTGAGAAATGGTTTTTGGAATTATTGACTAGATATATTTGGAGTTGTATACTAGAGCTGGAGTGCAAGGGTATGTGTTGTGAGCACCATAAAGCCAACTGAATTACCCAACTGAAAGATCTTAGGGGATCATCTAGATATTTAAAAAACTTCAAAATTAACTGAGTTCTTTCACCTCAAGTGTGACCTTATTTTTCAATTTAGATGCCGTGTACTTTTGCTTGCCGTTTATTGTGGAATACACTAATAGCTTTTTGCTTGTTCAGTAAACTGGAACTTAAGTTAAACATTAGTTATCTGGCACCTTTTGTCATGTATGACCCCTCTTATACTGTGAACCACACTCTGTTCATGGTGTATTTATAACAAAAGGCCTTTATTCTGCATTTACACTGGTATGAATAAATGGAATTAATCCATGGGCATATAAAATCACTTAACATCTGCAGCCATACTGGTCTGTAACAAAAAGAATCTGTTCTTTTTACTGGGGAGGTAGGGAGAATAGTAAATAAATTACACTGCTGCTATAATAACTGTCTTGATTTGTTTTGTTGTTTTTCAGTGTCCTTCAGAACTGTATCATTTGTGCAATATTGCTGGTAAGAAATCAATGTGCTCAGACAATTACCAAAATAGGGCAGTCCCATAAGATTTGTTTTGTTGGTAGTCATAAATAGAATGAAACACTATCTGCAAGGCCAATAAAACACTGTCATGAAAAGCCTGGCTAATTATGTTTCCCTGCAATTTCAATTGATAAAAGCACCTGAATAGGCATTAAACTTCAGAATGAGTAAAGTAATTTGGGCAAGGGAGACAAAGTCAACAGAATTTACTAGGTTATGTAGGGCTTGTACTAATTTTTGGTAAGGTCCACTGTCACATGGAGTATCAGCCAATGTAGAAGGGGTTTCCTTAGGTGAAAGTAAATGAGCTTGTTCTACTTGACGACATTTTTATTTAAAAAGGTGAACCAGGTAAACCACTAGGTCAGCTGTCAAGCTTCCATAAATGCATCTCTACCTGTGATCCTAGACTGTGTACTAGTAATAAGGTTTGATTTTTTTTTTATTTTTTTTTTTAGGACAGGTGATCTTTTATTCTAGGTGTTTGCCATATATCTTGAAGTGGCAGATTTCTTTCCACAAACAAAGCAAAGATGGTAGTGTTAGGCACTGGGGCAGGGATCGGGGAGATAAGTTGTGAACTGCCTCTTAGCTGCCTGTTGCCTCCTAGCTGGGGTCTACAAGGGGCTTTTCCTTGGAACTTGGCATTTGGAGCATCAAACTTCCCTGCAAATTTGCAGCTTATCAAGATGCACATCCTAATTCCTTACACTTTCAAACTCACCTGAACTTGCAGGAGTGGTGTACACACTTGCTATTTTTAACAGACTCCTTGTCTCTGAGGGAGTATCAGGCAGCTTCACCTAAACTCCTGTAACTCTTGAGAACACTGCAAGTTCTTTTTAATAAAGCTAATGTACTCCTGAGTACAGAGCTGGAAACAAATTTATGAAAGAAATCTAAAAAAAAAAAAAGCAGACACAAAAATTCTTAATATTCCATGACATCTTCATATTCTATGACAATAGTTAACAGTAGTTACTCTCAGCTGTACCAGCATCCTAACTTTTTCCCTTGGGATCTTGAAGAAGTAATTAACCTGTTAAGCAAGACTTCCCGTAGTTCTTTTAGCCACCATCTGACACTTCCCAGAACTCAACCCTAAACTAACTGAATATCTAGTACCTGTGGCTAATCAGAGCAGCAACCTTCTGAACTCCATACTTCTTTTTCAAGACAGCTCATTTCCTCTTCCCTTTGTTTACTTATTTGCTTACTTATTTGCTTCCTGGTGCTTTTATCCAACAAAGTATAGTTTTATTGAGTTTATAAACTGATTATGATTACTTTTCTTTTCATCCTTTTCCCAGGAGTAGAATTTTTTTGTTTCCTTGCCCTGGTGCCAGTAGATTTGTTTCTGGATATGTTACAGGAATTTTTTAAATTATTGTATTATTTTAATGATTGGTGAAGATTTTCAACAGGATTATAATGACCTCAGGAAATGAAGTGATGCATCTGGAATGCACACAGCAGTGTGCAGATGTTTGTCTTTGAACATGTTACTCCCTTTGTGATATATCTTCCCATCACCTAGATATGCTTAACTTAGTCTTCAGTGAGAATTGCTCTCCTTTCCAAGAAACCCTTGAAAGGCTGAAGGAGGTGCAAAGTGAAATGAATGGTTTTAAGAAGTTATTTGTTCTAGTGCAACAGAAACCTGGTGCTTTATGCCCAAGTTGTACATCAGTGCAATGATTGAAACATTTGTCATCACTTGACAAGGTGTACTGCTCCAACAGTTTGATCGTACCTACTTATCCTTCTAGCTGCACCTCTACTGGTTTTCAGGAGAGAAAGTTACACTGGCTTCACACAGCAGCATAATTCTCTAAAATGTGTATTTCATTCCCATGTAGCTTGTGTGAAATGGAGGAGGTGGAAGAGGGAGGAGGTATAAATATGTTATCCCCTTGGCCTTTTGTGTGCTTCTGTAATCTATGATGATCACAATATGTTACAGCAATCTCTGAAAGTCTTACTACTGAAACACTATCATGTTGAAACAGCAGTTATATTCACAGCTGTGAGCTCATGGGGTTTTTTTTAAATTTTCTGAAAGCATCAAGCAAACTGTACACTAGAGCAGATTTAGTAAACTTCTAATTTTGTACTGGAAATGGTTATTACATAGTTTAATCCTAAATGCAAGATTAAGGAAATCTGCAGTGAATTACTTAGTGTCAGGACTACATAAATCATTAGAATACTGCAGCACTTAAATAACTGCACTTAGTTGTGCACTTGTTTTGTTCTTCTACCCAGACTCTGCTTTGGTTTCTCGGGGAATGTATGCAAATGTGCATGGAGTACACCAAGTTTCCTTTTTCCAGGGACATCAGATGTTCATTCTCATTCCTGTCCCTTTTCAGTTATTCAGCATTATGTGCATCCTTGATTTTTTTTTTTTCTTTTTCTGTCCTGTCTTCTAAGCACAGTAGTAATGAAGGTAAAGTTTGAATTCAAATACGAAAAATAGCTTGCTCTGCTTACAGCGTCTGAAGTTTCAGTACGATTCCTTTGAATGTACTCTTAGGTACCTGCCTGTCAAGGAAAAGATTTGTTGACAGAGTGGTATCTCTGCTCTTCTTTGAGCATTGGCTGTTCAGGTTCAGTTTCAGCAGGGAAAAGTAACCGGCATGATTTTAAATCTACAAGTACAAGGAATGAGAAAGCAAGGAGGGTGGATTAATTACATACACAAGGGAAATGCTATTAAGAGAACTTCTAGGGTGTATATCAGAAATAGCTTCCTGTTGGAAAGAGATGTGGATATAAAATAGGGAGGTGGTTAAAAAAATATCATGATAATGGGATGTCTAGATACAAATACATTATCAAAATCTGTTTTTAAAAGCCTTGTCTGGGATAATGCTGCACTGATCTGGCCAGATGAATCATCAAGGTAGCTAAAGGGTTAGACATTTCTAGCCTTTATTTAAAAGGTTTTGTACTCTGTTACTACTGAAAGCAATAGGAGAGCCTGCAGTGATATCTTGTGTGTGAGTAAAGGTGGCTAACTCTGGAAGATAGGGGTAGGGGGGAGAGAGTAAATTCAGGGTGCAATGTAGTGTTGCCAATTGCAAAGCCTAAGCCCCCATATGGCAGTTTCCTGCCCCCTCAGCTGTGCCGATACCACTGTTCGGGGGGTCATGCTGTGAATCAGATGATGAAACTGGGTGTCTTGCCTGTGTCACTTTGGTTGTTCAGTTCCTAAAGCAGTGATAGACACAACTGCAGGGTAAAAAATTGCAACATGGGAGGTAGAAAAAGCAGCAGGGAAATATATGAATTGTGAAAGTTGGCTCTGTCACCAAAGGCAGCCACACTCAATGAAGTGGAAAAATAGAAGCAGTGGGGAGAGAAAAGAGGCATTTAGAGAGGGTGAGATGAATGGGTGGATGGATGTTTAAGACAACAAAGATAGGAAGATGACTGGAAAGAATATTTTTAAAAATGAACTTGAGGAGACCACAGTGAGTGGATGTGAAGGAGGTGAACGGATAAAAGAATGTCCGTGGACCTAGGAGAATTCTGGCTAGTGCTGAAATGGAACAGCAAAAAGAAATTGCAAAAGGGATTCTGGAAATGGCTGGATTAAGTTATATGTGTGCGTGTATTTGGACTAGTACATATATTATATGTACTGTTATGAACATGAAAGTGTTAAAAATCCTTTTTCCAATAACCTGGTGCCCCTGTAACCAAAGGCTGGATTTGAGGAGGAGATTCTGAATCCCTCTTTCCCTTCTGATTAGTTCTTTGAGACTGTCTATTCTTTGTTCTGCTCCAAGTCTCAGCATTAAATCCCACTCCTAGCCCCAAATCCTCTTCATTTGATGCGGTCATCTGTGAAGTTCTTACTTGTGGCTTTAAGGTTTTCATACCCAGCTATTTTATGAAAGATACTCTCTTCATATATCAAATCTATGAACATTTCTAGGTAATTCTGCAAAGTCTAATGTTTGTGACCACTTACTAGTGGAAAAAGTACTGTCTAGAACTTCCCTCTCCAAGTATTTGGTATCTGCTTCTTGGTGAATTTCATCTTTAGGCAAGTCCATGGATAAAGTATCATAACTGTCCAGGCAAAAGGGAGATTATATTGAAGCAGCCATAATACACTGACCGCGTTGGCTTGAGTGCCGTAATCAGCAAATTGAATTGGTAAGTAATCCCTTGTTCACCATGAAAATCTTATTGCAAATGCAGTAGCAGAAACACCTAACAGGTTGGAATATGCTCACATAAACAACTTGTTAAATAACTTTGAATACCAGTATCTTCAAATTGGAAGCGTGTGCATCATCCAGACAAAAAAAGCAAAGGTTATTGAATAAAGGTTCTGTGAATTTATCACTTAATACATGTGTCAGCTGTGGCTTCAGTACTAACATTGCTGCCGTCATCAGGAGGGTCTTGTATCCTTTAGTGATCTAGCTCATTGAAGTTTCTTTATGCTGCAGAGTTCACAGACTTACAGATCTAGAAAGACACCAAAACTTCTTGAAGCAATGCCTGGTTCCTCCTATATGTCCAAATATAACAAAGGGAAGGCATGGGACAAACTTGGGAATCTGTTTATAACGTGCTAATTACAAGAAAAGGGTGGAGGGAGGTTAACTCTGGAAGGTTGTACGGTGAAACAGTACAGGACAAACCTGGCCATCTTGACTTCTCTATATGCCTTCCCACTCTACAAGGCCACACACAATCAACTTGTGCCCAGAGCAAGCCTACTAACCCTCCCAACAGTCCCACAGACTGAACATGCATCCTAAATAATGTGGATTTTTAGAGAATGGTTCTTTGCTTCATAGGAAGTCATGCTGGAAAGGGCCTCAAGTGGTCTTTTCTTCCTAATATCTGATTTGAGACTAGAGAAGGATGATGCATTGTTATTTAAAATGGTGACCTCAGTCTCAGGTAAAGCATGGCATCCTTTTTCCAGCTGTGCCTGGTTTTGTATACACAGGATTTCCTTTTATTTCCTCTTTTTCCCCTTGTAGGCACACTCTTCCCTCAACATATGCCTGTCCTTACTATTTCATTTCAGTGTACACATACGCATTCATAGTGACAGCAACTTCCAGTGCGCTTTCTAGATTATGAATAATTTTGAGATGGTGTCTATTTTTAAAGAGTACCAAGAAGTTTGAGTACGTCAGGTACTAGAAGCTTTGGAAAGTTTGGATTTTTTGGTGTTTTTTCTTTATTTAGAGATGGTAGTTATCAGTCATTCCATTCGGCTTTCATAGACACTGAGGATGAACGTAAAGATGTTGTCAGAGTACCGGCATCACAGATCTAATGGCCACCTATGAAAACTTACACACTTACAAAATCTGCCCCTTGATTAAAAAAAAATTCTTCTCAGACCAGACCACAAATCTTTTCTGTGACTTTCATCTTCAGACACCCATTTGCAGTGTCTGGAGACTTCTTGTGTCGAGCGCCTCCAGCATTCCCAGTATATTCAAGCCAGGTGACAAGTCACCATCATGCTCTGGGCCTGGAGCACCTTCTCCAGGCTCGCAGGGCTGTTTCTTTCATTTCCCCAACACCCCCGACTCTGCCAGGCATGGTTTTGGCCTTTAAAAAACATGCTTCCCCAGAGGCACCACCATCGTGGCTGAGGGGGGCTGAGCTGTGCCCTGTGGTGGGGCCACTGGAGCCCGCTGGATCTGTCCATGTCTGGCATGGGGCAGCCCCCGGCCTCCCCTCACAGAGACCGCTGCAGCCCCTGCCATGCCAGCACCTCACCACCAACACCCAGTACAGGACTCCAAAAATGTCCTGTACTGAACTCCTCCTGTAGCAATTTCTTTGTGCTGGTGCACTGGCCTGTGTCAGCTGCAACCATGAGAGACTAAAGGAAATGATCAAGCAAGATGGGTGTTCCCCACCCAGGTAAGAAGCCTGCTACTGTCCTCTCCTTGCCCTCTTTTTCTCAGTTCTCCTTGTTTATCTATTTTTTTTCTCCTTCTCTCCACACTCTGGCAGTGTTGCTGAATGGCAGGGACACAGCTGGCCAGATAAAAGTAAAAGGAGGAGTACCGGCACCACCTCCTCATGGTTGGTTGGGTTTTTTTGGGGGTGTTGCTTTTTAAGTGAGCTGCCTCATGAGTTTCTTCGCCTCCCTCACTTAGTAAATCATTGTTGTGATCGTGGCTGTAGGTTATTCGTAATTCGTCTGTTTGGTAGCATTGAATATTATTTCTAATCTTAACAAAGGTTGCTCAAAGCATGTAGAAGAGTTCCTGTGGCATGTAGCATAGAAAATCAACATAAATATAGGTTCTTGCACACTCAGTATTAAGGCAACTTAGGGTTTGTTGTTTGGGTTTTTTTTATAAAACGGATTTTCCAAGCACATATATAATTCCATAATTAACGCTAAACAAAGAATTTAAAATATAAAGAAAAAGAAGCCAGCTTAATGGACATTAAATCAGATGGGGCCAGAAGGTCATTTAACCTAGTGACACATCTGCGTTTAACAGCAAGGCTGGTCTAGGCTGTTTAGCTATCTGCTCACCTCTGGAAGCTGAGGAAAAGACCAGGCTGAACAGCCCCTTAATTAGTGTGGTTACACTGCTGGATATTGCGCCATGACATGGCTGTGACTGGGGCTTGTCAGCTGCAACAGCTCCACAAAACTGTTGCATTTTATCTGGGCTGAGCAATCAACTTGACGGGTGAACTGAATGTCATTAATATTTTTTGTCATCACTGTTATCATAGAGTTGTAGAGTAAATTTTATGCTTGGCCTGATATGTTTTCATGACAGTTTTGCAAGGTTAATTTAGGCCTGTAGCTGCAACGAATGAAGAGGTGCTGGAAATGAGACTTCTCTCTGAAGCTTCTCTTCTTTTGGGTTGTCTCGTTATCTCTGCCAGCAGGTCATTGCTGTCTCTGATGTAACACAGCTCTGACAGCTGAATCCTTGACCACAGAATGCCTCCCAAAAACAGCTGTGGTTTTCCTAGCAAAGGCATGATAGGAGTGGTCGTTTTCTTTTGTACAAAATGTAAGTGTAAAATAGCTGCAATAGCATATGCCTCTTCAATGGACTGAATCCTGGTTTCTTAAAGAAACACAGTAAATACTCTGCCAATGTCAAGGATTACATTTTTATAATCTAGACGTAGCTGTGCTGTTGCAGCAGGTGCCCATAGTTAGAGTTCTGCTTGACTCCATCTGTGAGATGAAATATATTATTTGAATCTCAGAAGATCCTTTCCTCCTGCCTCAGGACTTCAAAATCCAAGAATTGTCTTAGATTAACCTAATTAGAATGAAATACCTTGAATACCCTCACAATTATATTGTATCAAGAATGTGTACACAGGCAGTAGGGCAATGCAGGATTAGTCATTGGCTATTCCATGTTTATAAAGGGTGAGGGAGGGTTGTGAAACACTGGAACAGGTTGCTCAGAAAAGTTGTGGATGCCCCATCCCTTGTTTGAAGCCAGGTTGGATGGGGCTTTGAGCTACCTGGTCTAGTGGAAGGCGTCCCTGCCCATGGCAGGGGGGGTTGGAACTGGATGATCTTTAAGGTCCCTTCCAACCTAAACCACTTTGTGATTCTAAAGCAATAATAGGCTGCTTCCTGTTGGTGACAGAGGGCTTGGTTTCCTTGTTTTTACTGCAATCATGTTGTTGTGGTAACCTCATTGCTGGGAGTGCAGGTAGGAAAGCACAGAGACCTCACCAGGAAGGGGGTTGTGCGTCACACCAGGCAGTGCCAACAAAAGCCCCTCTCCTTCTTCCCAGCTGTGAACATATGAGGTCAACTCAGAATCAGGGTTGTCATGAATTTGGGTAATATATATGGTGGTATTAACCAGTGCTGTGTACAGCACTGAGAGTAGTTGTATTCATGGGCTTGACTTCACCAAAACCATGGCCAGTAAATATCACCTAGCTCATTTTTTTTTTTGTACGTAGCTACAGGAGTAAATCACCAGAGGCAAACAGTGTGCTACAGCCCTTGTCCAAGCAGCGGGATTTGGATAAATTGATTATCTGGGCACAGCAGTATTACAGAGTCTTTTATTGGCATCTTTCTCAGGTGTGCATAGTGGCAGATGCAGCTGAATTTTGCTCTGTGCAGCAATATATACATTGAAAGGGTTAGTGGGCAGATGCTTACCTGGTATAAATTGATGTGGCTTCATTAACTTCAGTGAGACCATGCTGATTTAGAGCCGCAGAGGAACTGGCTCTGTGAAGCAGTCAAATTTATAAATGACTGCATAATCTACTAGAAAGTCAAGTCAGGCCAACCTCTGTGCTATGACATTTCCTCTGAAACTCACTTTAATAAGGTAATATTTTCTTCCAGCTCCATAAATGCAAATCAGCTGAACTGCACTTCACATACTTTCTTGTTTAATTAGAAACTCTTAGTTCAACTATACTGCAACTGCAGGTGAAAGTGAATTATTCTAACAATTTTTCATTTTAATTATCTTGATTAGCTTTTCCTTCTTTGCAACTTTATTATATCTCATTTCAGAAATGTCCTTTAATTTAAGACAATAAATAAACTTTTATTTAGCAAGCTCGGGAAACTAAAGGATATGATGCAAAGAAGATTCAACTCATTAAGCATTAATGTTACTAATATTCTTACACTAATTATTCATTAAGTTGATTGTCTTAGCAGAAAAGTAGGCTTGGCTTCTCTTGTGGATCATCACATTTTATATGCATATGCCACAAAAAAGATAGAAATAGCAAAGCTTACCAAAGTTAATGCTAAAATACTTCAGAGGACATAATGCACTTATTGAATTTCTCACCACTAGATGTATTTAAGGGCTCCCATTTGGTTTTTAGCTGCAAAACTCCAGATATGTCCTTTCACATTTAGAGGAAGTGATGTCTGTTCCTTCATAGATTCTTTGGCTTTGACAAAAAAAGACCTCTACAAAGGGAGGAAAAAGTCACCAAAAAATACATGCAATGTCCCCTTCCAGCCTCCTGAAAATCCTACTATAAACAGAGTTTCTAATATCTTTAAAAAAATTTAAAAAAAGAAGCTGGAGGATGTTACTGGGTCCACTAAGGATTTTGTTGCTGTGTATTTTACAGCGGCATTAGTGTGCCTCTTTTCCCAGCAAATCCATATATTTTACATTTTCAAAGACAGCTGTGAGAATGGGGCACAGGAAAGAAGATTAAACCCGAAGTCAGCCTGTTAATGTAATCCAGGAGGAAAGTTAAGGAATGACTTGGTCATGGAGCCTATAAATTCTCCAGCTACTAAAATGCCTGATACAGGATGCATGTGGAATTCAGGTCTCTAAATCTAAACCTGCATTTCTTATAAAACCTCCTCTTAGCAACTGTAGTGCCTGGAGATGCCTGCATTTCACAAATACTTTCCCTGTTTGGCTCCAAAGCTCTCCACAGGACTGCAGACCAGAATTGTCGCTGTCTTGGCAAGAAAACAGTGCTGAGCCCATGTCTTGGCTTGACTAACATCCTCAACATCTGATGTCCCCTGTATCTGTTCCCCAGGGATGTCATCAACAAGAGCCCTAAGACTAACTGATGGAAGTACCCGGCATTGGACTCCATGTTTAATGCAGGGATGTTTGTGTTAGTGTAATGTGCAACTAGGTTGTGAGCCTGCCTGGGAAGTGCAGGACTGAAATTCCCTGCGATTCCATTTCCTAGGACAGTGCCGTAACTACAAGGCTATCTTGACATGTTTCTGGTGGTGGGTAGTACTCTTTATGCAGTTCCCAAAATGGTGCCACTCTGCAGGAAAGCATGCAAGAATTGAGAGGCCAAGGAGTGACAAAAGAATGGAATACAGGTCTCCATGTATACCAGTATTGGGGGCATTTTTTGAAAAAGAAATGGTGACGTGAATGTGAATTTCCTCTGTTCTCTGATCCAAGGATGGATTTAAACTTGAGTTTTCAGATTCCTATGCAAGTGCTCTGCCAATGAGCTGATTTAAAAGGCATACATTTTGAAAGAAGGCTGAATCCTCCATAGGTCTTCCACAGAAAAGACACTGACCTTTACCTTTAGGGAGCTGGATCCTCAAAAGGTAGAGGTGACTAATTCCCAGCTATCAGAGATGCAGATGTGGCTCTCTCCTAGATAATTCCTCCTGACTAGCCTTCTACTGCATACCAGCGATTCATATTTTGGGACAAGAGTCTACCCCTACCTATTTTGTAAGGAAGCTAATGCATCTTACTTCCAGTTATGGATTTCACTCTGGGAAGGATCAAGTTTTGCAACTTTTTTGTGGTTTGACCCACAGATTAAATAAGGAAGAGTATTCTGAAAGATAGGCTAAAGACTGAAATCTGAAGTTAGTCAATTATCAGTAGCAAATAATGGCGCAATGGTTTATGTGAGAACATGTAACTGCTGGAACAATTTGTGATGCTGTACTGGGATGTCTGTGATAGAAGGTCTTTAAATTCAGCATTGGGAGTTTTCCTAGATGATCTGTCTATCTGAAATGATATGCTGTGTGTGACAAGTTCTTGGCCTCTGTAAAACCTCATATCAGAACTGCTATGGATGTGTTTATTGGTTTCTACACAATTTTATGCTGTCAGGCTTTTGAAATTGAGGTTCCTGGCCTTGAATAGACAAAGGGTGAATCAGAATTGTACTCTCATGCAGTGCTGTGTTAGCTCCTATTCACGTGGTGCTGCTTATTATATCAGGGAAACAGCTGAAATCAAATAACAAAGACTACAATCTACTCTGAATCTGTTTTCTACTGTTGTTCTGTAGCACTGGACTCTTTTAGGACTTCAGACTTGTTCTCTGAATTACAATACAAGCTCTGGATTATCTGGCAAAACTTTCAAAACTCTCATCTAGCTATGGAAGATGTGCATAATAGACCCTTGTCCTATTCTAGGGACAGAGTGGTCAAGATGCAGAAGGAGAACCTGACCCAGTCCACTCTAGAAGAGTTGTTCTTGAAGACCAGGAGAGACTTTAGAAAACCATCTTGATAAGAAAAAGTGTGTTTGGCTTGGTTTAATACTGGAAAAGAGGTGCACTAACATTCACAGAAGAAGAGTTTCTGTTCAGTAGCTGATGTTTGAGTCACTTTTGGCTTTGCCTCAGCATAACTTTGTCCACAATGCCAAAGATCTCTTAGATGCCTGAAACTCACATTTTGAAAAATGCTTTTAATTATTTTATATTTTTATAAAACGAGGCAAAGTGCAAAACTGGTAATTAATGAACTTACACTCTGACACACAATTTTCAAACAGTGAAAATTAAATTTGCTTTCCATACCAAATCTTTCAACCCTTCTGAGAATCCTATGCTCATGAAATCCTCCCATGAATTGATGAAATGGAGCTAATTTAGCCAATAGTTTGGGTTGGAAGGGACCTTTAAAGGTCATCTAGACCAACCCGCCTGCAATGAGCAGGGACATCTTCAACTACATTAGGTTCCTAGGAGCCCCATCCAACCTGACCTTGAATGTTTCCAGGGATGGCACATCTACCACTGCTCTGGGCAACCTATGCCAGTGTTTCACCACTGTCATTGTAAAAAAAAACCAACCAACCAAACAAACAAACAAAAAAACCCACCAAAACAAACAAAAACACAAAAAACCCCTTATGGCTAATCTAAATCTCTCTTAGTTTAAAACCGTTACCCCTTGTTGTATTGCAACAAACCCTGCTAAAAAGTTTGTCTCTATCTTTCTTATAAGCCCCCCTTAAGTACTGAAAGGCTGCAATAAGGTCTCCCTGGAGCCTTCTCTTCTCCAGGCTGAACAATGCCAACTCTTTCAGCCTGTCCTCATAGGAGAGGTGCTCCAGACCTCGGATCATTCTTGTAGCCCTCCTCTGGACTCGCTCCAGCAGGCCCATGTCTTTCCTGTGCTGAGGGCCCCAGAGCTGGATTCAGGACTCCAGGTGGGGTCTCATGAGAGCAGAGTAGAGGGACAGAATCACCTCCCTCGACCTGCTAGCCACACTTCTTTTGATGCAGCCTGGGATACCGTTGGCCTTCTGGGCTATGAGCGCAGCTTGTCGGCTCGTGTCCAGCTTTTCATCCAGCAGTACCCTCAAGTCCTTCTTGGCAGTGCTACTCTCAATCCCTTCATCCCCCAGCCTGTATTGATACCGGGGGTTGCCCCGACCCAGGTGCAGGACCCTGCACTTGGCCTTATTGGATCTCATGAGGTTCACACAGGCCCACTTCACAAGCTTGTCCAGGTCTCTCTGGATGGCATCCCGTCCCTCAGGTGTGTCAACTGCACCCCTCAGCTTGGTGTCATCTGCAAATTTGCTGAGGGTGTACTCAATCCCACTGTCTATGTCATTGATGAAGATATTGGACAGTACTGGTCCCAATACAAACCCCTGAGGGACACCACTTGTCATCAATCTCCGTGCCAGCCTTTTACCTTTTTTCCCAGCCTCTGCTACTTGCCACTGCTGGAAACAATTCCAGGCTACTAGTTAGACTTTTATTTGGTCACTGTGAGACTATTTGTTTTCCCAGCTTGTTGGAACTAATGCACAGGAAGTCACTCAGTGTTTCAAACGCCTGGCCTGTGTGATTGATACAAAAGGTACATGGGACCAAGCTGGGACTCAGTCTCTGTTCTTTGATGATTTATTCAGTAAAACAAGTTTTCTCAGTCACAATATTTTTGTGCTAGTAGCCTATCAATGTTCACTTCAACCCAAAGCTCATAAGACAAGTTTCAGTTGAACTGCTAAGTATCCATGATGACAGGCAGTCTTCTGTTGCTTTTCTACAACACTTCACACTCTCAAACAGAAGAGACCTGAAACCACAAGGTATAAACACAGCTGAAGAGGAGATAAGATCTCAAAGAGATAGCAATATAAGAAATGGTGAAAATGAGAGAAATCAATGTACACCAGTGTAAGCAGAAAATAATTTCTACTGCAATTCATTTTTTCTCCTATCTTAAAATAAGTCATCTTGCAGAAATGATATCCTCAATGGAAAAGTTGACTTCCAGTATCATTGAAGGTGGTAGGAAAGTTTTTAAGAGGTTCTTGTAGTGTATAGCACTGACCCTATTAGGAGCTCCAGGTGTGGCTTGCCCTGCCCTCTGGGGAGGTGACCCAAAGACATCCATTGTAGAGGTGGGTTAAATAAAGTCCTGAGCAAGAGGCACATTTCCCTGAGAGCACCTTTCTGGGCAGAGGAGAAATCTCTCTTGGGTGGAGGGAGGGTTCTCTCCTTGGTCCTTAGGTGTTTGAAGAGCGCTGATGCCTCACCTGTGTTAGGCTACTGGCTTCTTGAATCACATGGCCTGTGTCACGTGTTGCTTTTGTCTTTGAATTCAAATAATGTATGTCTGAGAGGGCTTTTAAAAACCAAAATGGCCTTTCTGTGAAAGGATAGAGAGAACAGCTAACAGTCCTGTTTAGAAATGTTGATTACTGGCTTGTATAGTTTCAACTTCTGTGCTGGTCTTTGCCTCTTAGTCCTCTCCTTTTTGACCTTGTTACTGATCTCTTCTGTTCATCTACCTCCTTTACAGCCTTCATCACTGCAGTGAAAAGGTGGCTGGAAGGAGCATGTCTGGACCATTTTTGCTACACATTCTTGCCTGTGGAAGAGGACTGACAGCCCCATCTTCTCTTCAACCCTCTTCACGCTCATCTGATCGGTTCTTGTTTAGAACCAATTGCCTACAGAGAAGGTGAGAGCAGGGCTCAGGAGAAGCACATTTCTCACACAAATTTGTTCACTGAGAAGTAGCGCTCTCCTCATTTTCATATTTGACCTGGTTTTATATCACAAATTATTTCTGGAGCTATGAGGCAGCTGTTTCAGCTGGTTACAGTCATGAAGGATCCCACTACACTAGGAGTCTTAACGGTAATTTATTTACTGTTAAATTTCACTTAAATACCTGCTATATTAATTTCTCAGAAATGTCTCAAGTGTGGATTTTACTGCCTTGTATCTGTTGTGGTTCCCTAGGCCTCTTCTTTTCAAGGTTGTGTTAAACGTAGGCTGTAAGTTTCTTCGGAAAAAGACCGGGAATATCTATGCATCATGGGTATGTTCAGCTCTACTTGTGCAGGGAAACTCTTCCGTGGTTGCTGTAGGCTTCATTCTGCGTTGGGGCACCTCAGCCTGGCATTAACTTTTACCGACTAGAAAGAAAACTTTAGCTCCAGACATACTCTTTCTTTCGGGAAGACCGTATCTGACAGGTCGGATCCATCCAGCTATAAATATTAACAGCTGCCAAATGTCAGGTTTAGAGTTGTGCTGTGGAGCTAGCCAAGGCAGCAATTACTTGTATTTTAGCTACTGCTGCACATTGACTGTGGATACATTAGCCTTAGTGGAGATTATTTAGAGGCTCAGTAGCTTAAAAGCAGAAATCACTTACACTCGTATTGGATATTATTACAGATTCAGGAGAGTTGGCCATAAAAACACTTAGCTTCCTGTAACAAAAGGACTCCTAGCCAAGCAAGTAAAATGTTAATGAGACAGCAAGCACTCATTTTCGTGTCTGTAGCCTTTCCCTCCAAGGTTTTGCTGCTTCATACTGAGATTCATTAGAGTGGAAATGGTTGACTTTAAAAAAGAAACACCAGCTAAATTGCTAGGGTGTAGAATTTCCTTTCAGATCATAATTATAGGTGATCAACGGAGTGTGTAATTAGTAAGTTGGATGAAGGATATTTCCAGAACAATCAGCAGTAATTTCTTCCCTGCTGTTCCTTTCTCTGCTCTGAGGACCTTTTGTCTGCTTTGGTGTAGGTATGGGGTTTTTTTAAGCCCGGAAAACACAAATATCAAAACTTATGTCAGCTAAGAGTGACACAATAAATAATAATAAAATAAAAAAACCCAAACCTGCAACAGGATATTCTGTCTTCTCTGTAATAGGCCTTACTGATTTCACCTTGTTTCCAGCACTTGAGCACAGAGGTTCTCCAGAGGAAAAGAGACAAGCTTATTTCTGGACTCCCTTGACAAACCTGTGAAACTCTTGCTGGAGCCTGGATTTGCAGTTGCACAGCAAAAATATGAGAAGTTGTCATTGTCTTCAAGTACCATATGAATGCCCAGGCTGTTTCTTGGTGCTATGAATAATTCATGGAATAATTCAATGAATCTGTCCAACATAGCTAAAAATAGCTGGGTAAACTGAGTGCTTTTGACCTTAAGAAACAAAATCTTTCTCAAATTTAAAATAAATAAAAGAAAAACCACAGAAAAATCCTGTGGAAGCAAAGATGTCAGTCTGTAAAGATATGTTTGGTATGAAATGGAATGAAATATGGTTCATCTTTTCCCTCTTTTTAAGGGACTTTACCACAGTTGTTTGGTTAGAAGAGTGAATGTTTCTCATTATTTGGATGGGTCAAGGCTTTTGGTCACCTCGTTCTATCCCCGCAGTTAACAGGCACACTGGCAGGGCATGGCTTTGCTGTATCCCTGACTGACAGCTGTCTCCTCCATTGTCAATCCTCAGCAAACAAGTGCTGCAGGAATGGTGGTTGTGAAAAGGTCAGGGTGGGCATCCAGCGCAAAGACCTCAGCCACAGCCTGAGCAGTTCCTACATATGATAACGTGGAGCACAAGGCCCTTAGTGCTGCTGTCTGGGGTCAAGACTGTGGCTGCCCCCCAGCTTCTGATAGCAACCACTGTGCCTTGTACACAGGGCAACTCTAGTGATCCTTCTGCTGCCAGAGATTACCTGCCACTAATGCACTGAGAGTTTTCCTCATTCACATCCACCGCATGTATTTCAGAAGCCATGAATGGGCCTGTTCCTCATGGATTTATTTTGTCCTGCAACTTGTTCTGGCACTCTCCATAATATGTGACAAGGCCCAAATTAATTTGGAATTGTGGTAATAACAACAATAGCACTTCCTTTAGTTAAGCTTTTAGTCCTATCTGGTGACTTCACTAGGTGGCCTTTCATAGCACCTGCTATTGCTTTTGTAGTATAATAATATCTTCTCCTGTTATGAAGAGCTGGACCTGTATTTGGATGTTGTGTTCAGTCAGCCTCAGTCTGTCTTCCAATCAGAATATATCCCAAGCTGCTATTTAGTGTTGCCAGACTCCCACAACAAGCTCTTGCAAACCCTGTGGTTTGTGGAAACTGAATGCTGTGGTTCTAACAGATCTGGCTTGTGCAGTGCACTGAAACAGACAGCCAGATTGAAAAACTGCCCTGGCCTTGCACTAGGGGGGCCAGACGTTGGTCTCCAGAACTAAATGGTGCAACATCTTCAAATGGCTGGTTTTAAACTCTGTTTATAGGGGGAAACCTCAACCTTAATTATCAAGTTGTTAATGTCACAGAATCACCTAGGTTGGAAGAGACCTTTAAGATCATCGAGTCCAACCATCAGCCTAACAGTGCCAAAACCACCACTAAACCATGTCCCTCAGCACCACATCTACCTGTCTTTTAAATACCTCCAGGGATGGTGATTCCACCACTTCCCTGGGAAGCCTGTTCCAATGCTTGATAACCCTTTCTGTGAAGAAATTTTTCCTAATATCCAAGCTAAACCTCCCCTGGTGCAACTTGAGGCCATTTCCTCTTGTCCTATTACTTGTTACTTGGGAGAAGAGATCGACCCCCACCTCTCTATAACCTCCTTTCAGGTAGTTGTAGAGAGCGATACAGTCTCCCCTCACCCTCCTTTTCTCTAGCCCAAACAACCCCAGTTCCCTCATGGCCTCTAGATGAGAATACATTCCCTTAAAAATATTTTTCTGTCTATTTTAAACATGGGCATGATTCTTGGAAACTGTATTCTGCTGTTCTAATCAATGCTGAATGATAACTCATGGTAGAAAGTGACATTGAACATGAAGACTCTAGATTTTGCATTTCTGTATTGATGCAATGGTCAAATTAAGCTTTATCATTAGCTAATACAGGGAGCGGAAAAAAATCCCGTATCTGATTCTGCAGATGTGTCACACTACTTGCATAGGCCCTTCTATGGGTTACAGGAAAACCACCAATACTCTCCGGCTCCTATCTGTTCCCCTCCCACCATACACTGAGTACACAGTGCTTGGATCAACCACTGGTTATGAACAACCATAATGATGGGTTTCTTCCAATGTCTTCAAATAGCAAGAAAGGAAGTGGTTTGGGCATGACTGCCATGCTATGCAACTGGACTGTCCAGCTGCAAATGTGAACATCCTGTACTGGGAGAGCACCCTTTGTCTGGTAGAGATAGTCAGAATTTTTCTCTTCAAACATTTGTTCGATAAAAAATAAAATTCCATAGAAAATGCATGCCCTTTCCTTATAAAAGCATTTCTTGGGCTTTTATTGAAAACCTAGATTAACAGAATCTGAAAGTGTAGACTTGACTAGAGGGAGAGTCATGCTTTCTGTGTAGATGCTTGGCTTCAACATTGAAAGTTTTCAGTATGCTTTTAAACTTCTAAAGAAAACATGAATAAATGATAATTTCTATTGGCATGGTAACCCTTTGGCAGTGGGAAGATGGGGCAGGAAGGGAATAGATGTACTTTCGTCACCCGCTCTAATCTTTGTACTTTGACACAAGGTTTTTTAGTGTGAGGCAAACAGACAAGTAGAGCTGCGTGTTCACCCTGTGGGGCTTCCAAGGGAGAGATGTTGAATATGTTTTTAAATAAATGGCACCATCATTATTTATTCATAGCTAGCATGCTAACTGAAAAATGAAAACAGCTACACCAGTTATTTCAACAAAGCTTTGGCTGGTTTCAGATACAATTCCTGTCAGTAGAAAAATAGGACCTAAGAATTTTGACCACTTCAAAGCTTTACCCAAATGATCTCTTTACTCAGTGACTGGTATTGTTTCTAGACATGTGTGCTTTATTTTCATGCTTTTTTTAAAAAAATTTGCATTAAGAGTTAAAACTGCAAATTCGGGACATGGCTGACTCAGCAGCATAAATTATATATGTAGCAGCTACTGATCTCTATACACAACATGGGATCATGAGTTGTGTTTTCCCGTTCTGAGATTACTGTGAACCTCAGTCCCTCTGCCACTTGGAATCAAAATTTCTTCTTTTCCAAGGAGTATTTGTTTTACCTGTTTCCCTGGAGCTAGAACTTGAGCACCTGACAGTGACAGGGCTTGACCGCATTTGTGACTACTTTCTGGAGCTCACAGGGAAAACATTCATGTTACTGAAACTGAGACCCAGACTGTGTCACTTAATGTTTTCCTGAACATCAGGGCTGGGAGGCTAACATGAACTAATGTGACAGATTTTTGGAGGGATCTGCCACTCAGATTCAGTCTCTTTGGGTCAGAAATTGCCACATGGAGCCTTGGGCCACACAAATTCTCTGAAATACGGCCTATGCTTTGAGCAGGAAATGTTGGATTATCCTGTCAGGGTTCACAGATGAAGCTCTTGGACGGAGTCCCTGTGGATGCGGCGTTACGGCATTAGTGCTGGGGACTCTGGAGATGTAGGTTTTGTTTCTGGTGTTGTCCTGGGCTTACTTTGTGGCCTTGGACAAGGCACATCATGTCCACAGCCCTGAGATCCTTTATGCAATGAAGATAAAGACCCCCCTCTCAAATAAGGCCTGCTGTCCAATACCCCCATTTTCATGCACAGAACTTTTAGGTTGACTCTGGCTTACCTTTACATGGTGGATGAAGGAGTGCACACTCCCTTTCTGCACTTATAGGGTTGTGCTTTCCTGCTCTCTGGCCCCAGGTGCATCTTACAGCTGGTAGCCTGATCTGCAGCGCAGCAGGCAGTGACACTGGTGTCAGAGTGCCTCAAAATAGAGGTGCTGCAGGAGACCTACTGCCTGGCTTTATCACCCTTCCTCTGGTTTTTTGCATCAACACCAGACACAACTCGTAGCACATGACCTAATGCTGTTTTTAGAGCAGGACCAGGACTTTAAACACTTGAGAGGCTTTCTTCAAGGTGGGCTATGTGTCAACAACTGTGGCACGAATGGCCAAGTCCGATCTCCTTCTTTCAGAAGCCCTAAAGCCTTTCAGGATGCAGGGTGCCCTTTCTCTGATTCTATCCTGATGAAATTTGGAGTCCAATGCTTGGGTTCCCCATGGGATCCCAAATGGACTCAAGATAGACCTGATCAGCTGGAGCAATGTGGGTTTACCAAAGTCCATAGATGACAATATGCCTGGCGCTCTGAGCAGTTAGTTGCCTTACTGCAGGCCAGGTGGCATGCAGAGCCCTCTTGGTGGGCTCAAAGCCCAGAGGGGAAGGGAGAAGAAAGAGCCTCTGTTTCCCACAATGGGAGACTGCTACTCCAGCAGAGCTCAGTCTGCTTAGACATTTTTTTAAATGGCTCTTCTGTGAACGCATGCCTAGTGTAAAAGCACTGCTGTATTTCAAGCTGAAAAAATCTTCATCATTTAACAAAGAGAAGTGGCATCTAGTTAACTGCCTGAAGCCACCATTAGTCCTATTGCCTCTTTCGCTTCTGGTAAAGTAGTACACGTAAAATGTGTTGCTCCCTAGAAATAAAATTGCTGACTCTTGCCGAGAGGAGAGCTGAGAACCTCCAGTGTCACACTGGCTTGCAACGGGCCAGGGCTGTGGACAGAACGGGGGATTGACGCCCTCTGTCGTTGGGAAGGGAAAAAAAAATCTGCAGCACAGCTAATGGTGTTCTTTCTCTGTCCTTTCTTTGATTCCCCCCTCCCCGTTTTCATTTTTACCTTTTCATGCAGTGGCTGGCTGCAGCCTCGCAGCTAACAGATGGCCGGTTTCATCTGGCGACCTGAGGGTCTCTGTCGCCAAGGAAATTCTTGTCACAAGTGGTCAGCAGGGCAAGGCTGCCCGTCCCTGCTGTCCTCGCCAAAGCATGAAGCAGAAAATTAGCCATGCAAATCTTTGTGCATTTTATTTCCAGCATGAGTGCGTACTGACGGAGTTCCAGATGGCTGAGGCACACGTCCTCTGGCTTGCCAGCACCTAAAGGGCAGCATTGCCACCTGCTCTGTGAAACACAGGTTGGCCCATAAAGTCTGGTTTGCAGAGATTACCCTTTATGCAACGTATAGTATGATAATGACCTTGTACGTTCCTCTCTCAGCAAATGTTTTGTAGTAGTTATTTACTGGTTTCATTGTAGTTGGTGGCAGTTAACTTCTTTTTCTTTTCCCCTCCTGCAGCTTATTTGCAGAAAGCTTTTTTGCAGCTTCAAGTCATGAAGCTTCACCTGCTCCTGCTTTTATTCTGAACACAAAGCCTTGCACTTCATCAGCATTAACTGATCCTGATGCATCCCAGACAATGAAATGATGGCTGTTGGGGCTATTAGGAGAAGCCTCCCTGGGCTGCTAGATGCACAATTTATAAAGTCTGTCTTTAACCTTTTGGAAAATGGAGAAATGTCTCATTATCTAAAATGATAGCCTTGTACACTGGAGAGTTTAGCTATTTGAACTACTTAACCAACCCTACTTCTAAGATTATTTTTTTTTATATTTAAAAATCTGAAGCTGCAAAAATTGTTATTCCTGTAGGTGAGAACATTTTCACCACACTTACAGGAGAGGGCTATACCCATGTGTATTCCGGTCTGTCATTCAAAGTCATCTGCTTGCTTGCTGTGTTGCATACACCTTCTCTTAATAGCAGCTCTTTCAAAACCTTACCTGCAGAAGAATAACCTTTAGAAATTGCAGGTTTCACCTGGTGGAAGTGAATGATCTATCCCCTACCCAGGAAGAGGCATAGATAATCAACAAGGGTATTATATGAGCTTGTTACAGGACCGATCTAAGGAGCACACTGTCACTTTGAGGGAGTTTCATGGACTGTCAGTTTGGTGCTGTGCATCCTCTGAGAAAGCAGTAGTCATGGAGGTCAGGTCTGCATGCTGCTTGGCCAGCTTTCAGCCAGAGAAAGAAAATGCCAATAATTGCAACAGAGGGTTAAACCAAACCCACAAAGTGATTTACCCAAAATCTCACAGGGACCATGTGAGCTAGGAATTATATCTCAAGCTGCTGAAGCTTAGATCAGTGTCTCAGACAAAATTCCTCTGCGAACAGCAAAACACATTGCAGCATGATCAACACAGGAGAGGTGCTGTGAGTCCCTGGGACCAGACCCTGAGTCCAGCATGCTCTGAAGATACTGGAGAAAAGCTACTTTGACCTCAAGTGCAGTGATGTCAGAGTGAGTCTCAGCTTGACATCTGCCTATTCTGCCTTGACGTAGGCTGTACCACACAGGACACAGACCCCCTTCTCCTGCAGAACGCAGGTTGGCAATGCAGCTCTAGGTGCTGCTCTGGGAAACGCAAAGAAGCAGTGCATCTGCAGCCCCTTTCTTTCCCCCCTCCCTGGATTTATCCCTGACTGGCCTTTGTACGGCCTTGCTATCTTCAAAGAGGGACATCAAAATTGTGTAAAAAACCAATCCCTCAACAGAATGGTGTCTAGACAGACCATACCGCTATTGTAAACAGGCTTAATTTTATATATGCTTTTGCTTTATGCATTGCAATAATTTTTGCTTTGAGGGAATTTTCATACAGCTGTTTGTTTTATCGCAGCACTTATTCTTAGAGGAAGCTGTCAGGAGCTGCAAAAACATTTTTCCTTCTCCTTTAAACCACTACAAAGCCAGCCCTTGAAACTGCTTTCCTCCCAGAGACCTTGGGCAGTGGTATTTGGATTGAGACTGGCTCCCATTGCGAAGCCATCCTGCTAGCCCTGTAGCATCTGAAATGTCACAGGAGAAGGTAGGCAACAAGTATCAAGGTCCTCCTTCACAGGCCTATAAGAATAGGTAATTGCTCATAAATTGCTGTTATGCTGCTTTGATTTCCTTGCTGAGGAGCTCTTAGCTGAGAAGACTGATACTTAAAGTGAAAAGAAAGAGAGGAATGATGTTACTTTCTGCAGCCGAATACAGTCAACCAATACTGCAGTTTTACAGATGTGGGTCAAAACTGCTGGGTTTTCATACATTTTCAGAGAGCACCTACTTGACAAATGCTCCCTACAGATCCACCAGCCTCATGCTGTCTGCTGGGCATTTAAAAGTAGATGATAGTGTTCTTTACCTTCCCAGGCTATGAAATAAATAGCATAACTATTTTCAGTGTCAAAGTCTGAATGCACTGTGTGACATATCAGAATTACAAACCTCCCAGCTCTGCAGAGCTGAGTTGTTATCGTGCTAACTCCTCCAATGTGAAATAATAGCCCAGCAATCGCCCTGAACTCCAGTTGTTGCAACAAGCAGGTACAGAACAGGCTCTTGTTGCATCCAATATATACATGAGCCCGCACTACATACAGAACTTTAGTATGAGTTCTGTAAGGGTGTGAGCAGGATTTCAGCCCACATTACTCCCAGGAGCAGTTGGGAAGTCTGGCTCTTGTCCAGCAAGAAAATACACTTCCTCAAGAGGGTATGATCTCTCAGCAGGATGGTACTTGATTTCCAGCATGCAAGTGCAAGTAGTGCACCACTTGCTCCTCTTGAAAGATTTAAGATGCTCGGCAGAAGTTATCTTGCCTTTGCCAGCATACTGATGGAGTGGTATAGAATGACTGGCATGCCTTCATCTCCGTTGCAATTTATGGACAAATAAATTAAGCCTTTGGGATCCTTTTTCTTTCTGCCAACCTCTGTAGTACTCAAACTTCTCCCATTCATAAGTCAGATGCCTTCTATTTGAATGATATGTGACATGTTATTCTGGTATAGGTTAAATGCCAATATAAAGGTATCCAGGGAGCCTGTAAAAGGCAAATGATAAAGGTAGTTGGTACGTAAGTAGCAAAGGGAGATGCTCAGTGGCTATGAAACCTTTCAATGTGATCTTGCAAGTCAAGTATCTCCTGGAGTTTGTACTCCTGTGTGGGCAGGTGTGAACTGGAGGAAGCCCTAGGCTTGGTCTCACACACTTAGAAGCTGTATTTACTCCTACATTCATTCAATAACCAGACAAAACAGTGGTGAGGTACAGACACAAAATAGCTGCTTCTTATGAATAGACTTTAATGAAATCCTATTTGTATAAATTTACTTCTGTCAATGTTTGAAACATAGGTGCTGGTTGTTATCTACTGCTCTGGAAATGTCGATGTTTTACAGGCCCCAGAGGAGCGCAGAGGTCTTACTGAATGGGAACAGGAGTCACAATTCCATGCAAGCCCCTGTATTACAAAGCATGAGGAATCTGATGGTTTCACAGCACAGATGGGAACACGGGGAAGCTGGAGTTTCCTGTCTCCCTTTGCATTTGCAGTGCAGCCTTACAGACCAACAAACTGCCCTGATCAGGTAGAAGGGTGCAGCTTTAAAATTTCTTGATGGGTTTGAAAAGGAGTTACCTGAATCCTTCTTTGGTTGCTCAGTTGATGTGCCATTCTGTAATACACATTGAATCCCTTTGTTCCTTTAGCACAACCTCACTTTCCTATCAGTGTCTTGAATTCTGCATGTGGTTTAGCACTCACCTTCCCACTCATGGAAGCAGACTGTCCATTATCCTTGCCTGCAAATGCTTACTTTATCTTCCCTGCCAGAGTTGCACATAGAAGCTTCTTTCTGCCACCCTGAATGGGCAGAAGGAGGACTTCTCCACTGTAGAGGACAAGTCCTTTCATGCAGGTGAATTGGTAGAAGAATGAAATGATGCTGTCCTGTGTGGCTCTATATCCGTCTTGTCACTAACTGATATAACACAGGCTGCTTGATGGGCACCAGAGCTGTCTCTACTTGCTACTTTAAAAGGATGTGTCCTGCATTCTGATTAAATCAGATGTCACAGCTGGTTTTACCCTGGTTTTGCCCCTTGGTAATCTCACAGGTGGTTGCAGTCTTCCAAGTAATGATTCACAAGAAGTTGTATAGCGTCTCTCTGCAGAAGGTACATCCTTTCAAAGACATATCTCCCATATGGGGTTTTTTTGAATTTATGTTAGGGCATGCAGTGCAGCAGAAGATGGAATGAGAATATGTCTTTCTGTTGGGAAGAGTAAGAGTATTGCACCCTAGTTTCCTAACTCTTTTTGCTTGTCTGCAAGGGAAAAGTTTGTCATAAAATTCATGGCAAAACTCCTATTGACTTCATCTAGGTATTCAGTGGGATAACAGTGTCACTGGAGAGACTGGAAAAGCACCTAAAATTGGCCGTATTATGGAGTAAAAGCTTTAAAGCACTCTCTGAAATGATGAACAAAGCCTGCAGCACAGGACATAGGACAGATTTATGTTCCAACCATAGGAGAGTTTTTCAGGGGGAGCTGAGAACATCCCACACCATCATTTCAGATGATGGTTTGACAAATAGGAACATCTTTCTCTTAGCACCTACTTGAATTTTTTTTTCTAATGCTCCATCCCAGCAAGATAAAAGGGGTATTTAAAAGTGTACATAAAAGGATTTAATTTTGTAGACACAAGCTTGAATTTTATTTTCTCTTTGCAGAGACTCTAAAACAGCAGCTGTGGAGTGGGTTTCTTTTGTTCTTTATTTTTTTAAATGGGCATTTTGAGAAATTCTGTGTGCAGAACAGGAGATGGAGCTATTTCCTAGCACGAAATGTATTTTGCAGCTTAGTTAAGCACTAACAATAGTTGCATGCTGTCCCTGATCCAGTTCTTACGTTATCATGACTGCATTCCCCCTCTAATTCCTCTCTACCCCTGAAAATAGCCTCTTTTTTAAAAGCCTAATAGTAGTTGTCAGCACATCAGGACGACATTTTATTCATAATCTGGGTTCGTGATTAATGGAATCAATAACCACCAATTTTTTGCTTATGTCGCTGGGGTAAGCAGCTCTCAGAGGTGACAGCTGCTTGTTTTGAGGTGAAAGAAAGGTTATTTGTATGGCTCACAGTTGCACGTCCATTTCAGCCACCAGGCAAAACATGAATTACTCTTGCAATTCTTTTCTGTTTTGTTTCTGGTCTCCTCTTCCATGATGTCATGTATTTATTCTCAGGTATCTAAATTAAATGTAACTATTTCTTTGTTTGGTTTCCTAAGGAAATGAGGCTTTTCGAGTCATGTTCCATGCATATGTGTGTGTGTGTCTGTCAGACTATTGCAATTAACTTTTGAACCACAGGTCAATTCTAGTGGCATTTGGCAGAGGGGCAGAGGTCTTAAAAACAATTACATTCCTGCAAATGGCCCAGAAATTGACAGCTGGGGTGATGGAGAAAAACCCTGTTAACACCCTGATAGAGGAGAAACCATCAATATTCATCTGTCGCCGAACATGAGAAAATCCACTTAGAAATACAGATCTCTTGGAATACTGACTTCATTGGTTTTGCTGTTCCTGGAATGCTTTTTGTTTGTTTATTTTCACTCAAGGGGTGTTAAAAAAAAAAAAAAGAAAGAAATAGAAATAAATGTATTTTATTTTTATGCTAAGAGTTGTAAGGCTGTTCTGGGAGAAAAAGCTGAAACAGAATCAATGGTTAGTTTGGGGTTTTTTGGTTTGTTTGTTTGCTTGGAAGATGTGCCAAAGAAAGAAATCATGCTCTCTGCTTCCTGGTTCTGGCAGGAAATAGAAACAGATTAGGATAAAGAGAAAATGTCATTTCCTGACTGCCTATAAGCAGGAATGCCTAAGAAGTAAGAGCATCTGTTAACATATAGCTATCCTATTCCACCTCTGTTATTCCTGGGAACAGATGCACAAACCCTGAAATGATTTTGTAGGTTCTCTCTCCCTCTCTTCTTCCAAAGCACCTGTGGGCTACCTGATCTATGAACAAAAGAACAGCAATGTCTAGCCCAGGTTTATTTTGCTTTTCTCAGTGTCGTGCTGTACTGCAGGGTACTCATTCTTCTTTTCAGACATGGAGGTGCCTCTTGGCACTCCTACTGTCATTGTAATGGCTACCCCAAGTCATGCTGCAAATAACGTGATACTGGTGCCTACCCTGAGCCCGCTTTTGCTCAGTAACGCAAAGATTTGTAGGTTTGCGGAATTTGAGATATGGCCAAAGGAAATGCTCCTGGTAGGCACATTTCTCCATCTGCTAGGAAGGATCAGCCTTGTTAGGTGAGGAAGGATCCTGCCTCCCTGCCCTGAAGAGCTGAGCTAGGAGGTAAGGAAGGAGATGTTAGTCCACTACATATGTGTGTGGTAGAACAGAAAGCAGAAAATGTCCAACAGTTCAATGTAATTAATCTTTTTTCAATTGTGAAATATATTATTTGGTTGCTTTTTTTTGCTCTTTCCATCATCTATGAGGTTAGGAAATGTCATGTTTCCAGCGCATGTTGGATGCATCTTTCCTCCTTGCCTGTTAACACAGAGCCATGTCCCAGACCTTGGTATTTCACACAGGCTGCCTCACCCACTCTTGTGTCTGTTCAGCACCATTCTCAAATCTATTTTCTGCCATTAACTGATTCTGGCTACAATACTCCAAACATTTGATGAATGCAACAAGAGTAGTTCACATCTCATCTAGCGTAATAAGAAGCAGTCTTTTCATATCCTATAAACTTCAGTGTCATTAAATTAAAGACCAGGATACAAATATTACTACATGCTTTCTTATTCAATTTGTGGTGGGGACAATTGGGATATTTTTATACGGAGTTTGGCACTATGCAGGCTTCTTCTAAAATACTGACATAATATAACTAGACTAACGTTTGTTTATCCTGAGCCCAAATAACCACCTTTTCAAATGTCTGGTTCATATCCATTCAAAATGAATTTAGCCAAAAATCCACCATGAATTTAGCAAAAAATGCACATGCAAAGAACAGCTAGAGGGAAAGCATAGTCCAGGAAAAACATTGCTGGGCTTGAAGAAATCTTGGTTTGGGTTGTAGTCTAAATTGCCAACAGATCTTGGGAGGTGCTTTCACTAATTTCCTCCCTTGTTTATATTGTATACTTATATAGCAAATTTTCTCATGGAGGGACTGTGTCTGAATTGTCTGTTTTATAAAGGAACTGGCCTTACTTGCTGTCAGGTTTCAAAGCTGTAAGTGCTCCCATGTTTCAGGTGAGTTACTAAGGAGTCGTGCTTGCTTACAGGAATTACACTGTTCAAACAAGGAGCGTGCAGGTTTCCGACCCACCCTCACATGTTACTGCAATGCAAGACAGCGTGGCTGGACCTGAATTAGCTCCTTCCTTCCACACTCACCTTTGATGCAAATGTGGGGACATTGCCCTGCCTCTGTCACCGTTGCTGGGGGCTCTCAACCCATCTTTGCCTCGAGCAGACTTCTCCCACTGCTCCACGGTGCTGAGCTTGTCCTAAGCCCCAACCGGCCTGGCTGCGACAGGGCTCATCCAAGCTGATGAATGTGGTGCAGGCTTACTGCCCAAGATCACTACTAGCTTCAGACTCATGGCACTTTTAAGGCTGTATTTTCTCACATGTAAATGTAGTGTACAAAATCTAGGCAGCTATGGATCTTGTGTTTACCATGGGTTTGGGGGGTTTTTGTTTTGTTGGAGATTTTATGCCTTGAGTTAACAAGGCATTAACTTGGGAAGCAGTAATCAAAATGTTGGTCATTTTAAAAAAAAAAAAAAAAGCCACCCAAAATCTATTTGAGTAGCATGCACAGTTTCAGCATTATTCCATTATTCATTAGAGTTAGTTCAGTTAACTGTGAAGAATTTTTGAAGAGATGATGAATACATGTTTTCTTGCGAACTCAGTGGATATTACATAATGAGAGCAAATAGCAAAGAGAATACAAGCCATATTTTTTCCCAGAGAAGTATTTTCAGTCCTTGCATCCACCAGTAAAGATGCTGACAAATGCACTTATTTTTTTGAAAATATTCACCAGGTATTTTGACATACTCTGACACATGAAATCCTTGACAGTGGTATTACATAGTAAGAGAGAGAGTATGTACTTTCAGGATATTTTGAGGTCACCTGTTCCTATTTCCAGATTGTAGGGTGAAAGAATGTGTTAGAAACAGTCTGAACTCCTACGATGGGTACAGGAAAGAAGGAGGGGGCAGGTGTTCACACATGTTCTGGAAGCAGAGGACAGAAAATGCTGCCAGGGTGATTTTATTGTAGCTGGAGAAGGAAGTCCCAAAAGCTGGCAGATGTGGAAACTGTCAAACTCGGGTTCTTCTGTCTTAATCCAATTTTTTCTTAGCCGGATCCTCCTTTTGTTCAGAGATTTTTGTTTTGGCAAATACTGTATTTCTCAAAACAGCTGAACTGTGTGACACAGGGATTGATGATAGACAGAGGTCTACTTGTGCTAAGGAAGTAATAGGCTCTACCTAAAATAAGAGACATTGTAGCTCTCCAAGAGGCTGCCCATCTTCTCTGAGGCAAATTTTCTCCCTGAATCTTAGAGATGTCTGGCTAAAGCACAGAAGCTTGATGTTTTATTAGAATTATGGTCTTAATCTGGACACAAGAGTGTGAGTGAGATGATGCAGATTCCCTTGCCTCATGTTCTTAGCCTAGTTTCTGACAAAAGCTTGGTTCTGGTATGTTTTCTTGATTCTTTAAAGCAGAATAACTTGTATTCCAGTGTGATGGTAAATCTGCCACCATACCAAACATGTAGCCTTTAATCAGTGACCTAACCACCGCCCAAAATGAAAATTAGTTCGAGTCATTTCTGAAATCAAACTGGTATTTTAAGTGTTGAACTCAAATGGGACCAAAATATTAAAACTTCACAGCTGCTGTAACTGAACTCAAAATGCATGAGATTGCCTCCCTGACTGAAATTTAATTGTCCTGGCTGCCAAGGGACTGCATGATCTTTCAAGCTTCAGTGTACCTAGCTCTGGCATAGAGCAAATTAAATTTTCTTACCTTCTCATCAAGGTCAGCAAGTCATAGAATCATAGAATTGTTTAGGTTGGAAAAGACCTTTAAGATCATCGAGTCCAACCATTAACCTAGCACTGCCAAGTCCACTGCCATTAAAAATTTTCACCATGTGAAAGCACTGGCACGCAGTGATCAAATTACTTCTCAGTCTTCACTTTGATAAACTGAATAGATTAAGCTTCTTAATCAGCAAAGTAGCACTTCTGCGGTCCTCTTTTGTTCTCTTTCACATTTCTGTGGTCTTCTCCAGGGTGAACACCAAACCAAAATAATCTAGTGCTGTTTACTGAAGCCAACCCCTTTCCTTTTTTGATAGTTTGAGATAGAGTAAGATATCAGAATATGATACTGGTTTTCAGTTTGTATATTTGAGTCATGCTGTTTGGGATAAATGTTCTGGTTAAAAACCAAGGTATGCGAAAATGAAATTCACTCGATGAATGCGTCCTCAAAAACAGATCAGTGCAAAGATACCGCAAAGAAGGAGGAACAGCAAATGCAACCAACAGATTTAAATGCAAATTTAATTTTTAATTAAAAAAATGGTAGCTATGAAAAGTTCAAGTATGTTCCCTAGTGGCTCCTTAGTGGTTTGTTATTGCCTCCATACTCAAATAATCAATAATAGGCAATGCTATTTTATTTAGGATCTGTGGATTCTGATTCTTAAAATAAATGTTGTGTTACTTAATCCTTATTTCAAAAATATTTACTGTGAGTTGATGTTTCTTTCCTCAAAGAGACATCAACAGAGGTTTTTACTGAATACTTAAAAAAATTTCATAATTTATTATAGCATTTTTTGCTATTTCATTGTATTTGCCAGACACCCTACTAGAGTAGTATTTAGTTCTGCCAAGCAGTGTATAAGCTTGAGCTAATATCTATTTTCATGTCTTCTGATACAACATTTCAGATTATTTTTTCCTGAAGTGTCACAGTGAAGGAAGAGGCTACTGTTTGTTTTCAGTTAATAACTCCATATTCAAATATGGCATAGATCTTCCAAGTCTCTGTCACTTGAATCAAACTACTTCCTCAGCAGACTTCTGTACTACTTCCACCTACTCACAAACTAAATTGGGCTATGCTTCCTTTTGTTTATTAATTCAACTTCCTCTCTTTTTCAGATGAACTGTCCTTTGTGCGTATCATCATGTCTGGGTTCCAACCCCCCAGATTTTTTATCATGTCTGTTTTATAATTACTGTCTCATTTGGTAGTAAAATAGCTGTTAGTATAGGTAGCACTATTCCCTGGCTGATAGTTATCTTCATGGCTTTTCCTGCTATCTGTCACCACCACAAATATTTCATTAGTTAGTGGTTTCCTCTCTCCCCTCCAGTTATATAGGAACTGTCAGTCACACAGCAAATGAATGCTGCAGGAAATCCACACTGCGATCTCATATAATTCAGCACTATAATTTCCTCATCTGAATCTAGTCCTGTTAAAAAAACAAACACTATCTAGTGTTCTCAAGCCTGCATTTTGTTCTTGTGACTAGCCTGAGAGGACTTTTCACTGTAGGATGATTTAGTGCCTGGTGTTACGATTTAATCTGTGTGGCTTTCACAGGGAGAGGCTTTGTGGCCCTGCAACTTAAAAGAAGTTGAAAGTCCACAAAAAAGGCTCTGGAAGGATGCAGAAAAGGCTATGTGCACCCTTTGTCTTGGCATATGTTGAGAAATGAGGAGAGGTTTTGCAGAACATGAGGGCTATTCAGTGTCTAATTTGGAGGCAGCTGAGACAGGAGGGAGTCTTTTGAGGTTTTCTGTTGAACAAAAGATAAACCCACCCGATTTTTGCAAGATTTCTTCAGATACTGAGTCAATATGCCTCCAGAAACGAAATAGGCTATAGTCAGCTGGCCACTTTTTTTCTATTACACATCAACATGTCAAAGCCAGTTAACAGTAAACAGCTTTGAATTTAAAGGTCTTCTCCTCCAGTGTGGATGTGGTGTGTAATAGTTCTTCCCTTCCTTAGCAGGGGCTGTCATTTGACTATTGCATCACACCATCCTTTCATGGATGTCCTTCCAGCGACGTTTGCTTCCAAATAAACAGTTGCTTTCCTCTGACACTGCAGAAAATCTGTTTAGTTGAAGTGAAACACGAGAGAATGCATTCCTGAGCTGTAAGTGCATTTGAAATTATTTGTCTTCATTAGCACAATACTTTGTATTCTCTTTTTCCCAGTTCCAGCATTCGACTAACAATATTTCAAATTTTGATCTCCCCTGCAGACTCCTGCAAAATCCTTTGGGCTGATTCTCTGATGTCTAATATGTGTGTGTGTGGCGAGGGGATATGTACAGCTCTTTCCCACTGTGGATGCACCAGTGGGATCTCTGACTTTCAAAGGACCACCTATTTTCATTAAACCCGTGGGAGTTTATATTTGAGACTTGTACAGAGTGGTCATACCACAGAGATAGTTAAAACTGCTAGGCTAAACCACATTTTTCACTCATTTGTTTCTTAGTATTTGCTCTCTTGCTCTTGAAAGACGCTGATAATGAAAGCAGATGGACATGTTCAGAGGAGAGCTACATGGATGTGCAGGAGAGGAAGGAGCTGTGCTGCCCAATGAAAACTACTCAGGCTTCACATTCAGCTTAGTGATCTCTCCTCGTTCCCACTCAAGTGAGAGTTTTAAGGATTAGTAACCACAATAAGTACCTGGGACATGAAACGCTGTGACGTTAACCTGTTAAGCAGCAATGCGCATTGTGTGGTATGTGAAGGAAGAGACTCCTGCTTTGATCTCTGTCCAGTTCTCCTACAAAGTGCCAGACACGTAGTTGACTTCATGCTCTTCTTGCTATACCTGCAGACACAGAACAAAGGGAAACGCTGCAGGATTTGTCCTGCAGAAGAGCAAGTTTGCAACACTTTCAGGTTATAAATTGTTGTTTCCTCATTTCCTTAGATTGAGCTAATGCTAATAAAGACCCAGCCTATCCCTAATTACATGTGAAGAAACAAATCCTAACTGCTTTGGTAATGAGTGCAACTGAACCATGTTCTGTCTTAAAGAACTTGCACTGTCACCAGACATTTCTCTGTCACAATTATTCTAACTGGAATTAACCTAATAGCAGATTGGCTGTCTCATTAAGTAGTTAATTAGTACGTATTTATGTTAAAAGGACATCTTAGTGTTGCTTTCTGTGTTTTCCCATGTTCTTAAGGCTTGAATAAAAATTTTAATGCTTTTTCTATAAAAAGATCCTTAATTAGGTTACACTGAGAGTGCCAATTAGTAAAGGTTTGAAAGTAAGTTCCCAGAGTATTCCTTGCACTGCTGTCATCCTCACAATTGAAGTAGGCAATGATAATCACACATTTGCATCCTGTGGGCACCATGTAGCAGATGATATATTGGGGTTGGAACAGCAGCTCATTACCTTTTTGTGATTCCTGATACGCGTTTGCTAACAGTATGAGATTAAATCAATTTCTTTGGTGAGCTTCTTACAGCTATAGAGAACCTGTTTCCACCTGAGAGGTAATCCTCGTGGAGCAAGAGCTAATGTCTTCTCTAGGATCTGTTCATGAAACAAACCTAATCCCCAGACTGCCTGAAGGCTAACGGTGTTCTGGGAAGCAGCATGCTCCAGATCCTGGTCAAGGATGCGTAAGGCTGAGAGTCTGACTGTGACTATGTATTTCACACAAAAATAATGCACACATACACGCACACCCCACCCCCCCAGTGTTTCAGACAGTAAGTGAAGACAGAAGTGTTTTGTGTAGTGGAATTGCTAAAGTGTGTACAAGTGTCATATGGATATGAAACCTAGCATTCACAAGCACAGTAATGTTCTCTGTCCACCACCACCTTGAGCAAAGCATGATATTTAGCAAAAACAGAGTTCCATGTAGTTTTATTGTTCAGAGATTTTACTTCTCCCCCACTCCCCTCCCAATGGGGCAACCCTACCAGGGATCATGGGTATAGCCCGAAAACATGTGGTAGTCCTTGAAAACACAACTTTTTGCTGGATGGTAACCTGT
This sequence comes from Burhinus oedicnemus, assembly GCA_008921705.1. Taxonomy (NCBI): domain Eukaryota; kingdom Metazoa; phylum Chordata; class Aves; order Charadriiformes; family Burhinidae; genus Burhinus; species Burhinus oedicnemus. The sequence continues at coordinate 175,234 of VFFE01007062.1, read as the reverse complement.
GGTGTTGAGGGAGAGGCTGGAACTATTGCAGAGAAGTTAAAATATATATGTGTGCATACACACGCACACAAGTATTGTTAAGGCTGTATTCAAAAGTCAGTTGAAATCACCTAGGGGTAATTGTTATTATCTTTGCTCTTTCCACTGAATTTATTTTGTGCTAGCATTGATCAGTCCTGTGACATTTATGGTAGAAAAAAGTAATGGGGAACTGTGATATCACATGCTGTAGCTCATGTTTTGTTTTGGGGGGCTTTTTTCCCTTCAAAAACAACGTTGCTCCTCACAGTAACTTGGATGGGCTTTTTGAGGAGGAAATGTTCTTTGTTCTTTTTTTTTTTTCTGCCTCTTTCCCTACAGTAGCACTCAAATCAAAGCCAGAGGCAGGAGTGTGGAAAAATAGCTGCTATTGAAAAAAACAGTGTGATTAGTGTGCTGGATGCTTTCCTGTCAGCGTGGAGTGAAAAACAAACTTGTTAGCAGAGCTCAGGCTTTCAGGCCAACCACCTGCTATCTATCCTGGGTATTCATAGGCAGAAGACATGGATGCAAGTTGCCTTCCAAAAACGAACAAACATCAGTTTCCGTTTGTAACTTCCAGTTTATAAATCTTAACTAAAACAAAAAAACTTGTCACTAAAGCTAAGTAGTTCACATTATTTAACTGAACTAGAAAAATTTGTCATAACTAATAGTGAAATACTATCTGTGTCAAAATCAACAAAATAAGCAAATTGGTTTCAGTGCTTGATTAGTTAAATCACCGTGCTAACACTGCAGTATAATCAATCCTTGCTGTCCATTGGGTATAAATCTCACTAGGGAACCTTATTACAGTCAGTCAAACCTCTAATTGGAATCTAGCAAAGTATCCACTTCCATCTTCAAAGGAGTCGGCATGATCTTGTCAGGATCAGATATCTTAAATTATGTTATAGTCTTAGAAAAAAAAAATACAATTTAAGTCAACTATAAAAACATCTAAAAAACATGCTGGCATAATAAAAACACTCGCACAATGTTTATTCAACTGCAAACCTTCAGACTGTGATATGTGTTAGCTATTCTGCTGTGTACTAAAGACAACGTCCTTACTAATTTTGGCAAGCAAGACACTTAAGAATAGTATATATTTGAGCAGTAAGACAGACAGCTTTAAATCTTGATAGAGAACACTTACCTATTAAACACGGCAAGATGAAACCAATAAGCACTAAAAAATGTTCACTTTTGTAGATTTGCCTGCTACCTAAGTGTTTTCCTCACAGCAGTCAGTTTGTTTACAATTGTGAAATATGTTGTCATTTTCTTTTTGCTTTTTAGACAAAGAATATCTATGCATTTAGTATCTCACTATGTTTTGTATTCCTGGCAAACCAGGACTTCTATTTTTCCTTCTCAGACCCTTTAACATGGGAAACTAAAATACTGTCTTGCATTGTCTAAAATTATATATGTATGTTAAATAGTAATTTTAAAATTTTACTTTTACAATTATAGTATCTGTTGGACAACTCAAAAGAAGAAACCCATTCATGCAACCTTCAATAGGTGGTTCAAATGCTTTTCCTTGAGTATGACATGAAACAACAGGTTTAATGTGCAGAACTTGCATATTAAGTATTAGCTGTTCTTTGTGTTTTGGGGGAGGGTTCCTACGAAATAAGTGCTTATAGTGCAGTATATTATTATGCCATAACTGTAGACATGAATTGGATCCAAGTTAGCTAAGCAATGATTGCAAACACCTGGCAAATGTGTTGAGAACCAATTGGTCATGTATTGAACATGTAGTAACAATCATATTACTGTACTACAGACTTCTTCAGTGATATGAAGGTTTTTCAACACGTAAAGTTCTACCATTTCTCAAAAGCAAGTAGAACTGTCTATACCTCCATTTTATGCAGGCAAGAGCTGTCAGTGGAGTTATTGCTGGTTCAGCAGAAGGTTATAGTCAAGACAATCTTAATGAAGCCTGGGGTCTCCAAATTCATTAAATGAGAGATTTCATTCATCCTATATTTACCCCTTTCATCTGTGAGCAGTGCAGTCATTTGTAATTTTGAAAATTGGGTGTAAAATATGTAAGAGAAGAATTCTATTCTGAGGGCATTTTGCACACACTTGCTCACAGGCGTAATCCCAGAGAAGTTCTGGGCTGCCAAATTGCAGCAGCAAGCAAAATGAAAAAACACTTCTTCCTGTTTCCTCCAAAATACCATGTGTGAGAAATCATACTGGGGGAGAAATAGCTGCAACAAAATGTTACAATATTTTTATCAGACATTGCGTTTGTACTGCGTGTATTCTCTGATTTTAAAAATATGTAAAGCGCCTGTGTGACAACATAATTTCCTGCTTAACATAAAGAATTTGGTAAAGACTAGGTATTTTCTTTCTTGTATTTTACAGCTGGAGGCATGAAGATACCAGAAGTGACTGATAGGCATCAGTCATCATGGGCTAGGGACAGAACTCATGTTCCTTAATTTCTAGTTTCCTAGAAGTACTGAAATTTATTTAATTTCAGAACTGGAAAGGAACTCAAAAGTTAGTTTCACATGGAAACTTTACTCAAAATAATACTGAGGAATTGTCACACTTCAATCAACTGGATTAAAGCATTATTTGGATTTTGACCTTTCATCATATTCCATTACTGGAATATGCTGTGGAAGTTTTGGTTTAGTTTTCCAGAAATTTTGGATTTACTAATAATTTTGGAGGTTCTGGGTAGAAGTGGAGGACTTTTGATAAGGAATTTCTGATAATATCTAACCTTATTTTTTTCCTCTCTCTGATTTCAAATGCATGTTGCTTCTAGCGCAACGCTGATGCTCTGCCCTCAACAAAGGAGCATGAGGAGTGAACTCAGATTAAATGAGTGATGTGCACCAAGAGGAGCAGACCCCTCCATGGCTGGAGTCAGTGTTGGCACTCAGGTAGGTATAACATGCACCCTTTTTACTTTCTATGCGTCTGCGTATGCTGACCCAAAATTACATTCTGGTGTTCCTGACTAGGCTTTGAAAGTGATAGATAATTTAGGAAGGCAGTAGGAGAGGGAGGAGGAGGACAGTCCCTCAACCAGAATAAACCTGCATTAACTAATTCATCATAACTCATTGATTTCACTACCATGACATCAGTTTATCTAGTTGAGTATCTAAGCCTCTCTTAAAAAGATTACGCTGGCTTTAGCAAAGCTGTGATGATTTACGCCTACTTAATATCTGCCCTCTGCAACATTGCATGCCTACTCTTATATTAATATACACACAGAAACTTGTTTGAAAAGGAGTTAGAGGTGCTGCTATACACTTGATGTATGTCAAGTGACTGCAGAAAAGTGTGAAAACAGAAAGTAAGCCCCAACCCCGTATCTCAGTACATAACTTCTTTGTATCAATAAATGCATTTTTCTCAACTGCAGCTCTGACAGTACACCTCTGCGTTGACTCAGCTCTCTTTTACACAAAACTTCTGTCAGTTTTTCCCCTTTCCTCACAATCAATACTGGTTGTGGATGATTAGAACAATAACTCATTGTATCAGCCCAGTGTGAACAGCATTGAAGGTGTTGTATTGAGATTGTGTGACTGGATTTTTATAGGTGTGGCGGGCTGATCGGATGTCATTCAGCCCTGGTTCTCTCAGCATGACCCCACCTTTCCTCTCTGCTTCCCTCCATTGTTAATGAGGCCCGAGTACGCCTGCTCTTGACTTACTAGTTGCACTGGTGTGGACTGGAACTGGACAGTCATGAAGTGGAAGAGTGTTTATCTTTCACCAGTATTCCTGCCTTGAACATGCAAAGTTAGATTTCAGTTCTCTGTCAAGTCACAGATAGTAACATGCTAAACCCAATTGTTTAACAATACTGCACATGGTAATTAGGTATAAAGCTTTCTGTTGTAAATAGTTTTACAACAAACTTTGACCTTGGATAGTTCTGGTGTGCCCTTGGCTGGAAATGAGGTTTTAAAGGTGGAATATTTAACATGGGAGCGAACTGTAAGGGCTACAATGCTTCCTACCTCCATATTATTCTAATATGTTGTAATCTGGAGAAGTGAAAAGAAATCAAGTGACTGTCAAATTATTGAAGCCTTTCATAAAGTGTAGGACTGCTGAATGTGTTTGGTGTTCCTTGACTGTTTAAATAGACAATACAGATTTGTGGTCTTTTTTTTTTTTCCTAGTATAAGTAATAATGCTAAGCAAATTATGTGTATTATTTTCTGTAAAAATTGTTTTTTCTCTTCTAGTATTTTTTTCCAATGTACTTTGTAATCATTTGTCTGGAAATGCAGCATTGCACTGGTATCTTGTCTTACCACTTTTCAACAGTTTGTTCAAGAACAATTGGGTTGGCGCTATATCCTTGATTTTTCAGCATGTTTGTAAACTCTCACTATATTCCTTCAAGTCTGAACATCCACTAAACCTTCCTTTGTACCTCAGAAGTTACCTGGAATGTCTCTCATTCATTCAGTGATAGAAGAAGCAATATAAGATTATGCATAGACTGAATGTTACTTAGCAAGTGTCACTTTTTTTCTCAGAATAAGCTTCCTCCTGACATAGTTTGCATAACCATATCACATTTGACTTGTCTGAGAGTGAGGGTTTGTATTAAGTTAGAAATACAAAATTGGGCGCAAGATACATGTAAAATTTGAACACACTGAAGAAGCAGATACTTCTGGGACTTTGAGATTAACTGAAATTCTCCATCGGAATGGAGAAAATGCTTGGTTTAACTGCTTGTATTTGGTGTTTGACTGCTAAACATAGAAATTATTCCTTAATGTTCATGAACAAGCAGGCAGAGCTGTTTTCACTAGATCTCAACTGTGCATATAGACAAACGTAGGTGGGTGTTCTTCAGATGACTCCCTTTCTTGTGGTAAGAGTGGGAACGAGAAGTCTGGAAAAAAGTTTAAAGAATTGAAGCTTGAGATACTGTATTGGGTTTGCGTGGAAAGGTTTTGGTAGTAGGGGTGCTACAGGGGGGGCTTCTGTGAGAAGCTGCTAGAAGCTTCCCCTATGTCTGATAAAGCCAATGCCAGCCGGCTCCGAGATCGACCCGTCACCGGCCAAGGCTGAGCCCATCAGCGATGGTGGTAGCGCCTCTGTGATAACTTATTTAAGAAGGGGAAAAAAGACCAATGGTGCAATTGCAGCTGGAGAGAGGGGTGAGAATATGTGAAACAAGAAACAAGACACCAAGGTCAGTGAAGGAGGAGGTGCTCCAGGCACCAGAGCAGAGATTCCACTGCAGCCTGTGGTGAAGACCATGGTGAGGCAGGCTGTCCCCCTGCAGCCCATAGAGGTTAACAGTGGAGCAGATATCCACCTGCAGCCCATGGAGGACCCCATGCTGGAGGCTGTGATCCCCTGGGAAGCCTGCGCTGCTGCAGGCTCCTGGCAGGTTCTGTATACCCGTGGAGAGAGAGAAGCACATGCTGGAGCAGGTTTTCTGGCAGGATTTGTGACCTTGTGGGGAACACACACTTGGAGCAGTCTGTTCCTGAAGGACTGCACCCTGTGGAAAGTACCCATGCTGGAGAAGTTTGTGAAGAACTGCAGCCCGTGGGAAGGACTTGGGTTGGAGAAGTTCGTGGAGGACTGCCTCCCGTGGGAGGGACCCCACGCTGGAGCAGGGGAAGAGTGTGAGGAGTCCTTTTCCTGAGGAGCGAGGAGTGGCAAAACCAACATGTAATGAACTGACCACAACCCCCATTCCCTGTCCCTGTGCACCACTGTGGGGAAGGAGGTAGAGAAAATCGGGAGTGAAGTTGAGCCCGGGAAGGAGGGAGGAGTAAGGGGGTAGGTGTTTTAAGATTTCTGTTTTCTTTCTTATTATCCTCCTGTGATTTTATTGGTACTAAATTAAATTAATTTTCCCCAAATCAAGTCTGTTTTGCCCGTAACAGTAATTGCTGAGTGATCTCCCTGTCCTTATCTCGACCCACGAGCCTTTCGTTATATTCTTTCTTCCCTGTTCAGCTAAGGAGGGGGAGTGACAGAGCAGCTTCGGTGGACACCTCGCATCCAGCCAAGGTCAACCCACCACAGATATGAACTGAACTCCTCACTTTCTTTAAGGTCCTGATCATAGTGCTCTAGAGGGGCTGTATTTTATGACCCTCCATTGCAGCCCCTGATGGATTTATAGACACATATGCATTATCTGTTGAGTCATACAAGCTTTCCTTATCAAAACAGCCTCAGCAACAAATACTTGTGTTGGATATAGCTTTAGTAGTGAAAAACAGATCCATCATGTCAAGGAGGGAATGGGCTTGTTAGTATTCAAAAATCACTAAAGATGAGCTTCTGTGGGGTGTAGCCTCCCTCCTTGTCGAGGTGGAGTGGCTAAGCATTTCTCAGGACCAGGGCTATAGTCATCAGTCTTATCAGCTTTCAGTGATGATAGGCTCTATGAAAGCTAGATGCAGATGATCTCTTTTTGAAAAAAGCCTATACATTTATATTTTTTTCATAACAGTTGTATTCTCTTCCACAGTGAAATGTAATCAACATACATTTACATATTTCATGTAATCAGGACAAGTGGAGGTGCATGCTAAAAGCGGGATATTGTGGTCAGAGTGTGCAGCTTCATCTTGGAATAATGCAACTATTTACAAAAAGCCAACTGCAAAAATTTATAAAAAGCTTAACCCGTGCACTCTTGTTTATTCATTTGTACTTAATTCTGTAAGAGTAATCTTTCGTAACACAGTCCTTCTAGAAACAGTGACTTTGGAAAAATAGCAAATTCTTTCTTGAAAGACAAGCTCTCACATCGCATCGGTCAGCTCTGCCGGCTCTAGTAACGAAATTAATGCTTACTGATTTTTACTTTGTTTAACTCTATGGAACAGTTTAGACAAGAGATTAAGCTGAATTCCACTTCAAATCATGAATTATCATCTAAGCACTTAATAAATGTCAATTAATAATTTATTTAATTTTTATCCTTTTGAAGAAAATATGCTAGGACAGATGCTGTCCAGGATGTAATTAGAATACAACAGGATTGCACAGTTGTAACCGGTGATTTAGTTTACCTTCTAGGAACTATTCTACCACTGAGAAATATGAAAGGGAAGGAACACATTTGGCTTTCTCAAAGGGACTTCAAAAAAACCCACATCAATAATCCAGGTTTCTAACTCCTGACAGTTCTCAAATCGATGAACCCAACAATCCATTTCAGAGATTTTATAGAAACACCAGGTTTCTAATGGAAAAATACATGTGAGGAGAACTCTTGTACCCCTCTGGATGCTTGCCTATGCAAAGCTGTTTTATTTATCTAGAAAAATGTATTGGGCCAGAAAAAGCTATGGGGTTTTTTCCTTCTGAGAGCCAGGTTTCCTGTGCTTTGAAAATGCACTATTCAATGGGCAAGTAAAAACCCATTTTTTTAATATATTCTTTTTTAAAATATATATTTATGTATACAATAAATATATATATATGTATACAAGCATATATATTTTATACATATATATGTAATATATGTAACATATGTGTTTTATAATGATGTATGTGTTTATATTAAATATACGGACAGATGTATCTCAGAAAATGAAAACCAGTATGCAAGGGTCAGCACAGTTCACAAAATCTTATTAGGCTTCAGCAGCCTTTCCTCTTCTGAAGTCCATAAGGTGCGTTCTGGCATCTGGATAAGCATGTTTGATATGGATGTAGATTTCTTCAGTGGACTACCCACGACCATCCTTTTTTTTTAGTACCTGACTTCTCTTTCTTTTCTTTTGCTGCCAGCAGAAGGAATGTGCCATCTCCTCAGTTTTGGCATCTGTGAGCAAGACTCAGCACCAGCACCTGCTCCTTCCTGTCCCGATGATGTGGCTAGGGCTTTTTTCATGGGTAGGAGCATGCCAGGGCCCTCCACACTTACTTTGTGAATGCACGTCAGCAATCTGAATCTGCTCTCCCAGTCCCCACACAGGAACAGCTCAGCTTGTTACCATTTCTAGCACATCTTCATCTGTTGCTTGATTTACTGCAGCTATAAAGCAGCAATTTCCTTCTATTTCTGAGGGGCAAAAAAGGAGGCATCATTATAATTTTAAAAGTCACCAGAAGTTATTCACATCAGCATTATGCTGTGTTTTTCCCTTCCCCATTTATCTGTTTGTCAAAGCAGAATGCTTTCCAATGTAGGAAGAGCCCGTGGGGGAAAGCACTGTGCTACAGCACTGTTTTCCAGTAACTACAAGCAAAGAGTTTATTAGCTTACTTTATAAATTCTCTCATGAACTTCCATGAATTATGGAAGTGACATCCTACAGACTGTGTCCCAAAGCTCATTGACTTGAGGTGTCAATCAAGAAGGTAGAAGCTCAGACTGAAGTTTTTCCCGTGGTTAAAATACATATGAAGGTGCCGTAAGGATTCTTTACTGCCTAACGAGGTGCTCTCTCACACTGCAATAATTTCCTTGATTGCAGCACTAAAATAGTCCCTTTTCAATCTACCTGTTTGTTTTAATGAAAAACGGAAGAATTCAGTATGGTTGAGTTATTCTCCTTAGTCAAATTTGCTTGAATTTTGTCAGTAGGTTCAAAAGTTGATAAACAAAGAAGAGACGGGTGAAGTAAAAAGAAAGATCCTGGAGATGGAGTTAAAACAAAAAAAAAGGGAGGTGGGGGGGAGAGAAAAAAAAAAAAAATCAAGTCTTTTTCTGGGTAAGTGCTTTGCTTATCCAGGAGTTAGCAGCTTTCATTTGTGCTTGCTGTGCTTAATGTCACAGGCACAGGGTGTGTAATGCCATGTGGAAGCCGTGAGTGGCAATGCTTGTAACAAAGCTCTTCATTCTGTAAACAAGGCAAAAATGTGCTTTAAAGAAGGCCTTAAAGATTGGACCTATTACAAAGATCAGAACTGGCCAAAATTATTCTACCCAATTATTATATGACTGGAAAGCGTGGCCCCAATGAAAACAAAACGTTTCATTGTGAGTAGTGAAGTGATCCCAAAAGAAATCTGAGTTTCCTAGCACAGGAAAAAAAAAATATTTTCATTGTATTAGCTGAAATGATACGGTTTAAATGAGGCATTTCAACTGGTTCTTACATGAAATTGTCAATTGAATAAATCTCTTCCTTCAACACAGTTCAGTGTCACTGAATCAGCATTTTCCAATGAAAAAGTAATTTACTAGCAAAAACGTCCAGTTTTGATCTTTATAATACTTTCCATAAAGCTAAGAAGCTATTGTTTTTGAGAAGGGTGGTCCAAGCTTCTTTTCATAAACACTTCTTGTTTTAAGTTGGCAATGCTGTCACAGAGGAAGGGTAGAAGTTAGTAAATCTAGTGGTCTTAAATGCATTGAGGCAGGCATTGTCAAAATGCTCTCATCCTTATTCTGTCCCTCTCCACTTCCTATTGTTTCCACAGGAAAAGAATGTTTTTCTTCGTACTCGGAGAGATCTGTCTTACTTCATTGTTATGAAATAATGAATGTGCCTGTTTTGTTTTTAACTTGTTTTTTTCAATTTGTTGTTTTCCCCACTTACTAGTTAGGCTCCCTTATGAGGAGTATGTGTACTGAGAACTGTGGGTTGAGGGATTGTTTTCTTATCTAGCATTAATGGATTTTTCTTGAAAAATAAAATTAAATGTTAAATGAAGGGTAAAAGGTGGGCAGTCATTTTAAATGGTTATTAACACTAATTGCAATCTGTGGTTTTGTTAGGGGAAAAAAATAAATCCAGAAAACACTGACCAACAGGGAACAGCAGGTACTCATTAGAAGTGTTAAACTGAACATTAATAATACCGTTGTGTGTTTGGAAACCATGGCAACAGTAGGGAGTGGCAATAAAGATAATTTTCTAGTGTCTAAATACATTAATTAAAAACTGTGCCCACCTCTACTCTTGGTCCCAATGGCAGATAACTCCCCTAGAATAATGTTTACGGCATGTGGACGTGAAAGGGGAAAATGCCATAGAATAACTGGTGAAAAAAGAAGTATGAAGGCAAGGTGAGGCATTTAATTTTTTCCCCAACTTTCTGTCTAAACTGAAGATAAAAATACTTGGAAATTTGTGGTTATAATGGACGTTCAAAAGTCTCAGCCAGCTGACTTCAGATTCAGTAGTCATTAAAATCTTCTAACAGTGTATCTCAGGAATAGTTTACCTGAGAAGACCCTCCTTCACTGGGAATTTTTAAGAACAAGTTGTATAAACATCTGTCAGGAATAAAATAGAATTTATTCTGGTTTATGACAAAGGAATAAACTACATGGTCTGTTGGTTCCAGCAACATTTTTTGGCAGTCACAGAGCAAGAGCTGCTAAGGGTGTGCCCATGCTGTAACTTTCCAGTGTTAGCACTTGGAATGGAGAAGAGTCCCTGATCTCACAGGATGCCAACTGAATAAAGACAAATAATCAGTGAATTCAAATTCTATATTGTTTCTCATTAGTGGTGCTTTCTGACTCAGATAACTCTTTGGCTGGGCTGTGATTTTACTGGAGTAATGGAGTATTTAACGCTTTAAGTGAGGTTTTTCCTCCCATACCATCTAAAGGTTCTGGGAAGAGGTGGGTCTCTATTCTCAAGTGGCCAGGTGCGTACCTTGCTATACATCACAGGAAAACACAAGGAGCAGTGAAATGTTGGGGTTTTCTCCTTTCCTTTGCACAGTGCTTACCAATTCCTGGACAGACGCAGCCACCTTAGCAGTGCAGACATGTAGAGCAAACAGGTCTAACCTGGGTGTAACATGGGAAGAGGGCACTCCCTGAAGGGAGGGGGATGTGAGGTCTTGATGGCTAGGTGAGTGAGGGAGAAAACAATTAAGTCTGCCTGAATTTCCCACATAAGTGAAAGCAGATAGGTACCTGAAGGTGCTACTGACATCCAGAAATTAATTCCAATGGATACTGTGCAATTTGATCACAGGTCTGAAAAATATGCTCTTTGCCCACTGGGGAGCAACCAAATTCAATTCCAAGGTGCTGATATTGGCTGGAAAAGGACCTTCTCTGCTGAGGACAGCAGTAATTTCCTTGCTTCTCAAATCTGAGTGGAGCATCTTCTTAAAAGCACATACCAAGAGCTGCAAGCTGCATGCAATTCACAGATGCAGCATTTCTTCAGTGTGTGTGTCTCAAGCAGCCACCGAGGGAACAGGGTTGTACCAAATTTAGATGTATATAGTAGAAGGAAGAACTCATCATTTCATTTTATAGACAGCTGGTATATGGGAAGAGAAACAAGGAAATAGGAAAGTATTTGCTTAAAAAAATATGTCTTCATTGCCATGTGAGCTGCCATATGGAGAGAGAGGGTTGGCTATGGAGACTCTTTTTTCCTCTGACTTCATAGCATAGGCCAGGAGGATAGCTACTGGGCAAAGTCATGAACAACATTTATTGAACACATAATCTGAACCTCCACTGCTGTCAGTGGAGCCTGGCAATAAACAAATAAGCACTTGTGAGGTGAAAGTCACCTTAATACCAAATGTGACCAAAGCTGATGACTGCAGTGGCATGAGTATTCAGCCAGTTTATTCTTCTTTAAACTCATTGTTATGAATAACTGATTACAAATGACAGACACCTTAATTAAAAGAAAAAAATGTTGATTTATAAAACTAAATATCTGTTTATGTGTTTGTTTAGCTGCTACTACTATGAATTACTGAAACGGAATCATACACTAAACGTAAAACTTGTAGCTGGGGGAACGATAAGACCAAGTTAGCTTCTGCAGAGTGTAGTAGCTCATTCTGTGCTACACAGTGTTTTCCCTCCTGCAGCATTTATATCTCTACTTTTTGGGCAAATCCTAAGTATTCTGACTTGGGGTTTTCCTGTGGTTATGAATCTCAGAAGAAATTAAACCTCTGTTGATGATACTGTAGACGATCTACAAGTCTGGCTTGCATTTGGTTTGGTTTTGATTGCCAACTGGGTGGAGAATTCCTAATCTTTTCTTGAATGCTAATTTTTGTTACTAAACAAATCTGCAGATATTGAGGATATAAAAGTGGAATAGTGGCACCCGTATTCAGTCCCTGGTTTGTTGGTTTTAGACTTACACCCCCCTCCCCACCTGCCTGAAAAAAGGTACATCTTTCTGTATGTGGGCAGGCCAGTTTTTACCTGATGTAAAGCACAGTACTAATGATTTTGTAGCAGTTCACTCTTATACACTGAGAATTCAGCCTGATTAAACGCTACCTGATATCTAGTGAGCTGTTAAACCTCTCTCTATCCTTTTTGGACCCTTGTGCTATTTTGTTCTTCAAAAACAATGCATTTGCAAAACAATCTAGTTAATATTAGAGCAAGCTGAGTGCACTGGCAGAACGTATCACCCCCCAGTACTATGTTTGTATACTCCCTTTTCCCAGCTGCAATTTGAATGCCACTGTTGCAAGGTGAGAGAAAAAAGAGAAATTATTGTTTTCCTGAGTGTAACCTCTTCAGTGAAATTGAGGACTCCAGGAAAAGAAAACAAACAGACATGAAATGCATATGCAACAAACAGATATGTGGCAAAGTGCTAAAGCTGGTGATTAACACATAATAGGTCTAATAAGAAGATATTAGTTGCTGCTAGGTGACTTTCAGGATATCTTGCTGAGTAGTTCTTTTCCAGAGAATGGAATTATTATAAAGCAAGCTGACTTTCTCTGACCGGGTACAATTGATTATTAGATAGCAGAAGGCTGTCTCACAGCTTCAAGGTAAAAATGTTTTGTCCTATTTTGCCTTTAAAACCTACAGGCTAACTCCACGAGTGGGGGAGAGGTGCCTTCGGTAGAAAGCAAGCTGCCTCCATCAAAAGCCTATTTGTGCACAAGGGGAGAGAGTGAACTTTGCTCCAGGGTCAGGAACTGCAGGTGAGAAAGCCAGAATGAAGGATGGTAGAGGCAGGGGGAATTGCTTGAATGAGTAAGGTGCAGCAAACATCCTAAGAAAAACCCTAGGAATACAGCTTTTTGGCCTCAAAAATTTCAAACTCATAAGTATTACCTATATGGCGTTTGAGTCAGAAATGAGAAGACATGTTGGGGGGGAGGTTATTTGTTACACTAATATATCTACCTTTTTACCAATCCTTTTCCCTGATCTTGAGTTTGTACAAGGACAGCTATCACTAGGTAAAGGCTAATGGTTGCAGGTGTCTAGACCTAAATGCAAGAGCATTGCAGAGCATTGTATTAATCACTGCCTGACTGCATGGTACCTCTTGCTTTTACACATTCCCAATCAATTATTTCTGTGTTTTCCACCAAGCGAAGCAATTTGTCAAGACTGTATCAAACCTGAACAGCAGTCCTTGCCTTTAACTGAGCATCTGTCTCAGGTTCCTCAGCCATGGCCCCACTTTGTCAACTGCACAACACTGTCCCTTGTTATAGCACTCACTGGGGAGTCATATCCACTCTGTCTTCTTGACTCCCAGCTAGGTGATGGAGGCCTACAGGGATGGCAGCAATGGGAAGCACTCTCCCACCATGCATCCAAAGGAAAAGATTAGGAGAACAGTGGTCTTTGTGTCTATCCTCACTCCAAGAAAAAAAGGTTTTGCTTAAGAGGATGTGATTACTTTCTCTTGTCTAGGAGGCAGATAAATGGGGAAGGATACTGTTTGTTAATTCTTTTTTACTGCCAAAGGATTGAATATCCTTTGGAGGGTGAATCAAAGAATCACAGGGGTTGGAAGGGACCTCTGGAGATCATCTAGTCCAACCGCCCTGCCACAGCAGGTTCACCTAGAGCACGTTGCACAGGATGGCGTCCAGGTGGGTTTTGAATGTCTCCAGAGTCAGAGATTCCACCACCTCTCTGGGCAGCCTGTTCCAGTGCTCTGCCAGCCTCAAAGGAAAGAAGTTCCTCCTCACGTTTAGATGGAACTTCCTGTGCTCCAGTTTGTGCCTGTTACCTCTTGTCCCATCACTGGGCACCACTGAAAAAAGACTGGTGCCATCCTCCTGGCACACTCCCTTTAAGTATTTGTAAGCATTGATGAGATCCCCTCTCAGTCTTCTCTTCTCCAGACTAAAAACACCCAAGTCCCTCAGCCTTTCCTCATAAGAAAGATGTTCCAGTCCCCTAATAATCTTTGTAGCCCTTTGCTGTACGCTCTCCAACAGTTCCCAGTCCTTCTTGAACCGGGGAGCCCAGAACTGGACACAGTACTCCAGGTGCGGCCTCACCAGGGCAGAGTAGAGGGGGAGGATAACCTCCCACGACCTGCTGGCCACACACCTCTTGATGCACCCCAGGATGCCATTGGCCTTCTTGGCCACAAGGACACATTGCTAGCTCATGGTCATCCTGTTGTCCACCAGGACTCCCAGGTCCCTTTCTGCCGAGCTGCTTTCCAGCAGGTCAACCCCTAACTTGTACTGGTGCCTGGGGTTATTCCTCCCCAGGTGCAGAACCCTACACTTGCCCTTGTTGAACTTCATGAGGTTTCTCTCTGCCCAAGTCTCCAGCCTGTCCAGGTCACGCTGAATGGCAGCACAGCCTTCTGGTGTGTCAGCCACCCCTCCCAGTTTTGTGTCATCAGCAAATAACAACCTGGTTATGAATCTGGATCTTTTGGTCACAAGCTATAATTGACAATTTTGACACAAAAGCTGTAGCTCTCCATTAGCCTGCAGAAATACTCAACATTATAGAAGCTTTCTTTATGCATTACATGCAGTTAAACATGCTGCATGCAGTTAAAGGTGCAGTTTTAGTTGTTAGTTTTACATCTGTAGCTAAATAGACATTTAGACAGCCTAAGTGCTCCACTTTGCTTCATGTTCTTTTGGACATCCTACAGTGCCTTTTCCATTAACTCATTATTTTCTCTGCTCTCAAACTACACAAGACAACTTGAATTCTTACTGAGGTGTCCATGTAGGTACGTCAACAGGTTTTGCTCTCATTCACTGCAGCTAAAAGCACCTCCCATGTCAGTGCCTCCCATTTCCTATTTCTATCAATTTCTTTTGGGTGATATATGTCAGTCAAGTTCAGTTCATTTTCACACCAGCTAAGCAGATTGATAAGTTTTAGTAGCATGATTATACCGCTGTTAGTGTTGCAGGGATGTTTGGTTGAGTTACCTCTGAAGTACTTAGCTATGTGACAAAAACTATTCAGATATTAGCCATGCAAGTGTTTCCCCAGACTGCTATCAGGGATTTCAAACACCGGGATTTCTACTGGAAGGCTGTGGACTGCTATATTTGCTAGCAACTCTGTTCTACTCTAAGACTGTATTGTCCTTCAGACAAAACATAATTCACCTGGATAGGTAGAAAATTCACATTCAGGAGAAAATTTTCTTAGCAGTGATTGGCATGACAATCTCATTTGTAAATGCAGTTCAGAGTAGATCCAACAGTGACAAAGAGCGCATCTGAATGGAGGGTTTGTTGATGTAATCTTGTTTGTTCTGGAAGGTGGATGCCATTAGCCACAAAACTGTAATGTCATGAGTGCTCAGTTTGGAGATGAGGTATTTTTGCAAATAATTATAAGCCATGTGGCAAAATAACCAGATTCTTGAAGTCATATGAAAAAGACCTAAATGGTGTATCAGCCTTTCTGATGATCTGGAGATAATTAGAGATTTGCAGATCATTTAACTGCTTCACGGTAGGGAACCTGTCTTCTAAACCAAGTCTCTGCCTACACCTCCTATGCGTTATGGGTCTCCTGGAGAAATTCTTTGAATGTTGGACAGAGAGGCATAGTGTAGCATCCCAAAGAAGCTCTTTCAGCACTTGTGGCTGAAAGAATAGAGGGTGTAAAAGGGACTATGAGACACTGCTGGGTCTATGCTTGCTAGCAGAGCTGCAACTGCATTTGTTGACAGATGCTTGGGGAAAAAGAGGGTTGGACCTGTAGGAAGCTGTCAGGTGTTTCTAATTTCTTCTGCCCTGGGGCAGCACTAACCCATGTGCTGAGGTGGCATTGCCTCCCACCTGAGCTGCTCTCCCTGCACAGACTCTTGACAGGAGATTGCCCATCCAGGCTGGACACAGTTGACTGGATTGGTAGCGAAAGAAGTCCTTCATACTGTTGTAACTAACCAGTGTTAAACTGCCTAGGTTTAGTGTTCAGTGTGCAGACTTACCACAATTTGACTCTCTTCTTTTAAAGTGTCCTGTCAAATTCTGCTTAGTCTTCGGTTGATATAAATCACTATTGTTCCTCTGAGGACAATACACTACCACTGTTTTTCCCAGCTGGGGATTTGTCCCTGCACGTTGAAACCAAAGATGCTGAAGAAATAAAATATTCATTGCAAGAAGCTGGAAAAGGCTTCTAATTTGCTGCTTCTGATCCTTGCTGTTAACTGCCTTTGGCTTCACAGTAGTTGGCACAATCACATCAGAAAATGGGTGTGTGGAGAATTGGGAAACATCAGTATTGTTTGGATGACTGTGAGGCATGCCACTGCGTGGGTGTTTTTATAAGGGGTTATGTGCAAATGAGATAGATTGAAAGGAATTTCTAGCAGGACAGAAAAACCAAAACACGTGTTCAAATCCCTTCTAATAGCCAGGTTTATCACTGTAGGAGAGGATTCTGCTCCCCCAGGGTGATGACAGGACTGCTTTGCCAGAGAAAGAGATCAGAAGACACTGATGTGCTTGACTAGCCATCACAGTGAGAACTGGAGAAAACCCAAAAAACCTATTGCCGGCTGAATCGGAGTTTGTCCCCACAGCCATAATGAAGGTCTTGAAAGGAAGGCTAACTACAGCTATAAGCACACTTGGGCACTGTCACTTCAGAGGTGTTTCTGGATTGCCAGCCTGCCACACTGTTTTGGAAAAGTGTTTCCTGTGTCGCTGCACCCTGTCAGTGCTTGCAGAAGAGCTCCTGATGGTGCCAGGCAGTTGGGTTCATGTGCTGTCACAGTTAGCAGTGGCAGGGTTGTCACCCAGGGAACTGGTGGCACAGAAATGGAGAGAGCAGCAAGTGTTAATGCTTAGGGGAGCCGTGCTCCTGGGCTCTGAGCTCTCAAGAAGGCTGTTTAGTCCAGCACTCTGGCAGAGGTTGAGATGTCGGAAGATGAAGGCAAAGCCAAATGTAACAAGGATGGTGTTCAAGAGTCCAAAGGAAATCTTTCCTCTCTACCTGTCAGCAATTTGGAGAATTATTACAAACCTTTCCCAAACCCATGCATGACTTTCACAAGTTTCTGCTCCGCAGTGACTGACTTTGGTCAGTGATGAGTCAATGCTGAAGGGTGCAGAGCTGCAGTCTGCTGAGAGGACTGGGTGAATGCAGCAGGGAAGGACTGGGAGTTCATCCCCATCCCTAGAGGTGGGAATGTTATCTACATTGTTCTTGACAGATGATTCCCAAATTCATGGTCCAGTAACAGAGAATCAGTGACCATAAACTCCCTTTGGCTGACTGTCTCCATGATTCGTTATCCTACTGCTAGGCCTTTTTCTCAATATCTATGCTAAATCTCCTTTTTTTTTGCTTCTTGAATTCCCTACTTCTTTTTCTGCCTTTAATGCAAGTGGAAAAATATTTATCCTTTTCTGAGTGTAGCTACATTTCAAATATTGAGGAATATTATCATATCTCTCCTAAATTGTCCCTTCTTTAAACTAAATAACCTGAATTCTTCAACAGTTCCTTATAGGATATTTTTTCCAGGTGTCTAAAAATTCTCTTCGGTGTTTTTCAGACTCCCTTTAATTGGACTATATGCTTCCTGAATTATATTAACTGTATGTCAGCTGAGGCCTTACTGAGAAAGGAGAACTGCTTCATTTCACAGACAATACTCCTGCTACATTCCATATGGACTTCTTAAACAAATTTTATTCTTACATTTAGCTTGTGATTGACAATGATTATCTTAGTTCTTTACTGCAGTATCAATGCCAGTCGTTCCCTATATGGTGCTTGAACAGCTGATTACCCCTACCTATGTGTTTCCCTTGTTGAATTACGGTCCTCTTACCCCAGACAAATTTGTCTGTTTTCAAGACAGTTTTGAATTTTCTTCCTCTTCTGCAATATGCTTGCCACCCCCCTAACTTGCTGAATTTGCAGATTAAATGAGCATTTTTTACTCATCCACACTAAACCACTGATGTAAATCTGACAAGCCCAGAATCCCCTTGATGTAACACACTAGTCTGTAAGTCAGTCATTGATAGTTACTTCCTAAATGTAATTTACCACTCATTTATGCACCTGACTGGTAATTCTGTCTGTTATCTTTTATCTGGTAATTTCATAGACATACAGAGCAAGCAATAATATTTCACCCGAGTTCCCATGTGAGAAAATCGAGCATTTGCAGTCTCCTCTTGCAAGACAGACTTGTCATTTTTCTGAGTTGCTGCTTGCCCTTCTCTCTACTGCTCCAGTGTAAATTCCCCTTTTTTTTTCTTGAATATGAATTGTGCAAATTACACTCAGTATGTCAGGTGTCTCAGGACGCTGGCTAATCTTTCTCTTTTTCAGCTGGAAATACCTTTTTAGTTACATCAAGGATCATATCTGTCTTTTTCCACAGTAAATCCAATCACTGGCTCATAGTCATCCTGTGATTGATAATAGGTTTTTCTCTTTTTTCAGTTTTCTCTTAGGAATCATTTGTTTACTAAGCTGTAATTTTCCTTTCCCAGTCTTGGAAAGAGGGGTTAAAATAATTTACTTATGTGATTCAATTTTGACAGTAGCATCCTACAGAATGGATTGTATTGGTTTGATGTATGAGTAATCATCTGAATGCTCTTAGTCTATATTTTTACCGTGTGCTCTCTCTTCAAATTGAGGACACTGTAAACACTGAAAAATAAAACCACACAGTTGAGTGATACCTTGATATTGAACAAAAAACCCTAAGAGATGATGGGAACAATTTTAAGTGCCCAGGAGACATCTTTAAACTCTTTGTTGGAGTAGGAAACACATATGAGAGATCTTTAATATCCTGTAGCTAAAATTAAATATTCCTTAGTTTAATAATGACAGTTTCTTAGAAGTAAGAGGTTGTCAGCATACGTACCATGTTTGATGCTGTGACCCTATTAAGGTATGATTTAAATTAACCTAAGGTTACTTTCTCTTTCCTTGAGTCACCTTAGAAAGTTAAATTTATAATTATTTTTAGAGCTGTTTGAAATTTTCTGAACTTATTGGAAATGGCCTTTTCTTTTGAAAATTTTCATTATCTTTCTTTCATAGAATGATAGAATCACCTAGGTTGGAAGGGACCTTTAAGATCATCGGGTCCAACCATCAACCTAACACTGCCAAAACCACCACTAAACCAAGTTCCTCAGCACCATGTCTACCCATCTTCTAAATACCTCCAGGGATGGTGATTCCACCACTTCCCTGGGCAGCCTGTTCCAACGCTTGATAACCCTTTCTGCAAAGAAATTCTTCCTAATATCAAATCTAAACCTCCCCTGGCCCATCTTGAAGACATTTCCTCTTGTCCTATCGCTTGTTACTTGGGAGAAGAGACAGACCCCCACCTCTCTACAACCTCCTTTCAGGTAGTTGTAGAGAGCAATAAGGTTCCCCCTGAGCCTCCTCTTCTCCAGGCTAAACATCCCCAGTTCCCTCAGCTGCTCCTCATAAGACTTGTTCTCTAGACCTTTCACCAGCTTCATTGCTCTTCTCTGGACGTGCTCCAGCACCTCAATGTCTTTCTTGTAGTGAGGGGCCCAAAACTGAACACAGTATTCGAGGTGGGGCCTCACCAGTGCTGAGTACATGGGGACGATCGCTTCCCTAGTCCTGCTGGCCACACTATTCCTGATACAAGTCAGGTTGCTGTTGGCCTTCTTGGCCACCTGGGCACACTACTGGCTCATATTCAACCGGCTGTCAACCAAATAACTCAAATTTCCCAGTAACTTTCCTAATATTTGGTAATTAAATTGTAAAAACAATGAAAACAATGTTTTGGCACTTTCTAATGGGATGTTTCTTTTGTCTTTCATCTTTCTGTGTTTTACTTCTTTCTTTTTTCTCCCAGTACATTTTTCCCTCTTTCTGCTTCTCTGTGCACTGTTAGGCACGAGACCCAAAATTTTGTGGTTTTTCTTTTTTAACAATAAACTCAATTGCCAACATAGATGAAAGATGTGATTAAAGATATACAGCTCCTCTTTCACAGAGCTCAGACAAGATACGGAGGGCAGCCTTCCCACAGGAGTAGTTTGGCCCAAGTGCCAGTCACACCTGACTGTTGGTGTGAAAAGCCCAGCTGAGACTGCATTTTCAGATTCTAGCAAATGAGAAACTTCTCTGGTAGGAGGGTCACCACCTCCATGGGCCAGCTGGGTCTTTTGCTCCTTTCCTGAACAGTGACTTGGGCAGGCTGTCAGGTTATTCTCTAACCTGTTTAATGCCTCAACCCTCATCAAACCAGTTCATTTGGTCCCTGTCTTCTGGGAAATGTTTGCAAAGTCACATTTTAGAGACCAGGTAAAGGTACCAGGGCTACCATCAAAGACCTTTGATAAAGAGCAGTCTTATGTTTCCAAAGGATGACTTATGACCAGGGTAAATCCAAGCTGCTACTGCCATTCTGGCAGGGGAAGGAAGGGCAAGGTAGTGCATTCCCTTGGGATAGAGCAGAGTAGCCCTCATCCCCACACAGGGCCACAGAGGCACAAACCCCTTCACAGGCCTAGAAAGTTGGAGGAAGGTACTGGCAACCCAGAGTCAGAGGCAGAGTGGGGAAAGATGTCCCGAGGCACAAAACTTTGACAAAATCCTGGGGGTAGCGTATGTAACTCCAGCACTGCATCCTATCTGAATAGGTCAGCAATGAGACAGATGCTATGAAACCTTGCTTTGGACTCTGAAACTCCTCTCCTTCCTGCACTGCTGCTAGTTGTAGCACTAACTCGTTTTACACAGGCTGCTCACAGATGGCACTGGGCTTTCTCTTCTGCCAGCTCCATCGTCAGACCTCCTCCCCTCATCAGGATGAACTACAATAAAGAAATGACAATTCCCTCCCACAGCCCTGTGGAGTAGTGTGCTCTGGCTTAAATGTGTCTAGCCTGAGAGTCAGGTCTTCTTCACAGACAGGAAGAAAAACTTCATGTGGTAAGGTATCATGGGCACTGACTTCTGCGTGTAGTGTTTATAGGTATTGGACCAGGCCTTCTGTAACTGTTTTCCAAGGCTTTTACATGTTTTTCCTGTTTCAGACAAATTATAAACAAACCTGGAACGTCTCTACTTTTTTGAGGGTTGCATTTAATTTTTCTGGGGTAAAACGTTTTCTTCATTTTTCAGACTCCTAACATTTTTCTATTGGCAATTCAGTGTAACAGATACATGCCTGGTTTTGTCAATTATTTTCCATTACAAGTTACCAGCAAACACCCAGCAGTCCTCTACAGACTTCCATTTCCACACTACTCAGTGGGGATGCAACATATTGCAACCTTAGCCTTCTATGAAATGTGGCTATGATGGTGTCTCTCTAATTGAAGAAAACCCCTCATTTTTATGTTTTTGTTACTAAAGTAGTGGAATAGAGACCAAGCATTTTTATTTCCTGAGCTGTGTTTGAGCAGATTAGTGAGGCTGCCACCTGGAACAGCAGACATTCACATTTTGTGTGTAATAGCTAATAAATATGACTGTTGTATTATTAAATGCCTTATTTTCAGAAGTACAACATGGTCAACTAAGGATCAGGACATCTGACTCTGCTATCAACTTAGTATATGATTATGAGCCAGATCATTTAAACTCCCAGTGTTTAAGCTTGTTCATATGTAAATAGGAATAATAAAGCTCTTGAGCCAGTGGACAGTGCCTTGAAATCTACAAATGAAACAGTTACGGAAAAAAAATTGGCTGACTTACTTTCTGGCATTTAGAGAGTTATAAACGTAGGGACATGAGGAAGATATGAAGCCCATATATTTACATGACATGGTACAAGTTAATTGAAAAAAAAGAGTCTATTAACTGGAAATGAAGCTTTCGTAGTAATGATATTAGTTCTTTAGTAGATTAAATTGTGGGATTAAGCCTGGCTGTTTAAGAATTAAATTACCTTTATCGTTGAACAATGCTAATGATGTAATTCAGGGCCAAGCTCTCCATTCCTTATTCATTGCCTTTTACCAGATACGGGCCTGGGAGAACACTTCTCTTTAACATGAAACACGGGCTTTTTTTCCCCCCAGGTTTGTACTGCATTCCCTCTTTGTAGACTTGTACCATTTGTACTGCTGTCTGAGTCATTCACCTGCACGTCCTAGTACAGCTCCTCAAAACTGCATTGAGGAGGATTTCAAAGTGCTTCCAGGAAGACCAAAGGGTTTAGAGGAAATGTGGAGGGATTTAAGACTTTGTGGATAAAGGCGGTAGAGTTTGGGGACAACTGGGTAGGAACTTTCAGTGGCAGATTCAGAGCAGCCTGGAGATTTTGGCACCAAGAACAGCTTTGCATATCCCACAGAATCTGAAACGATATTTATCCTGTTTCTTTCACTGGCTTGCTGCAGATGCTGTTCCGATGTTCTAGAAACTTTGTTTCAATATTTGTTGGATCTTCAGTAAGAATTTTTCTAGAGCTCAAATTCTTGAATGACTTTCACCAAGATTTTCACCCAGATAATTTTTGGCATCTCTCTGTGAGAACTGCTTCAGCTTCCCTTAACTTCCATCAGCCCACAGGAAGGAGCCATCATTTCATTTAATCTGCCTTCCTGGCCAGCCTTTGGCATAGTGCTTGGGACCTCCTCCCATCACAGGAAGCTGCAAACTCCAAGGAAACAGCTGAGTAGTCGGAACTAGAGGAGTAGTGCTGGATAGCCAATTTTCCAGAAATATATGTGCCTGCCACAGGTTGCTACTTTGTTTAAATGTTACGAATCTATTTTGCCTGAGTATCTACAGTTAGTGGCATATTTAATTTTCTGTTAGTTTTACGGTTCTCTTCTTCTATGACCAATGAATAAATTCGCCAAGAAAAAAGTGTGGCAAGAAGGAAGATCCTTTCATGGTTTTAGAAATTATGCTGGTATATTTAAGTCTATATTTTGCTTTGAGCTTGGAGTATATAGAGATAAATCCTGCAGTCCCTATTTTACCCTGAATATAATTAGAATGTGGTTTGTATCCATAAAATAAGAAAAGATCTGGGGTTTTTGTTCTAATAATCCCATATCTTGGGAATTAATGACATACTTTTTGTAATATACACCAAGGAACATCTTCTCACGGCTACATAGTGGAGTACTATTATTCCCACTTTTGCTAAACTTTGCCAAGGCCAATAACTTGGAAAATATGTTTTACTCTCCGTAAGAAGTGACTGCTAGGTCTGCTGCGTCCAAATCAAATTGCCAAACAGTTGTCTGGGATTGAAGAGGAAGGATGAAAAGAACAAGCAAATTGACATACATTAATTTCAAGGGACTTTGGCCAAAAAGAGAGTCCCAGATTTTCTAGTCTACAGGGGTAAAAAAGAATTACGGAAACCTTAATGGAGAACAGAGGTTTGCAAAAAGGGAAGTATTTCCAAAATGCACTGGAGTTTTAAAAGAGTGAATAAGGCTTTTTATCACTGGAAAGCAACATATTTCAAAATTGTCACTAGAAAGGTGGTTGTAATATGGACAGTGGCTATATTTTGCTAGAACATTTCTACTGATGAACATTACACAGAATATAAGAAACTGGGAAAAAGGGGTATGATGTAAGAGTTTATGTTTTGACTTCCATAAACTCAGAAATTTACTAATAGCAATCAAACCTCTGTGTGACATTTGCCCAGTGTACCCCAATGGCAGACAAATTTAAGGAGTAAAAGCTCGTAGTGTAGAGCTGGCCTTTGTGCAACTTTCTAGAAAGACGGTAGTACCACTAAGAGAGCGGTTGCTGTGTAGTAATTCCTCTTTATGTAGGTAGTCATCAATGAGTTCGTGTAATCTCCCTCCGCCCCCGCTGTTCTTCCACTCAGCAGCACTCTGCCAATCACCCACACAGTGACTCACCCGGAGAGCCCTTTCTACTATATACTTATGGAAAGGTTAGAAACATTAAGCTGTTCCTTTGCTGTTCTCCCTCTCCCCACCCCCTTTCCTAAAATCACTTCAGACGACTTTTTGGCATAGCTCTCCCCCAGTTTTCCTTTAGAAAACTTCATCTTCTTATAAAGATAAATACTTTTGAAAGTTTTGCTTTGAAATAGTGAGATGGCTGCCATTGATAGAATTCAAGACCAACCATTTTTGCCTTGTTTTTAATGAACTGATCCTTTAATGATCATGAAAATTTATATTCAAGTAAAAGTTCCTTCTGGCCCTAATAATGGATGTCGATAGCCTGATGATTTTGTTATGAAGCTGCTAATTCCTTGTCTTTTAATGGAGTGTGATGAAGAATGCAAGACTACCCTAATGAAATGTGTAGTCTGCCCCTCTTCCTTGGTCTCTTGGAGATAGATTCCTAGCAGTGGAAAATTATGTCCCTTTTTTTTTTCTATATTGTGCATACAAATCTTAGTGGTGCAAATCCTCCTTCCTTTCTCCGTCAAAATCTCTCTATGTAACAGAAAGAAGATTCAAATAGGTCATTTGGTCCCACAGAGTCTGCTCTTTCCAGTGTTCTTAGACAGTGAAGAGTTAATATTGAACAAACTACCTGGTAAAAAAGAAAGGTCGAAGATGCGAAATAGTCATTTTGCCCCTCTAGGCAATCAGCTGTTCCTCCATGGGTCTTACTCTAGGAGGACTTGAAGGTGGAATGAAATGAGAATTAGTTGATTATTCCTCTTTTCCAACTCTGTATTTATTAATTTGTAGATCTATGCAATAGTTTCTGTGGAAATGTTTCAGCTGGATTTGTATCAAACTGCTTGTTTTGTTGTTGTGTTCTTTCTTAAATATTAATTTTGTTTACTTACAAATGAAACATTAAATGAAATGACAGGGTGAGCAGAGAGACAAAAGGGAGATTCGTGCAGAAGTACAGCTTCTTATCTGTGAGTACTATAAACTTTTTTCTTCTTAACAGCATGACATGGTATCTCCAGACCCTAGTGCTCATGTAAGTTCTCTTAACAAGTAGAAACAACATGGAAGTATAAAGGAAGGGAAAGTATTTTCTGGAAATGGCTCTTGATGTCAAGTCCTGACCTGGTCATATTTATTACTGCATGATGGATCTGTGGGATATTAATAGGAGATACCTATATGTGCTTTTGTATGCAGTCATTTACAGCAAGTCAAAATCCAGTTCTGTTCTGAAGGAACATTTGTGAAGTGAAAAGAAATCAGCATGTTGGACAGAAATAAGGTTTGACTCCAGGAATAGCCTGACCCAGACTACTTCACGTATTGCTTGTTTGCAGTGACATTGCAGATCAGAGAATATGTTCTGCAACATACCTTTATTTTCATTTATTTTGATCAAAGGTCTAAAAAACGTACACACATAAATTTCAAGCACATCACCTTCTGCCTAAAGAGGTAAAAATGAAGAAGCTGAGTTTTAAGCTGTGTCTAGAGCGCGATCCCATGGGTGTTTCATTGCTTGCAGGGACAGACAACATGTTTCTGGCTGTGAGAACTCTTCACAGTACAGCCTGCCCGCTCGGTCCAGGACCTCTCAGCAAGATTTTGTATTTAAAGCCCTTATGGATCAGCAGTGTCCACTGTGAGCGGTGTCTCCCCTTTCAATGGTGTTTAAGCTCGGAGCCCTTTGCATTCTGCAGCTCTTGTAGCTTGGAGACCTGCCTCCTCTGCTCTGCTCGATCCCAGCATAGCTTTGCTTTTCCTTCTCTCTTCTGGGGAGTTTTCAGGCAGTAGGGAGGGCTCCCTCCTCTTCACCTTCACTTTGTGTTTGTCTCTGCTGCTTTCTCCAGTCTGCTGTTTTCATAGTTATGATAAATGAAATATTGATCTCAGGGAAGCTCCTGAGGGAAAACAAGGCCTTATGCTTTACGTAGACAACTTTATTTGCAAGCCCTATATACTTTAATATACTGCACTACTAGGAAAAGAATGATGGCCTACCAGGATACATTTAGTAAAGGCAAAAGTAATAAAGCAAGTCAGCATTTCTTCTCTAAGGACAACAGAAATTAAAATATAAATTAGCATAAATAACACAAATCAGCAGGAACTTCATAGGTTATATCAATAGTATTCATTAGTTAAAGTGGTCCAGTTGGCCCTGAGGCTCAGAAGTGCTCTAAATCTAGACTCTGTCCATCTGTTTGCTGCCCATAGATCTCACCTGCCCTTCTTGCAGGAATAGTCATCCGCTATCTTATTTGACAAGCATTGACTGCCCGGGCAGCGGGAACATGGGGTGGCCAAGCTGGGCACCTCAGGGGAGGAGTTATCTCCTCATGCATGGGTTGAATCAGAGGGCTCTCTGCTGTCCCATGGGCCACTCTTCCCTCAAACCCTGTGCTGGGTAGTAAGAAGTAGGCAGTCAGCCAGTTTTATCTGAAGGCTGCAGTGTAGACATAGTTATGTTGCACCAGCTGGGTCAACTTGCTGTTGGCTGGGCCAGAGATGCTGTCATGCAAAGAGGAACTCCCTTGCAGAGTGCCTGGTGGTAGTGACCGAGGCCACCTGCATGGTCTTGCTGCTCCCCATTAGCCAGGAGCAGGAGGAACTGGGAGTACAGCCCTCACCAGATGCCCAGCAGCAGCATGAGCTAACCCAACTGGCATCTCTAGAAGTCTCCTTAATCAGGTGTCCTTAATCCTATTTGCTTTCTCTTCTGGAGGGTAGCTGGGTGGGCTCAGGGTAGAGGAGCAGATCTGCTGACCAGCTCAGCTGGCTAATTTCTTTCTGAATAGGGTATCTGCTGCTCTGCTGCATCCTGCAATGAACACCTTGACCTGCATTCATATGCATAACAGCAACAGATTGTTGGATAAGGCCCTGAATGCTTCTGCCATTTTGCAATAATAATAAAAAAGAAATTAAAAAAAAAAAAACTAAAAATAACCCTAGCTCATAAAAAGATAGAGAGGTATTAAAGGATGTTTATTTTCACTGAGTAATAAGACTGGGGGAGGGGGGGCAGAAAAAGCGTCACAAATAAATGTGGGATGACAATCTACTAAATGAAGGCCATTTGACAGGGCAGGAATGATTTAAACTAAGATATTGATCAAGTTCAGCTGTGTAATGTGTTGTATAAAAAAGGGAACAGCAAGGAGGAAAAAATATATTATGATGAACTAAATGGAATGAGTGATACTCTCTGAAGCTCTTTATTGTAATGTGAATTATAACTGGATTTAGATAAGTTTAAAAATTCACTAAAGAACTGACGCTTGTTGCTTTATACATAAAGCAACCCTGTTAAAATGTTAATGGATGCCTATTGCTTTATATATAGGGTTAAACTATCTGAACAAATCACCTGTGAGAGCTATGCGATGAGAAATGAAGAAATGACTGAAATGCGGAGGCTTCATATTCTTTTTTTAAAATGAACTATTGTCCCCTTTTATAATCTAGTTTTTTTCAGTATGTTGATAAGTCTTTAAAGGTGATAAATTATTTGTAAAGAAGAAACCCCCCTTGTGTTTTTTCCTCATAATGCTCTTATGGAAATTATTTTCATATTTATTCTCCATTAACATTTTATTTCAAGGTAGAAATCATGCTGCTCTGGATGCTGTATTTTTTAATTGTAAACAAATGCACCACTCATGTAATGGACCAGACTGACGAATCTGAGCCTAAGATGTTCCCTGTTTATTTATAGGTTATACAGATAGCGCCGAGTATGCCAGCCTGCTCTGCAGGGTTCCCTCTGCTTCTTTGCTAGTGTTTTCCGCTAGCACCCAGGGTGGGCATTACCCTCAGGAGCAAAAGGATGGGGTAGTGTCTGTGCACATTTGTTAGTGCTGGACACTGGTCTACAGGGGTTTGTCTGGAACAACTATTTCTTTCTCTCTTTTTAAAAATCTGTAAGGCAGTAACCCAAATGCATCACCTCAATTTTAATCCGGTGATGCCACACCACAGAAATTTCTAAAAGAGAGTCTTACTGATACACTAGAGGAAAATCTGTGTCTTTGAGTAAATCACATTTACTTGGCAGTTCTGGAGCTCATAAGATGTGCATTTTCACCTGAGAATAACTTTTCAGGAGTTGAATCCCAGCTTGCTTCTCAACAGGTGCGTTTTTCTTCTGTGTTCTCTAAGTGTATACTTTCCATCTTCTTTCACACGAATCATTTAGTGGTGCCTGGATCTGCTCCTGCGCATAACGGCGAGAGCTCCAGTCTGTTGTGTTTGTTTTTCCAAACAACAGAGTATGCTCATTAATTTGTGGCGAGAGCTACTTTGGGAATTAGTCTGAGTATCTTTGGACTTAGATTGTGAAGTAAATATGTATACGCATATTTGAATAGAGCCTTGTGATCACACGGGAGGTTTCAAATCCAAATGACAGCTGGGAGCCCAGCTCCTGACTATAGTTTAATGCAATCTGAATCCTTTATGGTCGTGCAGGGCTTTGGAGGATCTCCTGACATTTCATGGAAGTACCCTTTTTGTTCTAACCCTGGGGTTTCAGTCTGTCAAACTCATATTCTAACATTTTCTGCAGTAGGTGGAAAGAAGGTATTGCATTTCCCTTTCAGATTCTGTGCAGCTTTGCTTAAAACCAGGTAGTCACGTGTGCCACTTTCAATATGGTAGAATAAAGTCAGACAAGTGTGAGAGACAGATTTGCCACAGGGGGAAATACTGCTTTCTCTTCTTAACCTTTTTTGCTGCTTCTCCACTCATTAATTTTTACACTCCTTCCCTCCACCCCATTTTTGAGAAACATGTACAGTAGGGCTCTTGCTCCCTTAGAGCAAGCATTTTGAACTCATAGCCACAAGACAGCATCTATTCTGCATTTTATCCTCTCCTGTGCTATCTCTCAGTGCAACCAGCAGACTGATGGTACCTCGTTTGGGAAAGGGTCTCATTTCCCAGGGTCTGACCAGCTTTGCAGGCTGTTCCTCCAGTGCTGTTTCTGTTTTCATCAGTGTCAGAAGCTGAGGGGGTCTTTTCTCCTTTTTTTTTTTTTTTCTCCCCTCCCTTTTTTTTTAATCCTTAACCAGGACTATTTGAGAGGGCTTGAACATGAAATAAACTCTTGCTGTTGTAGGTTTCCTTATTCTAAGGTCAAGGCTATCAAAAAGGGAAGAAATCTTAAAAACTATCAAGCAGTAATAAAAACTTATACATTGGCAATGATAAATGCTGTTATGAACTTGGAGAAATGGGAGCTCTGTGAATTGAGATTAAGTATTTTCACCTTGGACGTTGGTTAGTGTCAGTCCTTGTGCTTTGCTGCAATAGATGTGAGCTTTGACTGCATGCAACTGGCCCTTAGCCTCTACACTCGAAAGCTTACAGAAAAACATGGACAGGATTAAATAGAGAAGCTCTAAGAATGATTTCTTGCTTGTGTAACCATGAAGGATCCCATAAGCTCGAGCTGCTTAGCTTATCAAAAAAAGGTTAAGAAGCTACTGGTCAAAACTTTTTAGGCACCTATGCAGGATGACAATATTTGGTATTAGAGGTCTTTTTATTCTCTTTTGTTTGCTTATCCTTGTCTTTTCAAAACCATGTATAAATATTTCTAAGGGTATACTTTGCAAATGAATAAATCTTTTCATATGAGAATTGTCTTCACTGAAAATAGCCTCTTTAACTAAACAGAAGTTTCTGTGAAATGCCCCTTTGTTCTGAAATAGTCTGTGTTTTTGATGAAAAACTGAACTGAGTTTGGTTTTAGATCACTTAAACTGAACAATTCTCTGTTTTCCAGCAGATAAACACATGAATTTTAAATAATTTTTGTAATGTGTTTTTGGGGCATTTGTCATGTAATACGCTAGCTTCTGTCCAGCTTAGATTTTACCACCACGTGAAGTTCATAATTAATGGAATTTGAAGGACTATTATCTATAGACAGCTATAGTAGCTGAGTTTGAAGTGTAGTGATTAATTTAAGACTGGGATTAGCAGCCATCATGTGACATGACTGAGGTTAGCAAACGTATGTTTGTACACACGGCTCTTGAGGTTTCCGTTTCTCCTTATGCTCATATAACACAATGGGACTTTTCACACTCAGTTGCTGTAATTATCTTCATCTTCTACTAGATCTGTGATGTGTTCTCTCCCATTTTTCTAATGCACTAAAATACACGTATTCACACACTCACCGTGATTCAAGTATTGTTCATCTGCATGTTTTAATTTTCTCCTTCATTAAAAGAGCCTCTAAGTTGCTTGGGTTTTTCTTGCTATCACTCATACTTTTGTGTCTTTTATTTTTACCTGAAAATCATTAATGACGCATCATTTTTCAGTACTAACAACTCAACTCTGTATGGCATAACTTTGCCTTGCAACAATCTGTTCTTTCTGCATGCAGCTGGAATGCTCTGGCACCATTTGCTAAGAGCATTAGTCTTCAAATCTTCAGCTGTTCTGATGGGGTAATATTCATTTAGGCCTTCTTTTTCATTAAATTCCTTCCTGAGCTTTTTATTTACTGGAAAGCCAGCTTTCCACTGCTTCTGACTACCACCCAGGAAGGTGCTGTCATTAGTTTAAAATGAAATGTTTTGCTTTAGTTATTTGTTTATGTCTTGACAAATGCAAATTTTTGTTTTCAGCTCAAGCGTCTCTATTCATTAACCAGTTAATTGTTGGAAGGAAGTAAAATACTCTGACACTGAGTTTTATGATGCTGTAGAACTCTTCTGCTGTCAAAATGAATCCTGATTAATTTCTTGATGGTTGATATATAAAATATCTGCACCAGCATACCAGATGTTGATGAGACAGGGCAAGGGGAGGAAGCTGGCTGTGCAATTTTGTGTTTTGCCCCTTGGGCAGGAAATGGGGGGCAGTATGCCCTACTCCAGGTTAAACTGATATATCGGATTAAGTCCTGTGGAAGTTATAAACCCCGCCATTCATTCCAGCTTTGTCTCTCCAGGCCAGGAGCAAAGCTTCAGAAACGACCTCAGGTTTTAGGGTATATTTCAATGCCCACATACTAGCTACTCCTCTGTTTTTGAGCTTGTGTTGAGCTACTTGTCTTATGCTCTGTTAGAAACAGGTCCTTCTTCAACCAATGTTATGCACTGCATGGCATTGCCTTCCTGAAAAAAAGTTACAGAATCTAATTTCAATGGAGTAGTTTTATCTCGCTCTGGCCTTTATTACAACCTGGGGATAATTTCAGAGTCTCTATTAGCTTGATGCATTACTTACTGTGTGCTCTTTCCAGCACCCAGGTTTAGGTTCTGTGGCAGGAGTGAGGAATCCCTTCTGAATAGCGGAAAGCACAACAATCAATAATACAGTGCACTTTTAACAAGCATGAATATTTTCCTAAAAACTCCTAGATAAAAAGAAGTACTTAACACTCTTTGCCAAATCAATAAAATGTTTTCCCAAGTGGAAATGCTACATAAGTCTTTGTAATACTCTTTACAGCATACTTTTATTCTCTGGTCTAATCATATGCGAGACTTCTAGTGTCAGGAAAACAAACACCACACTGACATATATTCCAGGCTCCAAGAATTTTTTTCTCCAACTTCCGATAATTCCATTATTCCAAAGAAAAGTAAAGTTGACCCCTATCTAGTCTACTGGTCCTGCTCCACTAACTTGTTGAATATTTTAAAGAGAATTTTATGAAATCTTACTTCATTTCTCATAGCGCTGATAGAAAATTCAAAGCTGTTTTCACTGGAAAATGTTAAAGCTTCCACTTTGTTTTCTTTGCAAGGTAAGCAATGTAAGTTGCTTTCCTATACAAAATATATATTTTAAATATTTTTTTTTTCACACAAATATTTTGGTTTTATTTTTAACCAAAATAATTGAAGGAAATTTGCATTCTTCCAAAGTGAAACTGATAACATGAATTACAAAATTATAGCCGTTTGGAACAGTTCTTCAAAATGTTGCATCCTACTGCTTTTTTAAAGGCTTGATCCCTTATACAGGTGTTAGCTGATTTTTATCAATATAGGCCCTTTGTTTGATCCTGGTCTTTTACTGCTGATTGAGGAGTAACACTACTAGCTATCCACAGGTTTCATTGATTTGGAAAGCTTGGGTTCAGACACACAGAATGTGATTAAGAAGCTTTACATTATCCTATGGGCAGAAAAAAGCACAGGTCAATATTTGAAATATTTTATTGCTAAGAATATGAAATTACTTTTTCCAGAGATAGCAGGATTATGAAAAAAATGTTTTTCTCCACTTTAATGACTTGTGGGACAAGGACAGGACAGGAAATGGGAGATATTTAACCAGGACACTCAGAGTAACATTGGAAAGCTGCTAATTATGTAGGCTGTATGCCTGGACCTACCTGGCCAAGCTTTAAAGGAAAAGGTGGGAATAAGGGAAATGTTCATCTGGAATCTATGGGATTTCAACCTCTCGACTCTCTTGCATGGAATACATTTTAAGAAAGTACATTCAAACTTTTTATCCCTGCCAGCTAATGATAATGTCTCAACTGGTAGCCTGAAAACTAAATAAGGACTGCAGGATCAGGGTTCCAGGGTCTCATCTTATCTCATAATGTTCATGCTCTGGGAGGGAATTACATAGCTTTGGAATAGCAGTATAATGTAATCAGTGTGTAAGTATGATATCAGCATATCAGAGATGTAATATGCTTGATCCTCTTGTTGCATTAATTCTATACGGATCATGAAGACACTGGCAATTCAGTGTCCTTTTTTGTCCAGATGATGGCTGTTATAGGGTCCAATTAACATGCTTGGGTTGAAAAAAACCCCACATATGGGTACGGGCAAAGAACTGATGGGCTAAAAACACTGCTGAAAACAACCTGTATATTACAGTGGATGCCTGATTGGACAGGAGCCAGCACTGTGCTCTCACCATGAATAAGGCAAACGGTACACTTGGCTGCATTAGGAGAAGCATGGGCTTCAACACAAGAGGAATTATCAACCTTACCTTCTCAGTGATGGGGAGGTCACCCCAGGATTACTGTCTCCTGTTTTGAGACTCCCCATTTCAGGATGGCTGCTGAGAAACTGGAGTGGACCAGCAGAGAGCTTCCAGGATAAAAGCACCAAGGGAGAGAATGAGGGAGGGAGCTGGGCTGGTTTAGTCTGGCAAAGAGGAGGGTAAGGAGCAGTCTCATAGCAGCCACAACTGCAGATAAGGAGCTAAAAAATGACAGAGACGAACAACAGTGTAAGATGGTGTAGCATGAGGCGATCACTGCAAATTAAAGCTTGTCGAGTTCAGACTACATATTAGTTAAAGTTTTCTACTAGGAGTTTGGCACAGTGTAGGAACCTGTTACTCTGATGTAGTGAAATCTCCATCCTTGCAGGTTGTATGACTTGGCTACGAAAAGCCACAGCTAACCTGGTTAGGTGTTGGCAGTAGTCCTGCTTAAAGCAGGAGGCTGCACTAGATAATCACCGGAAGTCCCCTCCAAAAAACTTACCTGTTGTTCTGTGTCAGGTGTTCATGTTTCTGGTCAAACTCAATATAAGGAAATCTTCATTGCTACAAATCCAAAGCTTTGCAAAGCTAATTAAAAGTTTGGTCAAAATGTTTAACTTATTTTCATTTTGTTCCTAATGACTGGGGTCCTGATCCTGTGTTTAAGTGACAAACTTCCTTCTTGATGTGGACCTCTACAGGACCTCAAAATGTTGCATCTGAGAGACTGCAATTGTAGAATGGAGGTCTGGAGTCTCCACCTGGTAGAGAGAATACTGACAGGGGCTCTTCTAAAATAGTTGGGTTTTTTCATATGTAGATGCTGATTTGTAGGGTAAGAAACTTTCTCTTCTAAGAACATATCTGTTTAATTGAGATGTTTAAGGAGATGGTCTCAGTGTGAGGGATGAAGATAGCTTTCTAAAGCAAGGCCTAGAACTTGATCCCTGAATAGGTGAAATGTGAAACAGAAGAATTTCTGAAATCTCAGTACATCTTATGGGAAAGGAAAGAGGAAAGTATTTGTCTTCCAGATAGATACAAAACTGCAACATGTTCTAGACTTGGAGAAAATACAATCAATGACTATGGAATTTTATTTACTACAGTGATTTTTTGTTGGATCTATGTATCAAGTTTTTATGGTCAAATAAGCCTGTTATATTAATTAGCTGTAATTGCTTTAATGAATTTTGGAAATGCAGTGATTCATTAAATGATAAACAAATTTAACTTGGACAGCTTATTAAGGATCCCAGGGAAATCTGATTACTTTCTCCTATTGCTTGCTTTCTAAGGGGAAATCAGTATCTCATTGCTACTAAATTTATTTAGAATATTTATTTAACACTTTATTGAAGTCTTTACAGCTCCCATGATTTGATTCTTGAGAAAAAGGTGAATCACTCATGACTATAAATACTTCTTTTCCAACCAGACGGAATGTATTTGTGGATTTCATTTTTTTCCAGTTTCTGGGACTCAGCACGGTGTTTTGAACTTCAGTTGTAAGAGTTTTGAAACACTCTCTTTCCATTAAAGTGTAGTGTGTCCCTTCTTGTCCTTATTTTAAAACATAAATATTTTCCTATTTCAAATGGATTCAATAAATGACTTTTTTCTTGTCATATATCTGAATCAAGTAGGTAATTTAATCTTTTTCTTTGGTTTATACTAGATGTAATTAGATTAAAGATAGTTAGTTTTCCTCGTGCTCATAGGTGGCATGAACCAAGTCAGCAGAGGTGGCAGAATTGTTTCAGATGTCTTCTCTTTGTTAACAAATAGAAATTGAAAACTACCTCCCTCTGGCTTTTGAAAACCTGTTATTATAATTTCTGTTTTCACAATTTAATAGACCACTGCAGATTTGTATAATAACACTG
Organism: Burhinus oedicnemus; assembly: GCA_008921705.1. Taxonomy (NCBI): domain Eukaryota; kingdom Metazoa; phylum Chordata; class Aves; order Charadriiformes; family Burhinidae; genus Burhinus; species Burhinus oedicnemus. The sequence continues at coordinate 140,309 of VFFE01007062.1, read as the reverse complement.
CCCTTTTACATAGTTGTTAACATTTTCAAATAAGAGTTGTCAAATGTTTATATCTGGTCAACAAAGTGACTGTGTCATCAAGTGAGATTTAGCCTTCTTCATCTTTTGGCGGTGTCCCCATATGATCATGCTGAGCTGTTTTCTTCCGTGGTGTTTCTAAGTTACTGGAATTTCAAGCCAGCCAAAGTAAGAGATGAATGAGACCTATTACTGTTCCATTGACTTTGAAGCACTCTGCGTTTCCATTCCTCTTGATGGAAAAGGTCACTTTAATCAGTGGTGAATACTTCAGAGTTGATAGTACAAAATAATCTTAATAGGTCATTTGAATAGCAATTTGATTCAGATGAAATTCCCTTAATTGGAAGAACATGCATTTGCAGAAAACTGTAACATATACTGGAGAGTTCCAAGAGGAGAGTCCTGTTTTCTAGTCTGACAATCAAGAACTGATTGACAGAACTAGGATTGCTTCTTCCAAAGGAAGAATGATTAAAGAAACATGCAACAGCACTCCTTAAACACATACCAGGGTGTTGCAAAAGAGAAGAGAATACAGTATTCAGATGATCAAAGAGACAAGAAGTGAATTTCAGTAAGCAAGATTCAGATTTGACAGTATGAAAATCTTCCTAGCATTCAAGATAATGAGTGAAGCACGGGGTTAGCTTGCCTAGGGAGACTATGGGAATTTCAATACTGAAGGTGTTAAAGCAGAACCAGTGTCCGACAAGCATGGCCTAGGATTAAGACAGGATGCGATCCTTTTCTGAAGCAAGAGATGAATTAGATGTCCTCTCAAGGACCCTTCCAGCCGTGTTTTCCATGCTTCACCTTGTTCTTAGATTTCGAACTTGTTCATGTCAACGTGTGTGTCCAGAAAATGTAATTTAGTAAGAAGGATAAAGTGAGGTTTCTGTTTATTTTGACACAATAACTTAGTTTCTAAATCAGTTTGCTTTTCAAGAAGGGTTCCTTTCAGCTTTTAAAACCACTCAGGTTTTCAGAATCTCCTGATAGCTCAAGCCTTCCTTGCCAATTTTGGGCTCCTAAATTGAACCTAAAATTTGTGGTGCCTTCTGAGACAGTCCTCTTATGTGACATTCATCTCAAATTTAGCCAACTAAAAGCTAGGTATCTAACCTAATATGGCCATCCAGGCACCTGCTATAGTCTATGGGGAGGGGAGAGATGCTGTTAGAGGACTTATCCTGTATCCAAAGTGTTACTTAAAAAGATGAGCATTGCTCCTCAAGAAAAATACATGTTTCCATGCAGAAACATGTGTTTCCTATGCATGAAGTTCATTGAACTGATTTCATGACTTTTAACTTAATGCAGAGGAAGTGTACTGAAAAGTCACACAAGAATAATACAAGTCATACACAGTCTGTGATACCACTCACTGCTTCAGTATATGCCTCCACTTCTCCTGATTACATGAAATATGTAAATGTGCAAATTTGACTTTTTTCGTAATTGTTACATTTTCATTCACTGTGAAATAAAATCAGGATCATCCAATTTTATATGGAATCTAATCACAGACATTTAGTTTGATAAGTATGAAACTGATACTGAAAGATGCTCAGCTCCCCTGCTGGAACAGACTTTGCTGGGACTGATGGAGCTTTCTGGGTCTGAGTTATGTTCTCTTTGAAGTGCTAACACTCATATCCCACCCTCAATAACAAGGATCTGTCTCTATTAGAACTATTTCCAAAACAAGTATTTGTTGCTGTGACTGTTCAATGAGGAAAGCGTATACGGCTTTATGGTTGATATGTGTGGCAATAAATCCACCAGGGGCTGTGATAGAGGATCATAAAACACAGCCTCCGTAGAGCACTGATTGGATCCTTATGCGCAGTGAGGAGTTCAGCTCATATCTCAAGCTCTGATTCCTTAGACTTTTTTCCAGAGTTGTTCCTCCCTCTCTTACTGCAAAAAAAGAATTATGTGAAGAGCACTCATCTCCATCAGTGCATGATTGCATTTTTGAGAGGCACGCTGGTAGTGAGGCGCTGGAAGGGGTTGCCCAGGGAAGCTGTGGAGGCCCCATCCCTGGAAGTGTTCAAGGCCAGGTTGGATGAGGCTTTGAGCAATCTGTTCTAGTGGGAGTGTCCTTGTCCATGGCAGGGGGGTTGGAACTAGATGATCTTCAAGGTCCCTTCCAACCTAAGCCATTCTATGATTCTAAGTGCTCCTGCCCACTGTCCAGGCATGATTTCCATATCTGGACAGTCAAATACAAACAGCTAAACCAAGAGTCACTCCATCCTGATGGAGAATTTCACTTAGATCTCAAAGTCACAGAGGAATAGACTTCTGTAGTGTTTCCAGATTTTACCAGCATCTCACACACATCTATATTTCTTGTTCAGTCCAAATTCACAGTGAAGTCAAAGGGGATTTAATAAATCAGTTCTTTTCCTGTGAGAAAAAATATCACTAGTTAATAAGATTCAGTATATTAGAGTATTGCAGGAAAGCTCAGGGGTTTTCTTCCTGACTAGACATTAGTAACAGTGAAGAAGAACGTTAAGAAAAGTGGCATATATAGTGGAAGATAATAAGTATACCTTAAAGCCACTGGCCTTGAACAGACAGATGTGAAATGCAGTTAAGAGTTTCTGTGCAGAAAGGCATCTTCAAAAAAATTTTTGTTTTAATGCTGGACCATGAAAAATTATACTGGGGGAAAAATACTAGGATGGAGAAAAAATAGAATTTAATACATTTGTCTTCCTAAGCATCATTCCATATGTTACCAGTAAAAAAGTACAGACCTCATATCTAAAAAACCCTCTGAAATAATCAACCGACAGTGAATAAATGCTGTCTTTTCTTTCTTCTGAAAAGAATCTGATTGATAGCCATCTAGCATCTAGTAATATCTTCTAATCGAAGTAAAACAATTATATAGGAGATGTACTGCAATATTATCACAGGGTTTCATCCATTGAACTTACCCTTTTGTTCTCCATAGCTGCAGCAGGGTCTTGCTGTTACTGGGCAAGACCAGCTTATCTTGCAAATACCTTTCCAATTTTCTCTTTAAGCCTTTGGCTCCCTAGGATGCGCCTCAGGCTCCTTCAGGAAATGGGTTTGAATTTCTGTCTGCGGTGGCCAGGTTTTTCAATGGTTGCTATTCTTCAGGATCTAAGCAGCTGGTTTTGTGTGCCCTGGGGAAGAGCTAAGTACTTGTATACAGAGTTGTTCTGATGTCTCCTGTGATATTAAAGGCATGGCTGTATCTATTTCAGTGAAGGAAGGAGGGCCACAGATAAATCCTTGGCCCCAAAAGCGTATGAATTGACTGTATCACATCTGCAGAATTTAAAGCTAGCTCTTTCTGTAGCGGATTCATTTTGGAGGGAGGTGGCTGGAGCAGTTCAGGACAGAGCTGGTGAGTGAGCTAGCAGTAAAGCAGTGCAGACAATTAGGGGCTAGTTCTTAAATGTTCTCCTTAACCCTCTTTTCAGGATACTTATCAGGATAGTTGTTCCCTGTGGCTAAGTCTATACTAAAAAAAATAAACAATGCTGTGTTCCAAGGTACAACCCACTCTTCAGTTGAACTGTTAGAACGGGGCCCGGTATGATTTCATCCTGGGTCAACTGATATTTCTCCAAAAAGGTCCAGTGCATTGTTTTTGGAGGTCACATGGTCTGGACACCATCCTTAATAAGCAGTCTGTATGTAGCCACCTTATTCTGAAGGTTAAGAAAATTTTATAGCACGAACCTGAGCCATTTCTTGCTTGTTGGCGTGAATCCCAAAGAACAGTCCAGGGCAAATTTAATTTGCTAGTACGTAGCATTTATACTAGCACACATCAAAGTCCACAAAGGTCCTTCTCCAGCAGAAGGCTCTGCCATGACTAGCTGCTGGCCATTTCCAACTGCTGAGGTGGCACAACCCTGTTTTCTGTGTTTGTGTTTAAGTGTTTGTGTGAGTACTCCCCTAACTCACTTCAGGCAAAACCACCTATTTAAACTGGGTAAACTAACCTTTCATATTTTATCAGCAGTGAATTAGGGAGCTAAAGGGGAGGCAATAAACTGTACTATAGTGCTGTATGATTTCAAATCTAAATAATTTTTGCCTAAAACTCTTTCCTTTTTTTTTTTTCCACTCTGAGGTATCACTAAGCTACGTGTAGACCAACACTGTAATTGTTTCCATAGTAACAAAGACTTCAAAAGACGGAATGAGCTGGAGAATAGAAAAAAAATCAAGTTGTAAACAAAATAAAAATGAGTGGCAGAGACACAATATCTGATGCTAAAGTCTAAAGGTTGTGTGGCTCCTTTGCAATGACCCAGACTAATGTGAGAGTGATGCTATGTGTTCATCTCAAATTCACTAAAATATGCTCTTTGTAGCAGTCCATATTACCATAACATTTCTATTCACTGACTCTTTTCCTTTCCTCTGGCTTTGTTTTTTTACTACTTAAACACACATGCTGGTCAGATCCTTAGTTGGAGATGTCCACTTGGGTGTCATCCTTCCAGTACTGCCCCTAAAAGCAGTATGATCCAAATGAGGAATGCTGGACAAACTGGTGTTGCTTATTTTAAGGATAGTAATTTACGCCAACTATGAATTATTTAGGTTGTATCTAACTGGATGCACACTCCTGGGTTGTTCTGGGGTTTTTTTACACTAAATATCACAAGAATGGTGATCAAGAAACCTGCATTCTGCTTTTGAATCTGCTACGGGCATATATTGTATATTTTTTGTTGCGTACGTGTTCGTGACTTGACTTCCCTGCATGTACAAAAGGAAGTGTGATGCTTCTCCATTGTATACTGGTTTTGAGAGAAGGATGTTTCAAGATGAACGGTGTTGGTAATCTTTTATCTTGTTCAAGTCTGCTTTGCATCAAAAATATATATAGTTAGCGGCAATATGCCTGATGCCTAAATATTGTAACATTCTGCAGCAGATTTTTTTTTAGTTCTGTGAACTCTCATACTTGTTTTGAAATATTTCAGAAGAAATGCTTAGCATTTTGCCTAAACTTGGTGCTAGAAATATATAAAACAAGAAGCATTCTGTCTACATAATATATGTCAGAATGTTACTGCAAATGATTTTTGGCTGTGTAGAGTGCAACACTGTCTAAAATAAGTAGAGGCTCTCTAAAATATAATGCACTACATGTCGATGGCCAGTTGTGAAGATGAAAATGTTTTCTATTTGCAGCCCCAGAACTCCTTGGAGAGTATTGCAGCCCCACACCAGGGTGTGGAAGCTCTTGTGCCAGGAATCCAGCCACATTTCAGAGGAAATGAACTGGGGAAGGCTTGGCCCACTATTTCTGGTAATTGCTCCTGCAGTCAACCCATCAGTCAGCTTCAGAAGCTGTAGGAACTCCCACATTTGAAAAGCTCATTGGACTCTCCAGCTGAGACCTCCCAGGCGCATGCATTCATATCTCAGAGTTAAAATATAATTTGTTTTGGCTAAACAGCCTCTAAATCTTTTCTTCCTCCAGATGGAAGCATTTGTGTAATTAAGCATTTGGCAATGTTGGCATAAGTAACCATGTCCCTTTTGGAATATTTTCAAAACAAATACACAGTAAATGTGGATAGGGTGATCCAAAGTCATTGTTTTTTTGGGAAAGGGTTGTTTGTTTTCTGGTGGTTTTTTCAGTTCTGTTTTGTTTTCAGGGTCCATGCTTCTTTAATTTGTAAATACACAGCCCTCTCTGGTAGTTTCAATCAAGCCTGGCATTGGGGTTGATGAAGGATGCTCACGTCATCTATCTTCCACATAGGGACGGCAAACTTTAGCAAAGGGAAAGATAATAAAAGAGCATGAGGTGAGAAATTTGTATCAAATTTAATCTGGCTAATCCAGTTCTGCAGTGATCACCCAGCCAAGGCCAGGAGATAGATTTGTTGACTTATCACAACAGGTAGGCTATGTACAGTGGGAGTGAAACACAACTGATAATGGGCTTTTCTCATACCCGCAAGGGCTAGCATTTCATGCCCATTGGTATAAATAACAGCAGAAGTGAGTGGAAGACCTCCAAGTTATATTACTGTAGCAAAAAAAGTTCTGTGAAGACTTGAATCCAACTTTATATTGATAAAACTTTAGCAAAGTTTGCAAAAGATTTATCACTATAAAGTTGAAGTCAGATCTTCACAGATGCTAAAGGAACGAATTGTCAGATAATAGGTACCTTATGGATTTAATGAACTCTGAAACGTAAGTAAAGTTGTTGACACTAGGTGTCTAACATATCTCAGCCCACACTAGACAGAGCCAGTTATTTCCTATGTCTCTTAAAATGAGAAAACTGTACAATATCAAGGCCTTCTGTGTAATGACTGTTGGCATGTTGCGACTTCCAAATGACTATTACTGTAATTTAGTTATTAGATTATATTAAATGTATTCTGAGATGGGCTGTCTGGTTAGGATAAAGTTAGATGTCTTACAGACCAGAATCCACACTGGCTTTAAATATACTTTGTAGGAAGGCAGGGAGGGCCAGGAGAAAGGTGTCAGCATAAAGAGCAGGAGGGAGGAATTCAATAAATGAGTTTCACAGAACATTCAGCTTCACGTGGTTTTAAATAATGGACATCTCTCTCAGGAATGGTGTTCACCATCTCATTATCAGGAATGTGTAGGGTTTCTTTCAGGAAAAAAATTTTGTGCTCCATTTTTTTGTCCTTTGTCTGAATAAAGCCCAGATTCCTGATGTCCAGTTTGGATTGAAAAGCTCATTTTTTCTTCACACCACTAACTAGTCATGACTGTTTTACAAAGCAGTCCTTTAGGGTATTTATGTTTGCTTTTGTTTTGCCACTGATGATCATTTTTTTCACTTACATCAGAATTCAGTCACCTCACTGCCTCGAAAGCCTCGGTTAGATCTGAAGACGTCCAACCTGCCCTCACAGAAATAGGAGGTTCAGGGACTTGTATGGAAGCTGAGCCTGCTTAATCTGACTCTATAAACACTCAAACTTCAGTGTGTTTGGTATTTTATTCCAGCTTTGAGCGCTATGGTTTTATCCTGCTTTAACATGGATCAGCTTTGAAGTTACGTGAATCTTCAGTCTTTTAGGTTCAAAAAACATTGAATCGATTTTGTTTTGATTTTTGTTGTTCCAGAGTCATAAGTCTGTATTGAGCCCCAAGTGAATAGAGGGGGACGAAGGGAAACAATAAAACAGTAATTGCTGTGTCTTTTGACCCAAACAGTGAAATAACTGATCCCAGGAAAATTTTAGTTCAGATCCTTGGACAAAGATGGTTAGATAAACTGAAGATGGAAAGACAGTCTGAACTGAGTCTGCAAAGCTTTTCAGTCTTATTTTTCATCTTAATTAACTTACTATTAAAGTCTCACGAGCCTCATGAATTTTTGTCTCACATAAAATGGAAAAAGGGTAAATGAGACAAAACCTCTGGCTTTGAAGTTTGTGGAGGAGACAGCGTAGTTGGAAAATTGGAGAAATTAGTTTAGTTTTGGCCAAATTTTTTTCCATTACCCCATAACTGTAATCACTTTTTGGTGGAGGTTGTTACCTGTATGGCTCTCTGTCAAGGGCAGGAAGGCAGCTGTACACATCCATTTTCGTTATTTTTTCCTCCTGCCCGGGGGCTTTATTTTACGGGAGGAGAGCGTTGAGGTGAATGTACAATGTGTCTGACATAAATCATAGTCTATTTGACACCGAGTTTGATATCTGAAGTATAAAAGCCATTTGCAGGAAATAATGGCAGTTTCTGCATTTCTGGTTAGTGAAAGCAATTAACTTCATGCCTCTGAACATATCATTAGCTGGATCTCATTTTAAAGGGCTAAATATTGTGAATATCTACAGGGTCTATTTACAGATCAACCATTAACCTCAGTGCTTGTGTCTGCTTTAAAAAAACCCAACCATTATGTCATCCTAGAGTGAAATAAACAAGACTGCACCAAATCTTTGATGCATTATGTAGCATGAGAAGTATTTTTCCTTGACAGTTAAAATCTCCATGCACTGTCTGAATGCCTGAGAGGATTGCCTCGCTGCTAGCGCACACGGACAGCTATGCCACTATAGCTCTTGAAAATAAACACATCACTTGATAGAACAAAACAAGGCAAAAATATTTTTCCTTCCTGGCTGTTCTGGACAGTCTGTGACATTTTACAAAAATGCCTATCATTACGGTATTCTGGCGGATGGCCTGTCTTTGAGATCCCCTCATCACTGTAAATCTGTAGGAAAGGCAGTGGTAAAGTGAGGTGAGATGTGCATCATGCTGCTTATGAGAAGATCCTGCAGTTCAGGTTGGTTACACATTTTTTTCTGCAAGGGGGCATCTATAAAAGAATAAAACTGTTCTCTTTCTTACTGCTTAATGGGGATTGCACAGCCATAGAGATACTGCACCAAGGATCTTGTCCAACATAGTCTTAGGGGATGATGCAGTGGGGCAGATCAGGTCCTTCCACTTCGGAGTTCTCCCTGCTGTCATCCTCCTAGAATATTTTCCATGCTTGTATTTGTGACTGCCTAATTTAAAAGACCTGTCTGTAGCAATTTTATTTTCAAAATAAAGGATATTTTACAATTCCCCAAATTCTACTGTACCCAGTGCCTGATCCTCCTCCCATTAAAGAGGTCCGTGAGTACCTTGGCAGGGCTTCCCACCAGGTTTCCTGCCTCAATTCTGCTTTCTGGCATCAAGTGATTCTGTTTTAAAGAGCTGCATCAAGAGAGCTTTTAATGCTGCCCTGCTTCCCTTGCTTTGTTTTCTCCTGAATTCAGGGCAGTGCTACAACTCTGTCCTTAAACTCATCTTGCCCCCACATACATTTCATAACCAGACTACAGACCTTATGATTCTTTCTTGCCTGTTTTTTCTTCAATTAATTTTTATTTGGAAGGCAATAACAGGAGTTTGGCAGCTAGAGCTACTTCTTAAATGCCCTTGTGTCACACTAACCAGCTGACATTTGTTTTGTAATCTGTGATGATTTTATTGCATGCATTTCCAAGAAGATCATATTGTCACAATCAAATTGTGCCATCAGATTTTTTCTTTTCCAGTCTCTAGAATTGGGTATGATTGGGACATGAATGTGGAGGAAGGGGATTACATGAATATCTTGATGAGCAAGTCCTCAGGCAGTGTTCAGGGAACAGAAAGACTGGTTGTTGCTCTCGTGAGGTTTGGTCTTGAATCTTAGTTGCCTTAGAGCTGCCTTTTTCAAACCTGCCATCCAAACCAGGAAGGCAAAAATGCAAACCTTGAGTTTTGTTCTGAGCTCATTTCTGTTATGGTATCTGGGTTATGCTCCTTTGAAGAATTTTTCTCTCTCGGTTCAACTCTTTGACGTGGGTTATGTTTTCTGTTGCTGTTAGTCAGGCTTTCTGTGAGGGTCCTCAGTCTTTTATATGCCCTTTAATGATTGTATATGGCATTTTTCTGTTTGGGAAGCATGAAATGTTCAGTTTGATGTCGCATTTTTTATCCATGGTTTGTCTATGGAATCGAACTATGAGAGCAAAAAGCTGAGAATTAAACAACAATTCTGTGACATTCCCTCTTCTTCCTTGGTCATGTACTTTCTGAAATGATAAGCAATTTGGGGGCCAAAAGCACAGCATGTTCAGGTGGAAGGTCTGGGTTTAAATCAAAGACTTGTAATATTCATAGCAACAAATAAAGAAATCTTTCAGAGAAGTGCTTGGCCCTCAGGAATCTGTCATGTCTCCAGCTGTAAACCTCACACAAGCTTCTCATATCTTGCAGAAAATAAGATACTACAGTGACTCAGGTGTGCTACATTGATCCAAGTATCTGTGTAAGCTGTATTCCATAGTGAATGTAAGAATGCTGGGCCAAAAAAAAAGTAGTAGTTCTGTAGTTTTGCAGACCCATTTTGGCCTTAGGTAATTCCTCTTGTCTGTCTTCCATTTGGCTTCACTGGAAGCTGGATGAACATGTGTTAGTAAAATTGTGCCTTCTGGTCAGTATTTGTCAAACTCAGTTACTAAATCAAACTTCTGCGTTCGTAGTTGCATGGTTCTTACATGCTGCATAAAGGTGCTGATAATTCTCTTTCTTGTATTTACTGTTTCAGCTTGTTGAGTTGTTAAAGGTGAGTTGTTAAACTACAAGAAAGATCAGGTCATGAGCTACCAGCAGGGCTCTACATCAGCCCCAACCCCTCCAAGACTGTCATGATGTTCTCAATGTCTTTTCTGAGTAGAACTGCGTTTATGGACCTGAGGTTCAAGTTGTGAGGCTACAAATGTTTCCATGCAGATGTCCCTAGGCTTGCCTGTGGATGTCATCTTCCTCTTTGCAGGGATTCAGTCTACTTCAGTGATATATAACCTGATGGAGGCTATTGCATGGGGGAAGGGAACAGCCCCATCCAAGCAAAAGCTGTCAATTGCCTCCTCTTTGGGGAGCTACAGCTATGATCATTATTCTCCTGCTCTAATTCCTTTCTGTTTTACTTCACTTCCTTCCCTCGCTTTCCCACAAAATATTGTGGAGATACAATGCTGCAACTATTGATTCCTTTTTGCTTATGCTAATGACACCGCTCCTTCCTCAGGTGACTCTGTATTAGAGTCGTTAATCAAATGTCACGGCCTACGAGCATACGGTCTCTGTTCATTGCCAGGAAGCAGTAATTGGCAGGAAGGTAGCAGTAGTACACCCTGGAGAGAAATTTTTCTTAAAAGTGAAAATGCCATTCTCCACTCCCATGATAAGAGTCACCGGAGTGCATATGTGCAACTGTATATAGCCTTTCCTTACAGCAGCCATCCCATTTGTAATCCTCTCTTGGCTATAATGCTAGAGTAGCTTGGATTACAATGTACCATTTTTAGTACTTATCACGTAGCAGCAGACAGCTGGGCTTTTACATTGCAAAATAGCCACCACTACAGCAGCGGCTTCGATGACAGTGAGGTACTGTCCATAATGTATGATCTTGCGCAATGTCTAGTAGCCAGAATAAAAATCAATCTGACATCTCAAAAGACTAAATGCAGCTGAATGGGCTTGTTAAAATGGGTTATAACAAGTGAAGCATGCAGCAGAACCAGGAAAGGAGAAAATACATTTACTCTCAGGCAGACTTAATTACCTGGGTTACAGATTACTGCTAGGTTTTAGAGGATAACGTCACAACTGAAGCTGAGGTAGTCCTGTAAAATGGGGAGCTTAGGCTGTCTCTCTTTGAGAGTTACTCTCTAGGTAGGTCCATCAGCTTTATCCCAGGACAGATAATAACCACTTCATGTAGTCCCATATTCAATACTTGACCAGTGTTCTCTTTATTGTTCATTCACTATTAGTAGTAGCTTGGGTGAACAATTTCATTTTGCACATATATTTTGGGAATGACAGTTTGCACAAATATGCTTATCAGAATTTATGCAAATGTAAGCTCTCTCCTTAAGGATTACTTTATTCCTGTTCAGTGTTAGCCACCCAATTAAAGAGACTAAAACAATGTGGCTGGTCATTCTTATGGTGAAATCTTTAGGGCCCAGAAATTCTCAATTTAAATAGGAGATTCTGTCTGAATCAGTCAAAGCAGAGAAGAATCTAAATCTCCTATGCTACAGGTAAACCTCCTAAACCCAAAAATTTTTGGTCAGGCACATTATATATTTAAGTAAGTTTTATCAGTCCAGAAAGGAAGATTATGATCTATTGTCCATGATGGGGGATTGCACTTAGCCTTCCCTGCTTTGGGCAGGACTGAGCCTTGAAGCACCATCTCGGAGGGAGCTGCACATCTACAGGGAGGCCTGATGTTAGCGTGAGTAGATCTCATTCACTTAGAAATATGATGGCTCAGGTATTCTTCTCACGAAGACTGAATCTCAGAACCATACAACTGTTCAGAAATCAAAATACTGCCCTCCCCTCAGGCTAACCTCCAAATCAAATTTGCTCAAAGACTTACCGTTTCCTCTTGTAGCTAGCACAACTCCCAAGCATTGCCACTTCCCTTGTTCAACTTGGCAGCAGTTGCTGGAAGTGGTGAAGAGGAGCTCAGCTGGATTAGTGCCAACCTGCTGCAGGCTCTTCGTTAACATACACAAACCAAGGGGAAGGCTGCTAAGATGTGAATAAACTCATTTGACTACTTGCAGAGGAACTGCAGTGGGAGCTTAGGGAAGAAGGCTTGGTGGGAGGATTTATTGCAGAAGCACAGTAGGAAGTAGGTTCAGAGGAAGGGGAAAATTTGGAGGTAGTATGAGTTGAACAGCCTGAATTGAGGTGAAGCTAGTCGCTATAGAAGGGAATGAAGATTCCCAATAAATTTGAGAAGTCTAGAATTTGCTTAGAGGAGAGAGTGTGTATGCACCTGGTGATATGCCAGGTATTTACTATTAAAAAATTGATACACTTCCTTTCATAGGGGCACACGGAATGAATTGTCTAATTTAGAGAATAGTTTTCTGGAACCCAAACTGAAATTTTCATTATGTTGAGTTCAGCTTTGCTAAGCTCACAAGTCCTGGAAGATCTTTGTTATGCATTGAATGTGATCTAGGATACAGGATGGGAACTGGAGACAAGACAAATTTACATTGGAGATTAGTGTAGATTTCTGTAAGACAAAAGTCTGGAGTGTTGCACAGCTGCAGCTACAGACAGCTGCAGTGGACTATGGAGAGAAAAATCCATTCTCTGGCATCAAATTCCAATGGGACCTAATCGAAAGCCCACTGCAGTGAACACAGGCCTTGTTATCAATTTCAGTAGGCTTTGGATCAAGCTTTTAATTCCTTGCTGTATCTCTCAAAACAGAATTTTTAACGGTTTTAAGTTGTGCTGAACTCGGAGTTTGCATTTGGTGCGGGGTGGCAACTGTTTGAGTATTGCTTTTTTCATATGTAAATAGGTCTCATTTGTGAGATGTTCATCTCTGGAAGCTTTAGCCAGCTGTCTTCAAATGTATGCATTTCTTCTAAACTTTTCTGCACGTGTAGCTAGAGAATATAAATCTGGAGTGAGAAAGGGACATCTTAAAATGTATTTTCTCACTCTTATAAGGCCACAGAATTCTTGCATACTCCAATTTCATGCATAAGTACAACTTCCGTCACCGTATTAATGCACTCTGTGTGGGATTTCTTTCTTTTCTTCTTTGTTTTTGTTGGTGTTTTGCATATTGTTGTGTTGCACTTGGAAGATCAAGGGAATATACAGAAACAAAAATATGCTGTGAGAGAAGAAAGAAGAGGAAGCAAAAATTCAGAAAATAACAAAAGGTAAGGTAAGTTACAATTTTAATAAGTCTTGTCCATCCTTTGTTCATCTGGAAGACCAAAGGGACCAAAAAGGGCCACTGCTGGCCTGCACAACACCTCCTTAATTTTCTGTCGTAGGTTTCTCCCAGTCCTCCAATGGTCCTGCTCCAAATGTCATTGAAACCAGCAGTCGTCCCCTACCAACTTCAGAAACTCATGTTTTAGACCCAATAAGCCAACAGCTATGTAGGAAGGCAGGACACCTGGTGGTGGAGAGATCTTTCTTTCTCAAAGGGTAAGGAGGACCTTAAGTCTTTTGTAACAAAGGGGCAATTACCTGCCCTGGCTCCCTGCTCCCTTGAAGGTAGTCCAAGTCTGCACGGAAGCCCATGACCAACCCTCAGCTCCTAGCAGCAATGGAGGAAGCATGAATGTTTGGTCTGATGGGACCACTTTGCTGGCTTATCAAGAACAAGTGCTGCAGGTAGAAACTGCAAGAGCAAGACACTTACCCACTTGTGTATCTTTGGTCCAAGAGGAAGGAATGAGTAATCAGATGACTCTAACCTTCACATATTCCTCCTTTTCACCATTAGTAAAGCAGCAATAATCTTGAGTGGGATTTTCCAGGGAGAAATATATATAACACATTGTGTCGTACCTCTGATCCACAGTCAATCCAGTGGTTTCAGGGCATATTGTACCATTGATACCATACTTGAATGGCAAATCCAGGCAACACTTCATGACCCCAGAGGACAAGCAACTGTTCAGGGTGTACAAGTAAGCCTGGTATATTCTGCAGGCACCTGGCTGATTGTATGTGTCCTGGACAGCTGCTCTCTAAAGGTGCCCTAAAAACTTTGGGACCTCTCCAGTGAACAGCAGCTCAGTCACATTTACAAAGCTGGGACCTTTTGGACTGCTGATCGTAACGGAAAAATCTACACCATCACATGTTATTCTCATAAAATATGAGTGAAATGGGAGAAACCTAGGTTAGCAGTCACATGTTTCTGGGGATGTGAAGAGCAGGGATGGTAGTGCTGGCTAAGAGTCCAAAGCCTCAGGTGTGGATGGTGTAAGAACGAGCAGCTAGGTGGTGGGTGAGGTGATGCCTGGGAAGGTGGTGTCCAAGGTATATTCATTCATCTCTGTTAACTGCAACTCCATCAGAGGAAAGGACAAACCCAAAGTACTTATTGCTGGAGGGGGTGGGGAAGCCATAAAATGTTAAACTTCATTCATATAGCCATAATTGTAAGAGTCCTGTAAGTACTCCAGGAGCTGCAGTTTCACTAATTTGAAGTGCAGAAGTACTTAAATACTTGCCAAGATATCTCAATGGTAGGAATTTCTTTTAAACTTCGCAGGCTAAATGCTTTTGTCTCCTCTAACATGATTGCCCCAGATGATAGACTGAAGATACATATATAGCTCACTAACAAGGAGTGCTACAAGCAAGGCAGTAAATTTGCATGTTAGGCTACATTGCTGAAAGGACCTTTTTTTTGATGTATGAAAGGTGTTGCAGAGTAGAATAAGGAAAATCATGGAAAAAAAGAAAAAGAATAACTATTTCCTGTTTTTACCTGGAGGTCTGAAGAGAGGTGTTCTGCAATCTCCATCAAGAGTTTTGTTGTCAGAAAAGACAGTCTTAACTAAATAGGTGCAAATTTTATTTTGATATGTTATAGACCATCAGGTTTTGTATTTTTCAATATTCAATACTGTATTTTTATTGTAATGAATGTCAGTTGCTACTTAAAACCTTCCTGTGTTTCCTATTTGAGCTGCAAAGCAGTACTTTGATGCTTAGCTCAAGATATTCTCACTATTTAATGATGGCTGTAGAGCAAAATAAGCTCACCTGATAGTGGAAATATAATAGAATGAAATGGTGATGCAGTCTTAATGTTCCAAAGAGATCATTCTCCAACACTAAATTTTAGAGAATTCAATTTTATGGAAAATTCGGGGGGGGGGCAGAGGGAGGGGAGAGGTGGGAACCCAAAAAACCAACACCTTCACTTCTGGGGTTTTTTTGATCAAAATTAAATTCTACAACATGAGAATTTCAAGTTTTAAGGGCTATGGTATTATGCTTTCATGCTACTTGTGCCATACTGCTGTGTCTTTACAAAGCAATAGGAACACATTCATAACATAAACTTAAGTACTGCTTATAACTCTCCTGTGCTTATAATCAGCGGCACACGAACTACCTTTGTGGGACTTCCATCATGGGAAGCATGCTAAATGAAAGCTGGCTTTGTGCCAGGGAATTTGGGCGAGAATTAAGCAGGGGAGAAATTTGAGCCTGATCTTATGTGGGTCGTTACCTCTCACTTTACCTGACAAAAGTCAAACAAAATCACAAACACTCAAACACCATGATTTCCCCCTAAGGTAGTATGTGGATAAGTTTTAACTACTCTCCCCTCAGCTCTCTATGCTTGATAACAATTATCATATAATAATATGCCATATAAATTTATTTTGCAGTTGTTATTAACAAATGCTGTAATGATTCTGATAGTATCGTAATTATATTGCTATTAGTAGTAACTGTAGTCACGATACATCTCCAACAGATATGAAGGACTTGGCTGGCATATCAGTAGGCTGGAGCTGATCAACTGCTGGTATTTACTTGCATCGTGCTCACCAAATGCCGTATCTCATAGAAGGTGGAGATGCCACAGTTGTTTACACAAACAGACAAAATCCCTTACTAATAAGCAGTAGATATTATTGCCAGGGGTTTGGGAACAAACCAGGCAGTCAACAGTGTTTCGCCCTCTGCGCCCTTGCCCGGTGATCCAGGGCTGACCTGGCCAGGGCTATTCTTGAACCACGCGTGAAACCAGATGTTACATGACCCAAACACAAGCCAAAACACTTACCTGTTTCTGCGTTAACTAGAAATTTCCACAGCGGCGGTGTGTGCAGTGTTAGCCCGCACCAGCAGATGGGGCGGTTACAGTGCGTTTTCAGTCCGCTCTGCAATATCTCGTTATTCATGGAGCGTGTTTTCCCCTGCAGAGCTCTGAAGCTTATTTTTCATTAGGAGTCAGCTTTTTGTGGTTAATGGTATTATTGGCTATTGCCTGGCTTAATTCAGCAATCCCTGCTGATGTATGAGTGTTTTAAGGCACTGTTTTTCAGGGCTGTGTCCCAAGGGCTACAGTGTTTTGTGAAACAACGCAGAGGAGTGGCCCATAGCAATAGCAGTGAAAAAATACTTAATTTCTGTTTAGTGAGCCAGGTAATGTTCATGAGAAGCTCCCCACCATTATTGCTGTTTACAACCCTGAGCTGTGTACCAGATTGGAAACTTCAGTGTGAGATTTCAGTGAGAAGGCACAGCTTCTAGATAAACCCTAGTGATAATGTATTTATATACAAAGTAGTGCAGTCCTTTATTGTTTGGCCTTGCAAAAAAAGATAGTCTCTACACACAAATACACAAACACACCTGCTTTTTTTTTCTCCCATTTAGCTCATAAATTAAGGATCTGGGTTTTTCTATCTGTAAGAAATCACATATGTCAATCTGCTGTTGCAACTATACATTGTATTCTAAGTGCCTTGTTATCTATTGTAACAGAAGGAAGTCTGTAGAATCCAAATAGACTGGTTTTCTAAGGTTAGTTATTACATATTCTCTTTGGAGAAAGGTAGTTTCTCAAAGTTCAAACCTCCTATAGGAAGGAATGTTCTTTCACTTTTACATTTATTTTACGAGGGGATGGGAAAGTTTCTTCAGACCAGATGATACTTCCAGTGTGAAAGTCAATAGCCAGAGCAGTGGCCTGGAATACTGGAAATTTAAGTTCAAGTTCATTCTGCTCGATTGAGGACTTGAACCTGAAACTCCAGTATGTTTTGCCTATTCAAGGCAGGGGTTCTTATGTCCTGACTAATGATCCTATGACACATATAAAAATGTGTGAGCTAGCTTCAGTGACAGCCTCATTTCTGATGTAAGGATTCTTGCCTATTTACATTTGACTGCGCATTGAAAAACGTCTGCAAAACAGCATTGTGGGGTGTCAGTTTATCAATATACAAGTGAGAAAGAAGGGTTCCAACATGAACTGTTCTTCATACAACTTGCTATGTCATTCATCTTCCCTCAAATGTCCCATACCTCAAAACTTGCAAATTGGCTATTTTGTTAGGAGAAAAATGCAGAAACTGTGATTCAGTTCCCTCAGTTTCTTCATGTAGCAGTTTTCTATTAAAGTTTCTTGGCTGAACTCTTTCTTTCATTTAATGTTCCTGCCAAGATCTCCTAAAATATATTTGGCTTTTCACCATAAGAGTGGGACAAGGATACAAGACAGGGAAGTTTAGTCCAACTGTTAAGCTGGACCTGTAGAAAATAATAGGATCATGAAGCACTTGAAGAACAACTGCAGAAGGAGAAGAATATCCACCTTGAGGGCATTTCTGTGTTGAGTGATGTGACAGCTTCTCTATCCTTCAATGCAGTGGGAGTTACAGCTGGTCAATACAAATGGAGAAGCAGCTCAAAGTAACGAGTAGGATCCCATAGAAAGCACAAATAAAAATCACATCCACTTTGGAGGAAAGATGAATTCTGTAACCCAGTTAAGCTTTTGAATCTGCAGACTGTGTTTCAGACATGAGGAAGTGTTTGTATACCTTCAGCTTTTCTAAGTTTAAAAAAAAAAAGGCATTGTCTGTAATACTTGTTTCTCCTATGTCTTTAGACAATGACAGCCACAGAAAAATTCCATTTGTATAATCCTGTATGGAATAATTAGTTTATTTTAACTTTTGGTCAGAGGAGGGGAATATATGACCCCACCAAGAATAACAGAATACCTTTAAAAAAATCATGTCATTTGTTGATAATGGTCTGCAAAGACTAGAGAATACTTTTGTCTTATGATGTCTTACAGCCACAAATCTAAAACACCTAAAGAACTTTTTACTAAGGCCTCAGATGTTCATGGTGTAGGATTAATGTTCTATACGAAAACAGTACAAAAATCTATTTAGAAACATGATACAGCTTAAACCACTAAGCGCCTTTCAGTGAAGCAGCGCTGTATCACGGGGACAAAGAACTGGGAATCAATTTACCATACAAAGTGTTTTTTCACCATTCATTTCATTTGGTAGCTCTGAAAGGCAAACAGTTGCCATAGAAACAGTAAAATAAGAAATCCATTTGTTGGGACTGGATGATGTGCTTCCTTTGAAAATGCAAATAAAGGTTCACTAGATAGATTTTTGTCAAGTGTGTATCCTGCCAAAACTTTTAGTTTGGAATAATATGCTTCTGGTTGTGTTTGTTTCACTTAAATGGCTAATCCTTTCCATGCTGGTTGGACTTTCACAGCATGCTGTTCTAGTTCCTGTGATTTCATATTGCAACTTGTAATCTTAGACATTTCAGACCATACCTTCCATCCTACATCCCCACATAGGAGCTTTTGAAAATTTGGCTGGAAACAAACATGTCAGGACCTCTCAGGATTCATTTACCTACTATGTTCTCATCTCCTTTATTAGAGCCATTGTGCAAATCGAAGGCACAGACTGCAATCAGGCTGTGCAATCTTTTAAGCTTTTAGTCCTCTGTCTGTTTAAAGGACTAACAGTTGCATAAACTGCTGTTTCAAGTATCACAGTCTTTGGTCCTGTGTGGTATGCTATAAAATAAATGGCTTAAGGATGCATGGGAAGAACACAGAACTGTAAACTGCATCACTTACTCTAACACGAGACAAAAGCTGGGAGTGAGCCTGAAATCTGGATTTAGAAGTGAAATTTTTTCTAGCCTCTGGAAGGAGCAGAGCTAAAGGTACAGGCTCGCTGCAATGATAGCAGTAGTGTATACACCTCCAAGCTTTCTTTAAAGCAGCTCGGTTTCCAGTACCAGTGTCATGGTTGGAGCTCAGTGCAGTCTGATTTACTCTGCATTTTTGATGAGTTCTGTGTTTCCTTTGTCAGATTGTTACTGGTACTCAGGCCAGCTAGTGTAAAGCAAATCACAAGACGCTCTGAAGAAGCCAGTTCAGGCTCCTCAGAACACCTCAAAATACTTTTGAGCTAGCACATGCTGTGGTTACACATTGACTGTCAAAATAAATCCCGTCATGAAATATTATAGGTGCTTTCTGGGAAAAGATTAACATGACAGTGGCACCCTGAAAAACTGGGAACACCATAAAAGGTAATTTTTAAAAAGGACCTATAGTTCTAGAAATAGGGCTGAACTGGAATGAAATACATAAAGGACTGCATTTCTTTTTCTGAACTGAAGTAGAATCCAAGAAGCAGACTTCAGACCCAAGCTCCCAGCCGTACCATAGCGCACACATCATGCCCTTCTGGTTCACTGAGCTCCTGTGACCCCTGATCTTCTCACTGTTCATGGCTGATACATCAACATATAGCATCATGTATTAGTATAGTTATAATGCTACATGTTTGAAAATAAAGCATTCCTAAAGTGTCCAGTTGTGTTTTCCACAAGTTTCAAGCAATGGAGAAGAACCGAACTAAGACTTTGAATGTACATAACCATTTTAGGACTTTTGGTTCTGTTTCCCCACTTCTGAATACAGGCAAAACATTTGTTCTTCCTTGCTGAAAAGCCAAAATTGAGTCTGTAGTCACCTTTGAAAATCAAAGTCCTGGCTCCAGCCTGTATGCGTACTGCCCAGATGAATGCTGGGATGTGAGAAAACCTTACCTGACTGAACAAGTGGTTTTGAATTGGTGAATTTAGGGCCACTTATAAGACATTGAAAGTAAAGTGTTTGACAGAGGTCTTGAAGAGAACAGAGAGCTTCTGACCGAAAGAAGTCACTCAGGCTTTTACCACTGATTTAAAGGACTCAAAATTTCACACTAAAATGTTCCTCAAACTATGGGAGCTGCATTTTGGAAAAAAAAAAGCCCACATAAGCCTGTCATTTGAAAAGTAAAATATTTTACCTTCCTGCCAAGCTCTATTTCTGACAGTCTTGCAGCATTATATATATATCATATAGACAGGAAAAGATAACTAAATTTAGTATGTCTGCTTAAAAAGCTATAATTCCTTGATATGTAGAGTAATAATAAAATCTTGAGAGAGTTTCATATTACTATTTTATGCCCAGTGACTAACATAAGGGAAATGATTACCATTCCTTCAACTTTAAGTGGAGAACCTCAGCAAAAAATACTCATTCATCCAGTTTTACAAATGCAGATGTCGTGAAATGTACCTGAAGTGTGTCTTGAAGCAAATATTTGCATCATTTTTGCTTTAGTTTTCCTAAAGCTCTCAATTTCATAGGCAAGTTATAGCGACATGGCTTCACTTCAGAGTGGAATGTGAAAATAGGCACATAGAGAGGAACGGATGGATGGGTTTGAAGTGGATAAACAAAAAAATTGTGTGCTCTTTCCCAGTATCCAACTGCGTATCTTCTGAAGCTTTAAAATGTTCAAAATGTGCTTTTTTCCTCTGCTGTTGGTCTCTACATGGCTGTGGTTCTTGGTATGGTCTGGCCAAGACTAGAGGCAGTACTGACATGATCTTGTAAGAGCCGTTCTCCTGAGACTTCTTCCCCAAGCAGAACCACAACATTCTCAAAGTCTTCTTAAGAAACTTGCTATTGAGAGGATTTCATTCCAGCATTTTAGATGAAGAAAATTTGAATACAAGTTGGAGCACCCTCTGCATTTCAAGGGTTTTCTTTTTAATATTTAAAACTATAAATCTTAAAAAGTTCACCTCTTACTGGCGTACCAATATGCTGTCACAAGAACTACCCTGAGTGGCACAGTGAAAATATTCCCCTGTTACTAGGGGAACAATGCAAATTGTAACGTTTCCTTTGAAAATAGCTTGTTTCAGGGGTACTTAAGGATTAAAAATGTATATGTATGTATAAAAGCTGGAAAATAAAGATAACTGTTATCTACTATGCTAGCAACAGAGAACAGGCAGGTGTAGAGAGATAGAGGGGACAGTGAGCCAGGGGACAGTGAAACCGTATTGCTCCAGTCAAGCATCTGGCCTTTGGCATATTACTGATAACTCTTCTACATCTGTCTTCTGGGAAAACATAGGGACAAAATACATGTTTCCATTCTCCATTTAATATTTTTAATGAGTGACTTTGTCTAAAGGGTTTTTTGTGTTTGGGGTTTTTTTTACATTTAACAACTGCAAATATTACTTGAATTTGGAAAATGCTTAGGGGAAAGGCAGTTGACAAATTGTAATCAAGAAACCACTTGCATAACGAAGGAAACAATGGAGCAACTGAAGGGAGGCAACACCATCTGGAGAAAAAGATTCATAGCTTATTGAGAATCCAAGGTTCTGTGAAAAAAAGATGTCTCTGGGCTACATAATTAACTTGGTATTTTATTTCTTTACGGTGTGGGGGGTGTGGGTTAGTTCAGAGACCAATGAAACTCATGCAATACTCTCTGAAGGCTGGGAGGAGAGATGAACATAGCTTAAAACAAAGCTGGGCCATTTTATTTATTTCCATTTCCTGGAAACAAATTCCTTTATTTGAATTTCCTGGAAATAAAGTCAACTGAAATAACTCACTTTGTTTAAAGTTTTCATCATCTGCATAATTTGACATCTCTCCTGAGTTTGCTGGTTTCAAACAATCCCATGATTTGGCAAATGGCACAGCTGCTCTTTGTATTTGTCATAGCCTAGTGACCTGTAACAGCAAGAGGAGACCAAAAAGTAATAATTGGGCTATTCCAAAGTATTTCTTTCTTCAGTGTAAGTGTTGTGGTTTAACCTGGCAGGCAGCTAAACACCACACAGGTGTTCACTCACTCCCCCACAGTGGGATGAGGGAGAGACTCAGAAAAAAAGGTAAAACTCATGGCTTGAGATAAGGACAGTTTAATAGGACAGATAAGGAAGGGAAAATAATAATAATGGTGAAAGAACATACAAAACAAGTGATGCACAATGCAACTGCACCTGCTGACTGATGTCCATCCAGTCCCTGAGCAGCAGCTGCCACCCCCGGCCAACTCCCCCCAGTTTTTCTGTTCAGCATGATGTCGTATGGTATGGGATATCCCTTTGGTCGGTTGGGGCCACCTGTCCTGGCTGTGTCCCCTCCCAGCTTCTTGTGCACCCCCAGCCTCCTTGCTGGCAGAGCAGTACGAGAAGATGAAAAGTCCTTGACTCAGTGTAAGCATTGCTCAGCAACAACTAAAACATCAGTGTGTTATCAATATTATTCTCATCCTGAACCCAAACCACAGCACTATACCAGCTACTAGGAAGAAAATTAATTCTATCCCTGCCAAGGCCAGGACAATAAGTCAAGATTGTGATTTTTTATGTCCCTATTCAAGTCTTTTTCTCATGTTGATCATCACTTTAAGAGGCTGCACTATGCTCTGTGAAACATCTCCATGACATAAGAACTTTTCTTCAATAGTTATGGGGGGAGAGGGGAGTTGGTGCCATCCAGTTATCATTCTGATGTTTCTTTCTCTTTTTCATTAAGTTAGAACAGATATTTGCAAGAATAAAATGCTATGTGAGAGATATAGCTAATTTTCATCGAAAGTAATTTGGTCTTTCCGTGAACCCAATAAGGGTGTTTTTACAAAATAATGTTAATGGTTGGCTTTCTGACTATTTTCTCTCTACTATTTTTCTGAAGTGACTTTTGTGAACTGTGTGTTAAATAACCATTTTTTTTCTTTCACATCTTGATTTCTCCCATTGACTTTTTGCTTTTAACATTTGAAATCCCAGATTTGTAACACAACTGTATCTCCTATGGTGAAAGACAGATGAAAACCACATTCTGAGGCTTAGTGCTGGTCTACGCAGTAGTGTAGGTCAGCCTTAGGCATATGTTCACTGTGCTGCTTTAATATTTAATTCCATCAAAGTGATTTGAGGAATCTCTTATATTTAAGCACTTTGTCAAGTTTCTAGCAGTATTACACGTAAAGCTGGAAAAACAAAAGCACACTGGGTGATTGAGGGAAATAGAAGAATAATATGTTCTTATAACTACTGCAGGAACTATTTAGCCATATGAAAATGTGGGAGAATCTGCACTAGGTAACAACTGTTGTGTACATTTCTGGGTATGAGAATACAGATTAGATTGTTTTTTGAGAGAAAAGCTTTTCACCTAAATGGGATCACCAGAGTTACAAGCCTGTATAATAGTAAAAATCAGAAGCTTCAGCTGAGTTTAATGGAGAGGATCTAACTCCCAGTTTCTGTGCTGGGTGTGAAATTGCTGTGCTGCGTTAGCACAAAGCTGGTGTATGATAGTGAAGAATAAGGCTGATAGATTTTACCCAAGTTCAATCCATTGCTACATGAGAAATAGATCTAACATAAGCCATGAGAAATAAAATCTCTCAGAAATCCCTGAGGCTGTTCAAGGTAGTGGTTCCTTACTAGAAGACATGCATTTATTTCCTTCCCAAGCAAATACAAACTCTTAAGAGTTGGTATATTTAACAGTATGTCATGCTGGTGAGGGGTTTATTTCAGGTAAAGCCCAGTTTCACTGCGTGCTGCGGGCATTCACGTGCTTGTTAACAGCACCTCATCTGCAGGAGCTGCCATCTGATCACCAGCAAGCTAATATTCCCCTGCACAAGCAAATGCTACTTTTGAGTTATGGACCTAGACTTCAGCTGTAACAGTTAATACATCAAATCTGTATTTCTCCCCAGCCTGGAGACACTCTCCCGTTATCATCCCCTTGTTGAAAACCATCTGTTGCTAATTGTCCCCCACTACCCTACCACAATCCTGCAAAAACAGTAAGGAAAAAATAAATAAAATTAGCAGTATCTTCTCCTTTTAAAAAGCAGGTACACTAACAGCTTTCTAGTGATAGTAATCAGGGAATTTTAGTCTGATAGAGAAAGATGGTAGGAGGTCTGAATGAGGCCAGTTGGCTAAAAGGGAAAATGGTCTCCGAGTGTGAAGTAAACAGCTGATAGTGCAACTCTAAGTTCAGGCAAAGCTAAAGGAAGCAAAATCCAAACATACTGGGAGAGTAAGGAGTCCATTTACCTGCATACATAGTTTGGGTTTTTTTTTTTTCATAGCTCATATTTCTACTTAATTAACTTGGCTATGGAAATAGCAAAAATAGAGAAATGCTGTGGGAGTTTACTGTCCTCTGTTTCAGCATAACTACCTCGGTTTAGCCCCAAGCAAAAAGTGAAAGTTGAATCAGGCTGGGGGGTGTGTGTAAATGATGACACAGAAAAAACAAATTAAGGTCTGACGAACTAAACAATACAGCACAGCTGGTGGTGGCCTTGATAGAAAGAATTAAATGAGAGGAAGTAGCTACATCAGCCTGTCTTTCCTCCCTCTTGTCAGCAGTATGTCTGACCCTTTCCATGGTGGACCCTGCACAACCTGAGGATATCGCTGTAGCTGTGTTGCCTGCTTGCTCATAAGGTATCTTTGCTAAATATTTTAAAATGGTCAGTGGCTGTCCTTGAAAATTTAAGTGCTTTTGTTCTAAAAAAAAAAAAAAAAAAGTATTTTTTTCTGGATTCATTTTCATTGGCCAGTCCTGCCCAAACCACAACAGTTTTATTTCAAGTTCTAAAAAGTGGGGTATAGATGGTACTTGTTCCTTCATACGAAAACTCCCAAACATTGTAATATTTAAGAGCAACAAACAAATACATGTTTTTTTCTTTCCTTTCTTCTTCCTCTTTACTCCTCCACATGCGTACTGGAAGTAGGATTACAAAAGGCCCTTATGCAGGCTGCACAAGGCAAAGGACAAGGGTTTCAATACTCACTCCGTACCTCCTCCTTCCCTGCACACCGCCCACCCATGCACATGCTTGTTTGCTTGCCCACAAGCCTGTTACAATCTGGTTCTTGCTGAAAATTAGTTTTATTTTTCACATATAACTTCAGAAGATCTTGGGAAGGCACCTTCCCTTGTAATTTGCCCGACAGGTGATTTTTGGCCGTGTTAGCACTGTAGATGAGGAAGGTGCTGGAAATTAGATCTTGTGTTTTACTTGTGTTATTGTGGGGTGAATCGTGATAACTCTTTAAATTTTAAAGCGTTTCAGCCCTTCTGCTGTAAAAGGAACACTGATTTCCCATTAGAGGAAGGCCTGTAGAAAGATGTAATCACACATTCAGTGATTCAAAGATGCTTTGCATGCAGGGTTGCTAGTGACTGAAATGTCAGCTTTCCTAAAACCTAAAGAAGAACCACTTATAATGCTCAGGTTGTTTCCTTATAAAATTGATTCATAAAACTGTTCGTACAGGCTGGGTTCACAGGCAGCCAACACTTCTGAAAGATAAGTGCAAGAAAAATAGCTGGCTCAATTAGGAGAATTGCTCTGTGTTTTTCTCTTGAAATATCTGACAATTACGTCACATGGCTATTTATAGGCAGATAATAATGTGGAACACTGGGTTAATGAAAGCAGCCTGCGCAAGCTAAACAGTATGGAATATTCACCCAGCATATGCATGGTAGGCTATAAGTCTGAGGGAAATGCACGCAATCCACCTGTTCCTTAACTACACCTTAGATTTTTGCCTGGGGAGAATAGCCGGCTATATTGGCAAAACAGAAAACATAATTTGGAACAATTTATCTTTTAATCCACTCCTCACTTCTTAAATTCCTTGAGATTGTTTTAGAGGCGAGAGAGCGATAATGCCATCGTCTGAACACAAATGGTGTTGAGCTGTAGAAAGGGCGGAATTTGACGTATGCACTGGTATTCACAGTACTCTTCTGCAAATGGGCTGCATGTTTATTCTACAGTGCAATTCCCTAAAAGCTTAAAAAAAAATGCCCTGAATTTTGCAGCTCCATTGAGCACACTCTAGTAGGCTACACAAAGTTTTTAAGGTTTCTCTAAAAGTCTTGTGAGTTCCAATACCATTGATGTTGTTGTTTTGGACAAATAAGAGTTGAAGGAACATCTGTGATCGTAGCACTACTTATGATTACCAAAGTCTCAGTTTCAGATATTAGGGACAACGTATAGATGCTTCCAGATCCAAGTGGCTGCTCATTACAAATGGTTGCAGGTTTTGCTGGTGCAGTCAAAAGAGAGCAAACTCAGCCCAAAAATATCAAGATATGTAGTTAATACTAGAAGTGGCATGCTGAATTAGAGAATGTAGTGTTTGCTATAACTGATCTGTAAAAGAGGGGACTTGCAGAGCTGTTCACATCTTTATCAGCTGCTATTAAACATGGTGGTCTGGATGCAGCCTCTGTTTTAGAAAGTCCCTAAATTCCTCATTGCTGGAAGCTCAGAGATCACATGAGGGAGAGAAGCGCTCTACACCTGCCCCATTTCTTTCCCTCCTCCCTCCTGGCCGTGGTCAAGGACTTCCTTGCCTAGATCAGGATGGTTATGATTTCTGGGTGATGAGAAAAAAACAAGTGGGGATTCTCTCAGACTCTGAGATTACGGTGAAGCACTGACTTTAATGAGACAGTTCATACGCTTGAAGAGAAGCACATACCAAGGACCTTGCTGAACTTGACTGTATGTGGCATAGTAAGTGGCTGTCGGGTTAGGGAAGGATTTGCCTGAGTGGCAGAAGAGAGCTTTCTGTGCAGCTACCCCATCTCTCAAGGCCTAATATGGACGAATTAGAGACTCTAGAGAAAACAGAAAATCTTTTATATGAAATATTTTCTCTCCCAGAATGAACAGATTAAGGGTTGATTAATTCATGGTGATTGTCAGCTTAATGAAGAATATAAAGATCACAGGGAAAAATCGAGTTCTTCCCGACTTACAGGCTCTGATTAGAGCAGTCATCTGGAAAGCATAAGCTATGATGGTACTTCTCTATTTCCAAGAATAGATTAATAACTAAATTGGTTGTTCTGTTATAGCCTTTTAAACAGCTACACTTTGTCTCCAGTTATTACGCTCTAGGTATTGTGTGAGTGTATTTTCAAAGGCTGCTGCTCAGTCTAAAGATCAGCATGTGTTCAGACTTTTTTTTCCAGCTGAAAATGGCACTTATTAGCCACTGGGCAAAGGATACATCAGAGGCGGCTGCAGCCTCTCAGTAGTGTGGGGTAGGAGTAGGGGAAGTAGAAGGGTTATCTAGAGCGAACCGGCGTTGCCCTTCCTGCCCCATAGGAGGGCCAGAGATTCTTATCCCTACCAAGGTCTCCTGTCTCCCATGGCATGAACCACCACCTAATATTTCCCATTATTTCTTGTTGGCTTCTGGCAGTCTCCTGCTTCTGGCAGTCTCCTGCCTCCGGCAACTGATAAATTTGCCTGTGCCTGAGAGGTAGCCATAGAGTAGATGTAGGATGATGACATTCGCTACCATGTGCACCCACTCCATTTTTTCCTTGGAGACATTGTTTTTTTCTAAATCTGCATTGTAACATTAGAGCTCCATTTGTGTGTTATGCCTGAGCCCAGCTGAAAGTTATTGATGGTTTCTACTTTCAACCTTGTTGTGACTGTGTTTTAGTGATATCGACAGACAAGAGCAAACCAAAAATACACTTGCCAATTCTGTTGATCAGTGCAGATCCAGCTCTAGCCTATATGTATATTTGTCATAATTAAAAGTTTATGTAGCTAATAGTTATCCCTTATGTGTTACCTAAGTCATATAATATATATGCTACTCATGCTTGAAGTTTAGCTTTGACTAAACATGTTTTGATTAAACAGATAACTTTTAAGGGTATTTCTGATTCTTTTAACTGACAGTCAGAAATAATCTTGTCTTTGTCTACTTGTTTCCTTGTGCTTTTGAAATTTGTTAGAAATTCTGTATCTTTCCATCTATGACCTGATTTAGCTGCCAATGAAGTTGGCAGGAGTTTTTCCACTGGCTTCATCCAAAACCAGATCAGGCCACTAGAGAACAAATGATAAATTACATTCATAAGCTGGGAGTTACCACAGGCGTTGATCAATACACACATGAATTTCTGCCTAGGCGGGGTTTGCAATTTGGCACCCTGCCCTTAGTAATATCAGGATGCCCTCTGTAGTACGGTGAAAGGCGCGTACCTAAAGCGACACTGGGTTTCGCTGTCCCTCTGGGGCAAGTGGTGAGACCTTGTGGCGGGAATGGCTGGGGAAGGTATGTTGCTTCAGAGGTGCCTGCCCATGAACAGCAGCGCTTCTTACTAGAGTTTCTTTTCTTTATATTTTGAGGCCATCAAGTTCACTGAACTGCCCCTTCCTTTTTATTGCTATCAGTAACAAAAGCTGAAAGTTTTGGCATGAAGATATTGCATTTTTTCATCAAAAATCATTAATTCTTTACTAAAACGGTGTGCTTGGGTAAGTTTCAAAAGCACATAACTTCAGAATTCTTTACCAAAACAGAATATTCCTCAGTTTAAATAGATCTTTTGAGATCTTTCAGTCTTTTAAGTGTTCGTTAACCTATTAAGACCGGCTATTAAATGTTTTCAACTTCAAAGAGTAAAAATATCACTGAATATATGAAGCGAGATTCTTTTTTAGACAAAAAGCATGACTATTATCTTTCTTTTCCCAGGGAACATTTTCCCCATTATCTGCCTTGACAAACAACTAGTCTCACTAATAAATAATTCAGCAGCAAGAGACTCTGGGGCTGTCTGTATAAAATTATGGCATACATTAGCTGATGCCCTCACTAGGCAGGAGGTTCTGGGAGATTTAGCCTTGACAAAATGGCATTGCTAAATCCCTGGATGTCTCCTTAAAAACTGTCCCCTAATTTTTCAGCTTTCTGCAGTTAGAAACTGACTGCTCCACTGGAAAAACAAGGACTAAAATAAGGTTTGCTTGTTTTCCCTGATGCTTTTTTCTTTTGGAATCCATTAAGGCTGTCTAAATATCATATTTTACAGAATTCTTCATCTGATTCAAGATTAATTGAGCTGGTATATTTAAATTGTGTGGTTTTTCTCCTACCTTGCTAAAAGAAACAGTTTAAGTGCCTGGCAGGTTAAAATGGGAAACAAACAACCTCATCATTGAAAAAGAAAATATACTCTGTGCCCAAACTATCTCTGTTAATCTGTGCCTGGGTACGGCATATTCAACATAAATTCTTGAAAGCTTGAGGGTCATACTAATTTCAAGTGAAGCATTTATCTCAAGGATCTTTCTTTCAGTTGTGAAGATTTCATTTAAGGAACAAGAAAGCTGAGAATAATTAGTACTGTACTTTCACATGCACTATCCTTGGGTTAGCTATTAAAAGAACCCATTTGGTGGCAGCGGCAGCAGCAGTGCAGTAGCCCAGGTAGCCTGCATGGAAGCCAGCTTTGGGAACTTCCCTGCCCTGCAGGGATTCCTGTTCATCTCGTTTTGGCTTCTGAGTGCTTCTGCCTCCAGTGCTGTGCAGCTTGCTGGAAGGTTTGGACTATGTGAAATTACTACATAGTAATTTTGAAGTGATGAAAGCTGTACATACAAAAATACTGCCGTTTAGAGAAGACCCTGTTTTTAATGAGTCTTATCTTTAAAAGATAAAGCTTCAGCCAAGTTGTTATGAGGGTTTTTTGCTGCAAGTAGGCTCTCAAGCTTTGGAATGGTGAAGTCAAAGCAGAAATTGGTGTATACATCTACCAGCTTCAGTGTACAGTCAGGTTTTAATATGATACAGTTTTATTCTGGATTTTGGGGGGTGGGGGGGGTGTTTGCAGTATGACATAGAAAACTTAATGACAACCAAGACCATATCTGTCGACACACCTGAAACTACATCATACAGGCAAGATATACAGAGGGTGGGTAGGCAAAGGTTTTGTTGTCTCTTTTTTTTTTTTTTTTTAAACTCATGGACACTGGAAGACTGTGCTGCCGTTCAGCATGACCTGGACAGGCTGGAGAGTTGGGCAGAGAGAAACCTCATGAAGTTCAACAAGGGCAAGTGTAGGGTTCTGCACCTGAGGAGGAATAACCCCATGTACCAGTACAGGTTAGGGACTGACCTGCTGGAAAGCAGCCCAGTGGAAAGGGACCTGGGAGTCCTGGTGGACTACAAGATGACCATGAGCCAGCACTGTGCCCTTGTGGCCAAGAAGGCCAATGGCATCCTGGGGTGCATCAAGAGGTGTGTGGCCAGCAGGTTGCGGGAGGTTATCCTCCCCCTCTACTCTGCCCTGGTGAGGCTGCACCTGGAGTACTGTGTCCAGTTCTGGGCTCCCCGGTTCAAGAAGGACTGGGAACTGCTGGAGAGGGTACAGGAGAGGGCTACAAAGATGATTAGGGGACTGGAATATCTTTCTGATGAGGAAAGGCTGAGGGACTTGGGTGTCTTTTTAGTCTGGAGAAGAGAAGACTGAGAGGGGATCTCATCAATGCTTACAAGTATTTAAAGGGAGGGTGGTGGGAGGATGGCACCAGTCTTTTTTCAGTGGTGCCCAGTGATGGGACAAGAGGTAACAGGCACAAACTGGAACATAGGAAGTTCCATTTGAACATGAGGAGGAACTTCTTTCCTTTGAGGGTGGCAGAGCACTGGAAGAGGCTGCCCAGAGAGGTGGTGGAGTCTCTGACTCTGGAGACATTCAAAACCTGCCTGGACGCCATCCTGTGCAACCTGCTGTAGGTGAACCTGCTGTGGCAGGACTAGATGATCTCCAGAGGTCCCTTCCAACCCCTGTGATTCTGTGAAAACTGAAGCAAGTAGTCATTTAAACAACGTCACACAGGAAAACTGGGGAAGGTTCAAATATTAACCTGCACTGTCTGAATGCAGTCGTCTTCTCGGTCAGCCAGTCTCTTCCACTTTGCTGGTTCTGTAAAATGCTGCATTTTAGCAAATATGGTGCTTCACTGTTACAGGCAGGCATGAGGGGAAGAGACCAGTTTAGTCACAGGGGTTGTTTTCCCAGCCTATTGGTAGACTTCTTCATTTTGAGATACAGAAGTTAGGGAAGCAACTCTAGTCATGTGGAGGATATGCAGTATCTGAACCCAGCCAAAAGTATTCATTACTGTTTGCTGTAGACACCTGAAGCTTCCACCAGTTTTGCCACAATTACAGGAATCAGAATAATTAATGCAAAGACGACAAATCTTTTAATGGAATGTCCCTTGTTCTGATAAAGAAGGGCTGTAAGTAGTGAGGTTTTCACAGATGCGTTGCCTGCTCCCACTTATTTCACTTTGCTTTTCTTTTTTAGAGTCTAATTATCAGTTACTTAAATTAATTCTCAATGTCAACTGCAAAAATGTCTGAAAGCCTTTATCATATAAACTTTGAGCGGTAGGCCAAAGAACTCATGAGGTGCTCCTATTCAGTTTTCAAATGAGTGTATCTTTTCAAATTAGCAGTTGGAAAGAAGACTCTGGGGCATGTAATCTCTCGGGGAGAGCCAATGGTAAAAAAGGGTTAGAAGACCTTAACTTGTTCATGTTTTGGTTTTCTGGGGCATACAGACCTTGCCAGAAGCATTCCTTCAACCCAAAAAAATATTAATCTTATGAAAGACTAAAGGAAAGTGAACTGGATCAGTACCTAGTTTCAGTTTAAACTTTCTCTTGACGCAGATGTGTTGCATATTGCTTTTGTTGTCCTACATCCAAAAGATGTAGTTTTATCTGTTCTGGCTGCTGTGAAAGGATTTCGGGAGTCCTGTACTGTTTCTGAGAAGACAGCTTAATGTAGAAAACACACTGTTTCTTCCACAAATATTCACACCTGTAAGTGTGGTGTTTATTTCCTGTGCTACAGAAATCAGTAGAACTGTCTTGTACTAATGCTTGTTCAAAGGGAATAGAAAGGGGACTAAGAATGGATAAAGAAAAGCTATTTAGCAGAAAAATATCTTCCAGAGACCAAGTTTGAAATTCGCCCTGATTACAAATTTTGAGGGCAACAGTTATGTCTAAGCAGATATTGACGTGAGAATTTTCAGTTGCTGTAGTTACTTAGGTGCTGAAGGAAAAATTGATTCTCAATAATGTGAGCTCAAAAGCACTTTGCCAAATCACTGTTAGATGTATAAACTGCAGACTGAATGAGCACAGTGAAGAAAAATCACGAGAGAATATCCCATAGCAACAAAGTCTATTAGTTTGCCATTTTTAATGGAAGATATATTCTTTCCAAACCCTTAAAAATAGAACCTTAAAACATCATCTGTTTTCCTAGCTAGGATAAGATCCCATATATGTACAATCTTCAGCTGTGATTCTGCACAAAACATTCAAGATTTATTATTTACTTCCTCCTATATTTTATTATTATTATTAATGGACAGGCCCAAAAATATAATCAGGACTCAGACCTAATATGCCTGATAGTAAAGAAATAACATAGCATGTCTGTCTTGCACCAGAAGACTTATAATAAAAGGAAAACATTAATGTATGTAGTCATGCACATGTATCTAGTTGCTGTCTTGAACCCCTTACACTATTTACCTAATAAATATCCAGGCTGGTTACCTCTGAGATTACACAATATATCTGAACTGGTGGATCTGAAAGTAATACTGAGTTTCTGGGTTCAGGAGCTTGCCCTTGTCTCACCCTGATCTGCTATCAGAGCAGGACCAGGAGCCTGCCAGCCAGCCTCTGTAAGAGATTGACACGCAGGCCAAAAAGTAGCCCAGATGATTTTTTTTGCCAGATTCTAGATCTGAACCCATTTGGGGATGAAACCCTAAACCGAGCTCTAAATTATTTCACAAAAATGTTCTGAAATGCAGTGTCCTGAGGAGTCTGGAATACCCTACCACTCAGTTTCTGGTTTTCCAGAACAGATGTCACAAGTTTCATTTAGAAACAATACAATTTTGAGTTAAAAAAAAAAAAGTCAAACCCAATAATTTCTTTTAAGTAATCAATATTTTCAGTCTATAAGGTTTGTTGTGAAGAAAAAAGCACTCATCTTGAAAATTGTTAGAAGAAACACTGGAGTGTTTTCCTTAAAGTTCTAGGTAAACCCTGTCCAATTTCATCATGTACTAACAAGATTTTTGGGTGTGTTTGTTTTTTCTCCTTTCTATTTGCCTTCCCTTAATTACCCCTCCACTTTGCTCCATTTGCTTCTCTTTAAAATATAGAGAAATCAGTGCTCTCAAAGGGATAAAACCCAAGATCTTCATCCGTTCCTCAAGTCCCTTCCTTTATACAGGGTTGCTGCTCAGTGATGTGTGGATGGTTCTTGTAACCCTCCAGTCTCTCTGCTTGTCAAGTGGCAAAAAGCACATCTCTGGGAAGTGAGCTGTCACAGAGTTCATGTAGCCAGAGCCTGCTGCAGCCTTCAGCAAGAAGGCGAAGCAATTTGAAAAGTAACAGCAAAAGTTAATACTTTCCTTTTCTGAAAACTCTCTGCCATACCCAGGATCCTCAGTGGAAATAATAAACAGCATAGAAACCAAATTACCTCTTTGCAAACATGAAAGGTTGAGCTGACCTCTGCAGGAGAACTTCTGCAACCTGTAAGACCCCGGAGGACCGGCTGACCCTGCTCTGTTAACTGTAAAGGTACAGCATTGTCAAAAATCATCCCTTGCCATGATTTACAGCTGGAAAACATACAGACATATGACAAGAGGAGTGGGGCAAGCCCAAAAATGCAGTTCTTGAAGAGAAGGGTTTGAGTCTCAGACAGTGATAGCAGGTGAAGATAGCTTTATCACCTTCAGTTTAATTTCAAAATGTATTAAGAACAGAAAGTGTGAGATTTCAAAAAATTTTTTTGTTTTTGCTTGCTTGCTCAGTAGGTTATGCTGTTTAATTATGGAAGGAAGCCTGGTAGAGAGACTCTTTTACAGATGCTAGGATGTTCATTGTCTGGATTTGTCAGGGAGGCAAGACTAGCCTCTTAGTCTCTTCTAGGAACCCAGATATTGACAAAACTATTTTTAAAAAGCCGAAGCTTCATGGAAAATATGAAAGGGCATGTTTGAACACTGTTTATTTCAGAAGATATGGTTGTGACCCTTCACAAAGGCAAGATAGGGAAATAAGAGGGATTGCCTTGCAAATACTTAATTAGGAATTCAGATCTAGCTTAAGTCTGTACATGAAGCTTCCAGTAAGGATTAAAAAGATCTGTGTTTAGAGAAGCTTAGAGCAGGTACACAACTCCCTAGAGTTTTGTTGTTGGGGTTTTTTTTAAAGAAAAAGTGGGGTCAGAAATGCATGAAAATTCCGTTACAGTAATGGCTAATATGTGACCTAGATGCTATTATTCAGAAAATAAATGTGCATTACAGTTCATTCAGACACTAATTGTCATGTTATTGCTATTGTTCCAGCAAACACAAATAGGCAAAACAATACTGCAAAATGAAATTAGCCTTGATAAACGTATTGTGTGATCTGTGACAGTGGACAAAAGTCTTTTGGATGAGTATAAGTCTCGGAATCTGTCTTTAGAAATTGAGGCTGATGTGTATTCTGTAAGCCTTTTCTCAACAATGGCAATTAAAAAGCCTTGCCATTGTGGCAAAGTCTCTCTCTGTAGATCCAGATCACCTGAAGTTGTGCATCTCCACTCAGTCAAAATGGACAGAAGAGAGAACGTACTTGACTTTGTTAAATCTTTCACCTGATGCCTTTTCATAAGAGATAGAAATGTCCTGTTGACTCTTTCTTTGAGGACTGCTTCTGCCAAAAGCAGGAAGGATGCTCAGAGGTTACTAACCTTATATCAAACTTTTTAAAGGCTAACTGCACATCTGCATTAAATTCCCTGAAATTCTGGTTCCAATTCTAGTCCCTCTTGTGATGCAGAAGGACTGAAGCTCTTGGAACCACCATCAGGTGCTTTGGTTTTTGTTTCCACAAATGCTACCTAAATCCTCAAGGTAAATCCTGAGGACACCCTCAGTTTCAAGCTTAATCTGGAGGTACAAAACTCATACTTTTCCAAAGGAAAGTGGTTAAAGTTCTGCCACTAGGAGAGTATATCTCTGGCAGTTAAGCTTCAATCTGCATTTTCCTCTTACATCTCCTGCACAGCTGCATGGACTGGGTGCCTTCTGAGTGCACCCACTGAGATATCCTATACAAAACAGAGCACCAGACAATGTTGTCCTCTACCTCGGCACTTGTTTGGAGATGGTTTCTCCCTGTCAGATGGGACGTGCATCAGCATCTCCCATCTGGCTGCTCCAGGGCACATCTGGGGCAAAGCTACTAAACTACTCTGCTTCCAGAGCATGAGTAAATCCTTACCAGGATGATATGCCCATTTCTGAAGGTGTTTAAGTGTCCTTGGGTATCGCCTATGGAAACTGAGCACAACTGTAAATTCTGTACTTTGTTTCAGGTGGCCTGATACCTGGGAGTAATAACAGCCAAAAAACCCAATAACTGATTTGTCTGGAACCGTTGTTTGGCAAGAGCAAGTATTTGTGCCCAGTGATACTAAACTGGAGAATTGTTAGAATTTGGTTAGAAGAGCTCAGGCATCCAAGATTATATTTTTTTTTTTCCCCTCCTCCACAAATTACGTTTGACCCACTTTCATTGCTTCACATGGATGCATTCACCCAGGATGGATATTTTGTATTTGGCAGAGACGACTATCCGGATGGACGAAATACCTTTTTTTTTTTTCCTTTCTTTTCTTCTTTCTTTTGGGGGTGGGGGGAGAGCAGGGAAAAGTGTATCAAACATGGAAGATTTGGGAAGTGTGGGACATAAGTGTGGGGCTTGTAGAACGTTTGCTTTCAGAAGAAGCAGCAGGTGCAAGATATGGACATAGGCATTTACACTCATACATGGCTGAGGAAGAGCTAGGACTTGGAGAAATGGTGAGGATTTATGTAGCAGTGTTCCTTCTAGAGTTCTCTCCTGTCTTGGAGACAGCAACAATCTGCAGGGAAGAATTTAGGTAGAAGGGAATTATTCTGAAGGGGAAAACAAACAACTGAACTGAGGAAAAAACAAACAAAACACCAAAACAACAACAACAACAATAACAAAAAAAACCCAGAAGGTTGTAGGTATACCTCAGAAACAGTCAAAAATGGAATATGTTGATCTGAACCCATCAAGGAACTCAGAGCAAGACATCACGAACTTCTTT
Organism: Burhinus oedicnemus; assembly: GCA_008921705.1. Classification (NCBI taxonomy): domain Eukaryota; kingdom Metazoa; phylum Chordata; class Aves; order Charadriiformes; family Burhinidae; genus Burhinus; species Burhinus oedicnemus. The sequence goes on along the minus strand of VFFE01007062.1, from coordinate 104,003 downwards.
GCTTGGTCATTGGTGTCTAGAGTGTTGATGTGATTAACGCCACAAATGTTCTGGTGTATACAGCTGTGTTCTGCAGTTCTGGTGTGACTCAGCTGTAGGGATGAGTGAAGATACCCGAGAATTTCTTCAGTATCGTGTATAGCAAGCTGGACTCACCATTTTTGGGCAGATCAGCTCTGCCTTGAACACACACTGAGAGTAGACTTGCTGCATGCACAGTGTGATGTGTGGCCTTTGCTTGCTGCATGATGACATTGTTGACTACACAGGCAGCAGCTGAGGCTCCTGCTGCATGTGCTCAGAGGGTCTCCCTGGCACTGCGGGAAAACACTCTGCTGATGATGGGCATCATTCTGAGCAAAGCAAATGATGTCTTTGTTAGTACCATCAGACTGCGCTGAGGAGATGAGTCTTATTGGAGTTTGGTTTATTTTTGAGTCTAGCAGCATAGTCTTTGGTATTGCACATACATGAGGAACTGTTGCCATTTACATGCTTTCTAGGAAAGTGCCACCACAAGTTATTCAATGGGGCTTTGGAGCCCAAAAGCTGGGGCTTTGGAGCCCAAAAGCTGGGGCTTTGGTGTTTGAAGTTTGCAATAATGGGGGAGCCCACATAAGAGGTCTCCCTTACTAAGGAAGGGTATATTTCTGCTGTTACCTAAGACAATGAGTCTAGAGAAGCAAGGACTTGCTCCCCAAGATATTCTAGATCTGCCTAGTACAGCATCCTGCTGGAAACAGGCTGTACCCCAAAATGAAATGTATCACATCCTGATGTTGTGAAGATGTGTCTATTGTTGTTGAAGACTATTGCTAGGCACAGTGGAGTCCTTCACTTAGCGCTGTGATGGCCACATCCATGGCACAGAGGAAACTGAGCTATCAGTAGTGGCATTCAAATACATGCAAAAGCCATAGGAGAGTCCCCTTGCCTGATCTATTGATAGTAGATTTTTGATGTTTACCACATCCCCTAGATGCAAGATAAAAAGCTGTGGGCATAAGACACAGGTTGAGTGGGCAGAGGATTGAGCATAGGGCTTGTATGCAGAGTGGGAACTGGCTCCCCCGGAAGCTCACAGGTGAGCATCGGGGAGGAGACAACATTGAGGGGTGTCAGCAAAGGAAGGTTTGCCTGGTGCTGCCTTAGCCAGGTAGCAGCCACCTGAAAAACCCCTCCAGGGTGGAGCAACTTAAGGAATCTAGTGGGGGAAAACTTAATTATTAGGTTCAAAAGGGATTTCCCTTGGGCGGGCTGAGACTGACCCTAATTGTCTGAGGGTCATAAGCTGTCAGAGGTGATCAAGTCATGGGAAGCAGCAAACCACACAGGGATTTTGTGAACTGAAAGCAAAATTGGGAGAGCTTATGGATTAAGAGTGAACAGGGGAGTGTGTTCCTACTGATGGAGGCTCTGGTTTAGGTTACCACAAAAGGAAGACTGCTGGTTGAATTAACAATTGTGTCGGCATTTTGTATGTATATACCTTGCTATTTTATGTGTTCACTTTCTTCGTGCTCTATGTTTGGCCTTTGATTCAAGCCATTTACTGCTACCATCACTTTTTTAATGCGTCAACCTACTGTGAGCAAGCATAATGGAAATTGGTCGATGTGTGTTAATTGTCTCTCCACATGAGCCGCAGGTATGGCTCACATGTAAACAAAATGAGTGGCAGGTTTCTGGAAATAGCACTCTCACTGTAACCATCATGTAGTGTGCTGCCTTTTATAGTTTCTTTTAAAAAAAGGTGTAAAAATTAGCTCACTTGATTAAAAGAACATTCACTAATAGCTTGTCAGGTCTGTTGTAATTTTCAAGCAATTTAAGATGTTGATTTTTTCAAAGTAGTAAAAATCTGGAGTATGACACATTGAAATATTAGTAAGACTGTTGGGAAGTTCTAATAGTCTGTGCTTGTGAATTTTAATGTCTAGCAGCAAACAGCTCTTAAGCAGAGTTCTAAGGCATCTTTTATGTTCAACTTTATGATGTGCACCAGGCAGCCCCAAAACATATATATGAGTGCAGATGTGCTGAGCAGGGCTAAAGAGTTGTGATCAATATGTGTTTAATGTACTTGAAAATTTAAGAACATTTTGGGAGCACAATAAAAATAAAACATTTGCCCCATGGCACTTAACTGAGTACAAAATAGAAGTTACAAATGCAAGAAATATTCATTGCTTTTTCACAGAATAAAAAAAGGAAAGAAGAAATGTATGGTCTCTAGTCTTCTGTCCTTAAACTACATCCTTTTTACTACAGCCATGCTGTCATTGTGATTATACAGCCTAGGTGCTGGATTTCTGCCTATGGAGAACATCCCTAAAAATAACACTGGTGGTGTTACAGTCTGAGTGTTTTTAGAATTTGACCTAAACATGTTTTCCCTGAAAGATACAGCCAGATCACAGGAGGAAAAAAGGTGAAAATATATGTTTGGGAAATTTCATCTCTGAATGATAGGAACAGCCTCTGTTATATCTCATTTCTTGTACATATAAAAACTGCACTCTTTTTATTTTGTAATTTGCATCATACAGAAAGAGCTCAAAATTGGTATTTGTCTGTTAAAGGGGTAGGTGATTTTAAGCTGTGTGGCATTAAACTCAGTCATTCTTTTTCAAGTTTTCTGCGGCGTAATTTAGTTGAGAAATTCAGAAGTACCTTGACATTCTTTCTCTCAAAGTCAGCCTAGGTCTTGGAAGTCTAGGTAACATATCAGGCCACAGGTGCTGCCATAAACAAATAGCGATGTAAATGCCACGCTTGTTTAACAGAGACTAATCTCCTCACTTTAGCTGCTGTTTGAAATGAACTTGTGTGCTTGTCTGTTTTTCTCTAGCCTGACACTGGGAGGAACATGAGAGCACAAATTAGGTACAAATACTCCATACTACGTAAAACTAGTTTCTTGACTGAGTCCTGGGCACTGTTCTTGGACCTTATTAAGCTTCAATGGGAACTATACAGACAACTGAGGCTTATAGAATCATTTAGGTTGGAAAAGACCTCTAAGATCATTGAGAAGGATCAGAGGATATTAGTTACAAAAATTACCTGAAAGCATTTCATCAGGTATTAACTGCTTTTTTAAATTTCGTCATTAAATAGACCATTAATCTCTTAATATTTTAATTGCTCAGTTTTCCCCTTGCACACAGGCCCACCAACTCCTATACCATTAACAAAGATATAGATCAAAAAATTATATGAATAAAAGAAAAACCATGCAATTCTATTAGTTAACATTTAAATCACAAAATTACTTCAGTGGCTGTACTGTTCGTACTGGGAATCAGAGTATACTGGCAGTGACTGGGGAAACAACTTCTCAATATTTATCTTGTAGTTAGACTGTCTCACTAATTTTTAAGATCTGCAATGGCAGTGTTCAAGGCTTTTTGGGTTATTAGCATGGCTGGCACATGCTTTGGAAATCACTAAATATTAAGCCAGGTGCTTGGTCCTGCTTTAATCTTTTCTCCAGCTGAAAAACCTCTGATTTTAATGTATAATGAAGAAGGCTTAAAGCTCCATTTTTTGCTTCCTCTGGGGAGGTGCCCTTAATAGTTTTAGGGGTTTGTGTTTCTTATCCTGTTCACTTCCTCACAGTAATGGTGCTTAGAAGTGTCTTTGGAATTGTCTGAGACAAGCTTGTGATATTTGCTGTTGTTTTTTGCCTGCTGGAGACCACTTCTTTTTAAGACCACCACTGATCCCAAGAGATTTTTCAAAAAGTGTCAGTAGTAGTATGAGTAGTCATCAAACCAATAACCTAGTAGCTCCTGTAAAACCTAGGCAAGCCATGTGAAATGCATCATAATTTTCAAAAATCTCAGAAATTTGCTTTGAAATTTCAGTCTTGATATGACCAGTTGCAAACTTAGTGGCGTGGTGCTGCTCAGTGCCATTGCTTCAGTTGTGAAGCTTCGTGATGTATTAGCTATGCCTGAGTGATGCATCCCTTCAATCTGTGAGCCCTAAAGCAGAAGGGAGAGGAATCTCCTAGTTTTCCTCTTTATTTCTTTGTGGCATGCAAACCACAGACAGCCTCAGCTCTCATGCAGCTCTCTATACTGCCTGCTTTGACCAGGAGTATTACCTGACCACTATGCGCAACACGGAAATAGTACATACTGAGTTTCTCAAGGATGAACTGAAAGCTTTTTCTACAGCTACTGTGTTGTGGTGTAATATACTTATGAATGAGTAACTAAAAGTTGTTGGAAAGCAATATTATGTAATTAAAATTCTCCTTTGCAAATACATTTGTAAAACAGAAGGACAAAAAGTAAATTGATTCAACTATTTGCAATGTAAAGTGTCTTCATGGTATCTGTGGGGTTACAGCATATATAGTGGGTTATTACACATGCAAATTGAGTGTCTAGGCAATTGTTTCTTTCCTTCCTTCCTACTGTTAATTAGTTGGCAATCTTTTACATGAGTCCCATGCTAAACAATTACTTTGCCACTTCCCTTTTCTTTCATGGTCTTGGTTATTTCAGTTCCAAGCAACTACAGTAATTTAGACACAACAGTAATGGATTTATAGCAACTAAAATAATGACAATAATACAATTGCAGAAATGGGAATGTCCTGGAATGGGAGAATAGCAAGTTCATATTCTTGCCCTGTTTTGACTTACCTCAGATAAACACTCTGTCTTTTATTCCTATTTTAAATTGATACCACATGTAGGTAAGATGCCTCAACAGTTAAGTGATCCTGATACCAAAAATCAGATAAGTCAATACAGAGTTTCTCTTTGCAGAAATACCTGTCAGAAACCTTTTTGTGTAAGGGTAAGAACTGTGTTGCAAAATTTTCTGCACAGTGAAAATGGTCTTTAATGTTCTAATATGTTTAAAAGCTCTGATCCTTGTCTAGATTTTTAGAAGACAATTTAAGCCTATATTTTTGTTTTATAACGTATGGGGAGAACAGGACCATAAGGCTGTTGCAAGTCTGGAAAAAGTGGTAGGGAAACTTTGGTTGGTTGTCCGTGGGCAACAAGCCCCTTGAAATCCTGAACCAAAGGGGTCTCCGCAGGCCTGTAAAGATAGTTAGTCCCAAGACTTTTCTTCTTGTACTGTGACAGCGTGGCCCAGATAGTTCCCCTCCCCAAGTAACTAAAGAAATGACGATGAGTTCCTTAACCAAAGCTGTGGCAATTTATGTTTTTCCCTTGTTTTCATCCCTGGCTACATTGGTTAACGGGTGGTGAGCCTCATGCAAGTGAGGCTTCTGTTGTTGTGGGATAGCTGCTGCTATTTTGTGTAACGCCGCAATAGCAGTGGTAAAACTACACACAGTGCTATGGATGGCTGGAGTGTGTAACCACTTGTAAGCATGCTTTGTTGCTGCGTTACTTCTCCAAGGTGATAAAGATAGAGCCCCTGGTGAGACAGCCAACCTGTGGCAGTGGACACAGACATGAGACTGTTCTCCATTCCCTGTCTCCTTTCTACCTACTTCCATGAGCAAGCCCAAGGGGTTTCCAGTGGCCATGGCAAGGGGGATCAGAGTGAAGGTACAGCCCTACCTCTGACAGGCAGACAGAATCACAGAATGTTAGGGGTTGGAAGGGACCTCTGGAGATCATCTAGCCCAAGCCCCCTGCCCAAGCAGGTTCACCTACAGCAGGTTTCACAGTGTTGCATTCGGGTGGGTTTTGAGTATCTCCAGAGTAGGAGAATCCACAGCCTCTCTGGGCAGCCTGTTCCAGTTTTCCTCATATTGAGATGGAATTTCCTGTGCTCCAGTTTGTGCCCATTGCCCCTCATCCTGTTGCTGGGCACCGCTGAAAATGGTCTGGCCCCATCCTCTTGACACCTGCCCTTTAGATGTTTATTAGCATTGATGAGATCCCCTCTCAGTCTTCTCTTCTGCAAGCTAAACAGACCCAGGTCTCTCAGCCTTTCCTCATAAGAGAGGTGCTCCAGTCCCCTGGTCATCTTTGTAGCCCTCTGCTGGACTCCCTCCAGTAGTTCTTGTCTTTCTTGAGCTGGGGAGCCCAGAACTGGACACAGTACTCCAGATGCGGCCTCACCAGGGCAGAGTAGAGGGGGAGGATGACCTCCCTCGACCTGCTGGCCACACTTTTTTTTGATGCACCCCAGGATGCCATTGGCCTTCTTGGCCACAAGGGCAGATTGCTGGCTCATGGTCAACTTGTCCACCAGGACTCCTAGGTCTCTCTCTGCAGAGCTGCTTTCCAGGAGGTCAACCCCTAACCTGTACTGGTGCATGGGGTTATTGCTCCCTAGGTGCAGAACCCTACACTTGCCCTTGTTGAATTTCATTAGGTTTCTCTCTGCGCAGCTCTCCAGCCTGTCCAGGTCTCACTGAATGGTGGCACAGCCTTCTGGTGTGTCAGCCAGCCCTCCCAGTTTTGTGTCATCAGCAAACTTGCTGAGGGTACTGTCCCCTCATCCAGGTCATTGATGAATATGTTGCACAAGACTGGACCCAGTACTGACCCCTGGGGAGCACTGCTAGTTACAGGCCTCCAACTGGACCCTGTGCCACTGACCACAACCATCTTGAGCTCTGCCATTCAGCCACTTCTCAATCCACCTCACTGTCCACTCATCTAACCCACATTTCCTAAGCTTACCTATGAGGATGTTATGGGAGACAGTGTGAAAAGCCTTGCTGAAGACGAGGTAGACAATATCCGCTGCTCTCCCCTCATCTACCCAGCCAGTCATGCCATCATAGAAGGCCATCAGATTGGTCAAGCATGATTTCCCCTTGGTGAATCCATGTTGACTACTTCTGATAACCTTCTTTTCCTCCAGATGCTTTGAGGTGATGCCCAGAATGAGATGTTCCATCACCTTTCCAGGGATGGAGGTGAGGCTAACTGGCCTGTAGTTTACTGGATTGTCCTTCTTGCCCTTTTTGAAGACTGGTGTGACATGGGCTTTCCTCCAGTCCTCAGGCACCTCTCTCATTCTGCATGACCTTTCAAAGATGGAGAGTGGCTTTGCAATAACATCTGCCAGCTCCCTCAGTGCTTGTGGGTGCTTTGGGGCCCATGGATTTGTGGGTGTCAAGTTTGCCTAAATAATCTCTAACCTGATCCTTCTCAGCCAAGGGAAAGTCTTTGTTTCTCCAGGTTCTCTCTCTTACCTCCAGAGTCTGGGATTCCTGAGGACTGGCCTTAGCAGTGAAGACTGAAGCAAAGGTGGCATTCAGTAACTCCACCTTCTCTGCATCCTCTGTCACCAGGGCCTCCCTTGTTTCATCCCTGCATACTCCAACAATGTTCCTATTTTCCTCCCAAGTGACCAGTCCCTTTTCCCATGTTCTGTAAACTAGACCACCAAGCTGGCCTAGCACAGAGCAGGAGGAAGGCATGCACATCTCTCTCTGACTGCACACCGTAGCTGGCTGCATAGTATTTTTACAGGGAGACTTGTGAGGACTTCCCAGGTCCCTGGTTCAAGTGTATGACTTCACCCGTGCCTGTACCCACAGTGGGCTGAGATGTAGGTGCACACCATCCCCTTTCTCTTGCAAAATGTTGCTTTTGTGACGTGGACAGCTTGGTACATCAGCTAGGAGGGAAGCATAGCAGGCTCAACGCAGCCCTGCCATATGCAGAGAGCACCTGAGCAAGCCTCGTTCCCCTTTATGTAGGGGAGTAGTCTCCAGAAAGCTGGCACCATTAATGTTTTTTCTGCCTCTGAAAGCAGATAGTGCTGGCACTGGGAAGAAGTGCTGTCAGACCCCCCTGCAGGAACAAACAGATGTGAAGTAACATTTTCCAAGTGATTTTGGAGTCCAAATGACACAGAATTACCTCCTGAAGTCACTTTTGAAACTGTTCCCTCGTAGTTCTTCTGGTAATGGGACTCCTGCCTGCATCTTTATTTTGGAAACGCTGCCTACTCACACCAGTTTGTGAGGTTGTGTCACAGCACTGTGCCTGCTTCATCTCTTGTCTCTAGGGACCATGATCCATGTACAGCCAGAGGCAGTGGCTGAAACTTCAGCCTTGACCTTTATTTATTTATGTGCAAAATCAGTCTGAAGTTTACTGTGGTCTTTGCATGTGCTCCAGCTACTTAGCCATAGGTATGCTGATGCAAAGCTCTCCTATCCAGGACACAGAAGCAGTCCCAGGCGAGGGTTCTGTTGTGATTGCTTTGATTGTTGTTAATGCTCCCACATTTAGAGGGGCTGGGTGGGGTTTAGTGTGGGGTTTGATATTTTTTTTTTCTCCTGTTTTTTGCAAGTCGTCTTTCTCACTTGGTCTTCTTGTGGGTGGCTCTTTAAATTTAGACAAGGCAGAAAGCTGCTGGTTCAAAGTGACTGTTTAACTGCTTGCTCGTTATTGCATCTCCTGTTCTTCCTTCTGGTGGGTATTTTTAACTTCTCTCATGTTGTCAGTAAGTGTTTCCTTTTTATTCCTGAAAACGCAAACTATAAAGTTTGGATCCAGCAGGAGAAGCAGTTGAGTTGTGAGAGTGCCTCTTCCCATGATATTCTTGACACCCCTGTTAAACCACCAGTGTTGCAAGTGTTTTGAAAGTTCAGGTCCTTTCCAGAGAAGTTGTATATAGTCTAGGAAATTAAAGGAAAATAAAACCCATAGCTTCACAGGTAAACAACCTAAAATTTGTATTTTGTGTTGTTTGGTAGTCATTCTGAGCCAAACCCTCTGGCAGAGGTCAGCTTTGTTCAGTATCTACGTTAAACTTTTTGGTTTCATGCAGCTACAGTCTCTGCATGGCACAACAGCCATTTCCAAATGGTTGTGGTGAGACTGCCCAAAAGGTACTGTTCCTCATTCCATCATCTGTCAAAAAGATTAGCAATAAAAATAATAAAGCATAATTGTGATACATAAATAATTATTGCTAAAGCAACAGTCATGTGATAGAGCCTTTAAAAAGTATATGAACAACCTGCTATTTAGCAGTTTTCTGAGGCTTTCTGCCTAGTTTTTTTGCAGCTTGGCTGTTAAAAGTATTTGTGTTCTGGTTGTATTTTGCCTTAGAGAGTTCATGTGGTCCCAGAGATCAGCAGCCTGGTCTTTGCTTCTTACCTCCCTTCTCTTAAGAAGTTCTGAAAGGTGTTGCCTTTTTCCCCTCAAAGTATCCATTTGACTGGTACCATCTCCCATGATACTGCTGCTTGCTTCTGATTGTGAAAATTCATTGTCAGGAAACAGTTAGCAGACCCTGAGCCCCAAAACCATAGAAGTTTTAGGTTTTTCCTCTCTCTTCCTAAAACTGAGGTCTGAGGTACTGTGACCTCAGTTACTGATAACGTTTTGTCTTCTGTATTCTGTTGAATGAGATTGTGAGCAGGTAACCATCTGTGCTTCACGGGGTAACTATACTACATTCATATAAATAATCCCATACGTGGCTGATAACTGCTTAAATACATGCTGGACAAACTGAGACCCATTAGGTATATGATGTCTAGTGAGAATGAGTAAGTAAAAAAATCCAGTGACTTCTTGAATCATACTATCTATTGTTAATGATAGCTGAACACAGTGAGTAGATTTGCTTGCACCCTCTGCAAAAAGGCCTTGTGCATTTTTTTTTCCCCCCCCCCTTCTAGGGCAAATTTTTCCTGTGTTACTGAAATTGACTCTTGCTAGACTCCATTTTTGTCATACGTGATAGCCTTAACAGTTTCCTCAACATTTCTGTTCATCTGAGGACTCAGATAAAATATATTTGGCCCTTTTCCTAGGTCTATAAATAACCTCTGTATCCTTTATAGCATGTTCCTCTGTAACATCTAAGGAGTCAACATTCCTTTGGCATTAAACAAAATCCTTTCTAGTCCCTACAACTGTTTTTTAAATTGATAATGCTGCTGCGGCATTTGCTTCCCTGACCACCCTATGCTTACAGAAGGAATTAAGTTCCCCAGAGTCTGCTCCTCAGGAGAGGTTCTGGCAATCATAATTCACATACTCTTTGAGACCAGGCATTTGTTTGTTAGTTTCTTTTAATGCAACAGAAGGTGTATTGATCACATTTATTGAATGCTCCAGAGAGTGTGCACGTAATCACTGCAACTCGCTTGGTTTGGCTGTTCCTATTATATATTTGTAACTGAAAATGTAATCCTTTTGCTCTCAAGGGTGGGGTTTTTTGCTATGCCTTTGAATCTGAGTGCTTTCATGTATCTGTGGGGCACTTAACTGCTTTGTCCTTCCTCTGAGGATATTCCAGTTTGTTTAACTCCAGGTCTCTGGCATTCTTCAATAATCACTTGGAGCCAAGCTGCCTGGAAGAGTTTGGGTTCATTGGGTGCCTGACTGTCCAGTACTGCGTGGTGTAAACTGCCGTATAGCACAGTGTCCAACTACAAACAGCTTTCATCCTGGAGACTTAGTTGCCCATATCCGTGACTCATTTTCTGAAGATGACATATTTTAGCTTAATATTTCTGCTGTCAAAACACAGAGGACCAGAGATTCTCTATGCCTTTGGAAATGAGGTCAGTCAGCCCTGCTGATAGGAAATCTATTCATATTCTTCAATTCAGGGAAAGTAAGACTGATAAGACAAGTATCAATAGAGACATCAAAATAGATCTTGGGAGAATAAGAAACCCCTGCATAGAAATTTTTCTTCCTCACTTTTTCCCCCTTTTTGGTGTATTATTCTATTTGGTGTCCTTAACTATTCTTAGTTTAGTGCCTGTGTTTTAAGTGTTACTTTAGCTTTCCTCATGCTTGTATTGCCAGCAGTTCATGCCCTCTCTGTTATGCAAGCGTAGTAGCTTGCTGTGGCTTTACTAAAGTCTTGAAGATTTGAGTATGCATTTTAATACTTACCCTTGACATATTTAACTTTTGCATAAGTCAGTCATGTCAACTCATATCCAGGAAAAATAGCAAACTGAAAAATGTGTATTATTTACTACAGCAATAAGAAAAGGGCCTTGATTATGTTAAGTAGTGCAAAAGATTGTCTCTAAGGACACAAAACACATTATTAAGCAGTAATTGCAGAAAAATATGTTTCAGTAAAAATCTGAAGGATCTCTACAGTGTTCACTTTCCACATCCTCAATACAGTAAAATGTAACACAGCAAAATGATAGTTATGAGAGTTTCCCAGTCTAGTTTTTGGGTTGCTGAAGAAGGAAGGTAGTGTGCAGAGTATTATTACTACGTTTATTATTATTACATAAGTCCCTAACTACCACAAACCCAAGACTTTGTGTGAGGAAGCCAATCTGTCTTAGGCCAGATTAATGTTTTTTTTGCCTTGCTTTATAATGGAGGGCAGGAGACAGAGGAACATGATTCACTTTCTGGGTTCAGTGGAGATGTTGACTAACACACTTCCTGTTATAGCAAGGCCTTGAGATGCTGACTTTGATGTCTTTGGCTTTCTGCACATGGCATTTTATTAATTGACTTTTTTTAAACTTTGGCTTTTTACTAGAACTGAAAGGTAGAATATTGAGGGTATTTTGTGAACAATGGTACGAGGGGACACTCTGACCCTTCTGGAGTAAATGATGCTTCTGTGGTTTGGCTGCAACAGCAGGAGAGACTGTATTCAGTGACCCATTTATCCTTCCTAGCACAGCTGTCCAAAACAAGTAGTGGTTTATGTGTCAAATGCACACAACCCACCTCCCCCTCCGAGCCTCCAACTATCTCTAAACAGAGCATCCTACAAGCTAGATGCTCTAGAATTCACTGTTTTACAAGGATACTTTGACCATGGGTGATAATAAAAAGTTAACAAGTGAATAGCTGTGGGATGGAATTACAGGAACTCTCACAGGAAAAGGCCAGTTAGATTCCCTGGAAACAGTTCACTGCTCTGTAGTGTGGCATTGCTGCCTGATTATACGTTCTCTAATAAGAATGTGTTTGTTCAGCCTCATTTGGGAGGCATCTGCTAATAAAATATTCACTCTCTCTTTTGTGCAGCCTTAGCTTTTAGCATCATGGAATAAAATGTTTTCTCTCTTTTATGAATAACAAAAAAAATTAAACATTTTTTTCCTCCCAAGATTGTTAAGGATGACTTATCACTGTTGTTGTTATCATTCCTGGTATTGGCAATATTTACTTCAATGTATGTTTGATTTCTTTGGGGCTCTAATTTCTTTTTGTGGGTGAAAATGTTAACTGTCATAAGAAACTGGAAAAGAAAGTGGTTAAAAAAGCCACCAAACAACAAAAAGCAAGAACCGTTGAGGTCAGCCATTGCTGTTGGGATGTGGAAAGAAAGTCATCAAGCTATTGGAAAAACCTGAGTCAGTGCTCATTGGCAAAGGTTCATGTCAGGGACTCCTCAAAGTTGTTTTAGTGTTGGGACATATATTCCTATAAGTTCCGCTTCTGTGAATTTGAAAGATGCAGCTTTAACAGAGAGGCCAGTGTTGCCATCAAATCAGTGCTCACAGGAGATAAGCACACTGTATCCAGCACAGAAGACTGAAAATGTGCATATCAGGGAAACTAGTGGAAATGTCCGGTCTTAATGGTATCTCAAGACAGTAGATAGTAAAATATACTTCAGAGGAGGGTGTTTAAAAGTTTAAATTCTACTATGTATAATAGTAGTAATTTTCTTGGCTGGAGAGAGTGGAGTTTAACATAATTCAGAATGTTTTGATCTTGATATTTATAAGCCTGCCTACTTTTTTTTCCTCTCAAGAATACCCTGTTTTATGAAATACTTTGGCTAAATATTAGTTGTTATTAATTTTTTAATTTTATGCGGTGTTCCATTTCTGTATTCTGACAGCAGTAAGTAATGATCTCTGGTTGACTAGGCATTGAAAGCAACAAATAGCTCTGAAAGTCTCATCACCCTGCCCTCTGCTTCGAGCTTAAATAGGCCTATTAATTTGATTTCTCCCTTTCCTGTAAATATTCCCATCTTTCTTTCATTTACCTTTACATATTGTGTACATATCTCCTTTTGAAATAGGCTTGGCAAATTATGTGCATTAATCATGGCAGGGGCTGGCTTCTTACTAGCAAGAAAGACTAACATCAGTGCTAATACCCAGTGTTAGTTCAAATTCCATTTTTATAGGTGAACATCTTGCGTTGTTCTTGCTGCCACTTTGTGTTGACAACGTGGTCTCGTTTAACTGCCCACTGTGATACTCAGATCTTTTCCTTGAGTGGTTACAGATGACAGATGAATTGCATGTGAGCAATACAAATTGCTTTTTCCCTGTATTGCAATCTGAGTTCTTAAAACAGAAATTTGTCTTCTGTCTTGCTCTGGATGCTTGCTGTTCTGTAGAAGTCTCGCCCGTATACGAAGTTGAATATCTCTGTGCTGACCACAAGCTTTACCATGCTGTTATTCCTCCAAATAGTTTAAAGCTCTGATACAGTCCAGCCTATTATTCTGTATTAGTGCCTAAAAAAAATTGTTTATAAACTACCTTATCCCATCCGTTCCTTTGGCAAAGAATTGGGACAAAAGCTGAAACAAAAATAAAATAAATAAACCAAGCAAACATCTGGGCTAAGCTTAGTTTAATCTCTGCTTTCCAAGTTTTGAGTTAGTTTTCCAAATCAAGTTTTTAATTTAAGTAGCGAAAGGAAGAAAATTTCTCAGACATTGAGATTTACAAGGATAGTAATTTATCTGCAGACAACATTTATGAGAAAAAAGAGGAGGTAATGCAAAACAAGATTAAATATCAGAGAAAAACAGATATACATCAGGCAAAAAAAATTCAATGGAAAATGATGGCGAATTACAGAGATTTCATACTACACCATCCTGCTTCTCAAGAGAATCCATATAGTCAAAGGGGGAAAGATTTATCATTTTTCAAGGATCTGATGCTGTTTCTAATGGTTTTAAGCAGAATATTATTTTCAAATCCTCTACACAACATACTTTGTCTAAAACTGCACTGTAAATAGCTACAAAATACTCAAGAAAATAATCCATTCCAAGGTATTATGACACCCGGATGGTTTCAAAAACTATAAGTATGTTTTAACTAGTGTCTTGTATTACTTACTTTGAGTTTTCATGTTTAAGACAACAGTCCAAATAATTGTTTGTAATTGTCTTATTAAAATTTTTGAGCTATAATACTCTACATAGATGTTAGCTTGGCATAGCGCAGAAATGAGTTGTTTAAGCTTCATTGGCTTGTGTGAGACAAGCATGTGGTTAGGTGTGCTTCTGAATTAAAGTAAAAACTTTGGTTGTCATTTCTACAGCGGGTCTGCTATTACTCTGAATGGGGCTTGATACTGTCCTGGTTGCATGAACTGCTTTGTGCTCTCTTGAGCCACTTTTTGCATATGCAGAGACTGCAGTGCAGTAGAACTGAAATCGACTTTTCCTTGCAGAAGGGAGACTTCATATTCTGTGATTGCCACAAGACTTGGGTCAGAGGTGCTCTGTACAGTCAATAACACGTTGCAAAGCAACAGACAGAAAGGAGGGTAGTCCAGTTAAGACTACGGGACAGCATTTCAGGGTGAGCCGTGGCCACCATGTTTTTTTGAAAGTCTAGCCTAGAAAATCTAGCAGTTCACACCACTGAGTGAACACATGGCACTGTGACTTTCATCTTTCTGTTCTGGGGTGTGTTTGCAATGTCACAGTGAATCCTCTGTGCCTCAAATCTCTACCATTAAAATACAGAATAATTTCTGAGGTACATAAAAGCCATAATCGTTATGTCCTAATTCATGTTTATATTAACACAAACTTGAGAGGAGCTGCAGGTGTGAACCCAGCCAGAAAGGCAGGGAAATGCCCAACGGATGTGGCAATATGCAGCTCCAGTAGTCTGACCCCTACTTGCTTAAAGGGTAAGCAGTGGTCTCAGATGGAGTGGGTAAAGAACAGAGAAATCCGCAAATCTAAAAGATTTCATGCAAATTGGGAAAAAAAATCTTAATTGTATTGGTTCCAGGTGAAACAGTTCAAATTCACGATGATGATATTTTGTACTCTTCTATAACTCCAGCATTCTAATGAAATGTTTGCACTGTTGCTTGTTGTCCTTAGTAAGCTAGTTTCTCCAAATGAATAGGCTTTGTAGAAAATAAAACAATAAAATGATTATACATACCCTTAAATAGTCAGATTACTTGAGAGAGGTTTAGAACTAGTACAGTTCATATATCTAGTAGTAAGTACAATTAAGAAAACTTCATAAATCTAGTGTAGTAGAGTGTATTACTCCATCAGCAATTTAGTGTGACAGCAAAATTACAATGAAATTCCCCTGAAATTAAGCTATTTCTTTGACGAAGGTCCAAGTCTTTGAAAAAGGGGAACAATTTTTTGTTCCCCTTCTCAGATCTATTGATGTGCATCCCTTTAACATCAAGTGATTAATACTGAATAGATTAAGAACAGGAGTTAAATGAGCACTGATTGCCTTTAATCCAAGGAAACTATACACTTCAGAGGTGTTTGCTTTCTTTTCTACTTTTTAGACCGTAGTTCAAACGACCTATCAAGGGACTACCCAGTGTCAGCCATTGAGAAATGTGCCTTTTTTAAAATCAGACCCCATAGGGGACTGTGCCACCTGTAGATAAAAGCCTCTGACACAGAGTGCTTGGTGTAGACGTGCAGGATGGTTCAGTGAGAATCTGAAGGCAATGGGTTATACAGGAGCCTGATCTGGCAGATTTCACTTCCATTACAAGAAATTAGTCCCCTGTTCAACAGACCCAAAATAGAAGCTCTTTTGCCTGCCTGGTAATTAGTCTCTTGCATATTTGCATCTCATTGGCTTTTTCTCTATACTTAACGGCACAGCTGCTTTTTGCTCATGATAATAAATTAGTATGGGGATCAGGAAAACATATCCATTTGGTAGTAATGGTGTGTCTAATAAACTTCTTGTCTCTTGAGTTTCTTGGTCATGATGGTAATCTTGTATTAGTTCCAGGAATGCTTCACTTCTTTCCTTCCTCACTCTGTTCCCTATTAGCGCAGGTTTAGTGAAACAAATTTCCATATCAGCCATCTTCTACTGAAATCTCAGCTATCATTGAAAAGTTTGTACATCTCATCAGCCATTCTGAATTGGTGCCTGCACAAATCTACAAATAAGAAGGGGGAAGAAAAGTGAAGTAGGGAGGAAATGGCTAGTGCAATTTAAGAAGGGAATGTATTTTTGTTCCATTGCCTTTCACCTGCAAGCTGCATGTAGCCAAATTAATATTGTCCATGTCTGTCACTTGCATGTTAAGGACTTGAAAACCTTCTTTTCACATCATGATTTGTATGCACCCTGCTTTAGCCAACAGGAAAACCAGGCAGGCCTTAGTGCTTAAACAACCTGCTGGTTCTCTCAGCCCTCAAGGGAAGTGACTATAAACAAATTACTAAATCTTTAATTTGAATAGCTGGTGAGAATTTAGGATCTTAATTAGGAAGAAATATCAGTGATAGTGTTATGAATCATGGCAGAACTCTCTTGACCACCAGGTGTAAGTCAGAAGCTTCTTTGTTGAGGGCAGGGTGAGTCAAACCACGACAAATATCCAGAGGCAGCTTTGTCAGTCATAAACCAAAGGAAAATTAAGCCAACATAGGCTGTATGAAATTTTAATTAAAAGTTGGAGCTGGAACTTGTTCTGCACTAAGCTGTGTTGTGTGAAATCACTGCAAGAGAGCAGAGGCCACAAGAACACCTCTACCGCTAAAATGTTACCAAGGAATTCCATGGTTGCCCCACTGCTGCGCAACCACAGCATATTCAATCTCAACACTGGACACTGGAAGTTACAATATGGTTGGGTAATAAAAATAAGTTTTTCTTGGGCTGAATGTCTTGAAGTTTACATTATCTATACTAATTTTTTCTTCAGGTTGTCTTTCTCTGAAAGTATTTACATTTCTGGCTTTGTTTTTAATATCAATGTTTCTCTTATTCTGTTCCTATTTTCCACTTTGACCTGAAACTACTTCTTGTGAGTAGATCACTGATGTCAGGGCTTAGAATTTGAGATCAAATTCTTTGCAGAAAAAATAAACTGAAGTGCATGTTTTGATCCTTGCTTTTTCCGGAGTACAACCTTAAAATGATATTACTTGTTCTTTTACTCACACCAGTCAAGGATTATTGAAAATGTCTTGTGGGCTCCACCAGTGCCATGTCACAGACATTTGGATCTTTTGCAAATTCATGACTTTAGAAAAATGTGGGAACAAAGTCTCTGGTGGACACACAAATAGTATTTTGTTGTTTGGGGGTTGTGCCTTCATTAATTTTCAGGTGTCTGTTTATGGCCTGGCAAAAGGGAATTCTTTTTCTCATTGCACACTGGGAGCTTAAAGAATGATTTCCTTTGAAGAACAAGTACCAAATTAAGAATACAAAGAGAAGAGCGATGCAAAATATTATAGGGCACAGTGGGTGAGAGAAATGTTTCTTTCAATACATAAATTCATTTGCCTCGCTAGCTATTAATATAGCTATTGTAGAACTATAACATCCTCCTACTGTAAACCCTGAACAACCTCTTCCTGTCAAAGATTAAAATTTAATGGAAACTAGGAACTTTTGTTAAAATATTTGGGGGTTTCCCTATAAAACCTGTCAACTTGTTTTTTAAAAAAATAAAAAAAGAGGGGCAGGAGCAGTTAAAGGTGATGTTGCCCAGTGAGGCAGTGGAGACTCCATCCGTGGAGGTTTTAAAAACCACGTGGACAAGGCCCTGGGTAACCAGCTCTGGCAGATGCTGCTTTGAGAAGGGGGTGGTTGACTATAAACCTCCAGAGGTCCTGTTCAACCTCAACTATTCTGTGATTCTATAATTACATTCACTAATTTGCCAGTTGTGCAGGATAAAGGGAAGATGACCCCCCAGGCAGCATTGAAAAGCCTGTGGTCCAGATTAAACCAATAGAAATGTCAGCCTACCTGGTAACAACAGACCTTATCTCTGAGAACTCATGTAATTTGTTGTAATAAAGTGGCTGGTCTAAATGCATTTGCAACTCTAAAAATAACGTCATCTCAAAATTAGCATATTTTCAATTAAGACTCTCCTATTACAAAACAAGAAACATGCACGTTAACTAATTGTTCTGTCAGGGAAAAATACATCAATTAACATGACAAATGTAGGAATAGAGCTTTCTATAAGTACAAGAGCTTTATGTGTGAAAGCCGTGAAACAGAGCAAGAAGAAGATTGAAAATTGGTTAAACATAAGCTTGGCACTGGAGGAAGGGGGGAAAAATGAAGGAGGCAAGATACAGCCATCAAGGCACAGTACTGACTTTTTTAAGCACAGAACATGGTGTCAGTTATCTTTCACAATGTTAAGGTGTTTTGAAGATTTCTGAAGACAACCTGCTGAGAAATCATCTGTGTCATTGTTGCAGTGTTTGAACACCCAGAAGGTACTTGGAAAATATATAAAGTTGTGCTGTGCATGCATTGATAATATGTCATCAGCCTCAACTAATGTACAAAGATGAGTTTTGAATTTATTGTGAGCAGAGTCCTGTGTTCCTTCTCCTTAAAATATACATGCATATTCAGATCACTTTTCTTAAGCTATAGCAAACCACTCTGGGCTACCCTGTGCCATGTAGGTACTGCTCTGTGCTGGGGATGCTCAGTATCAGCCTGTCTAGATGAGCCACATGGGAGTGACAGTCTGTGCAGACCACTAGACCCCTTCAGAATGTACCACTTCCCTAGGCTGTGCCAGGGTTTGGGCACCCAATTCCATTTCCCCTCTCCAGGCACACAGAAAAGTGGTGAGGACACTGGTAGTTCACTAAGGAAGCTGTCACTTGTAGCTATGCCTTGAAATTTCTAGCTTAAATCCTATAAATGAATGCTAACAAGACCAGACTTTGAGCTTATAAATGAGTTCTGGTTATGGAAGGGCATGAAAAATTAACCTACTAACAAATTATACACCTTATCTGAAAAACTGGAACTGAGCAAAGAACAGCAACTATGAAAGAATTTTGGAAATCAGGAAGAATGGAAACTTTTGGAAGAAAAAGGATGATCTGGTAATTAATTAATATCTTTAGATGTGCACTTGCTCCTGGCTGGTACTTGAGCAGAAAGAAACACAAGCCAGATTTTTATTTATTAATTTGGTTTGGGGTTGGGTTCTTTTGCTTAATATTCCCTGGACTTTGAGAGGATGCCTGTTAATAGTTAATCAACCTGTGACCATTGTTGCCTGGATCACTGTGGGTTGGGTTTTTTGTCTGTTTTGGTTTTTGCTGAAATTCTGCATGCCTATAAAAAACAAAGTTTTTCAGTGCTTAGAACCAAACTTTTGAAACTGGGGATAAGATTAGAGGTGCTTCTTTGACTGCTTAGGCTTACCTGCACCTAATACTTTATTATTTGCTGATTTGTCATAATGAGAATAAACTTCATGATCTCTTTCAATGCAAATATGATCGAGACAGATGGTGACATCACCAAGAACCTTCTCTCTGAAAGGTTAATCTGCTTCTGAACTAGGAAACCTCGTTAGTGAAAAGCTGTCATTCTAACTCCAAAGCTTGCACCTGTAGTAGGGGAAATTGCCGAGTTGCACATAGACTTGTAGACATTAACCACTTTTCAGCCAAATGCCTTCTTTCCAATAAGTTCTTGCATTGCTCTCTCCTATCTGTTGCTAAGCGTTGGTATCTTAATATTTACTCTTTGCAACCTGATTTATTGGCTCTCTAATTTAACTTCAACACATTTAGACTGAAGCTTAATCTGGGTTCTGAAATTTGATCTACCTGTGCAAATAGTTATTTTTTCCCAGCTAAACTGAGACATGCGTGCGTGCGCACACACGCTATTCTATTGAGAGACTAGCAAATTAAGCTGTGATGTTGTAGAAAGATATCAATGACCCTTACTGTGATCTGTTTTAACTGAGCCACTTCAGTACCGTAGACTATTCCATAATACATTTGGGCTGGGTGAT
Organism: Burhinus oedicnemus; assembly: GCA_008921705.1. Lineage (NCBI taxonomy): Eukaryota > Metazoa > Chordata > Aves > Charadriiformes > Burhinidae > Burhinus > Burhinus oedicnemus. The sequence continues at coordinate 84,078 of VFFE01007062.1, read as the reverse complement.
ACATTGCATTGATGCTTATGTCAAAACCCCAGATGCGTATTTTTGCAAGAATTTGGACCTTAATGTTGTTTGCTTGCTTTCCCTAGCTCAGGCTTTAATACTCTGATCAATAAATCTGTTACAGTTTCACCTTTCTCCTTTAACGTTTACACTGTTCAAAAGATAGTACCCTCACCACCATTTCTTTTATTATAAGAGGCATGTTTACAGGTAGTGTCAAGATGATAGAAAAGCTAAGGACTAGTCATAGATACCAGGTGGGTGGATGGGCAGCCAGCCAGCCTAATCAAGCTGAGATCATAGGCACAAGATACTGCCCTCCTCCAGTGTTTTCTCACCATGCTACCCCTCGTGAAGAACTTCTCAAAATACACAGCATTATAGCACCGGGCTCAGAACTCCTGGTGTCCAGCTTTAACTGTGTTTGATTATCATGTTAAAATGTCTCTAAGCATTCTTTCTAGGGGTGAAACATCTGCACTTGAATAGGTTGATGATGTGCTATAATATATTTACTTATGCATTTTGTATGTATTTATATATAAAAAAATAAAGGTAATCCTACTAACCTGTCCCAGTTTTAGTCTTTAATTTTAATTGGATATGCAATAGATATGCACTGTGGGCTTGCTTACTGAAGACTAGGAACATTTTTTTCCTGGTACACTATACTCAGGTTCAAGGCAGGGAAGCTTTTCCATCATCTTTTTACACTCTACCTGACTGAGATCTCTGTGTTAGCCCATCATTTTTGTCAACATCAACCTAATGCATATTTGAAATACCTGTGCTTTAGAAACTCTGTACAATATTAATGAGATACTTTGATTTCCTTTAGCTGTAGAAACCTTAGCATCATATCAGCGCAGCTCTGCAGTAGATTTTTTTTTAACAGGAGTTTAAAAGATAATTAGAGTATCAATGGGAGACAATTAATTCCTGTATGTACTCTAGAAATCCATCCTAAAAATCCTGCAGTTTCAAATCTACTTTTCTTAATTTAAATCAATATTTAGATGGCCAGCCTAAACTCTCTATGAGAAAAGTTCCCTGATCTGAACATGACCTTCCAAGTGAATCATCACAGAATAGTTACTGTACTTTCAATGTTGCTATGAAAAAACCTCTTGATACTGCTTTAATTAGTACTTGTTCATTTACTTAAATGTTTACAATGGTTGTATGTTTCAAGATGAGCTGGCCCTCTAAGCAGAACAACACTTTCCAGGTAAGAGGCTGGGCTACAGCTTTATTGGATGTTCTTCCTGGCAGAGACTGGGAGATTCCATCTTTTACCTAAATGCTATTTTCTGTTACTAATTGAAATCACAGAAAGGAATACCAGAAGAAATTACCTGCTGTGGTGGTCTGATGAGGGCAATATTGAAGAGCAGGCAGTCTGAAAATGTCAGGTACTGCTGTTTTAAGAAATTTCAGTTTGGAAAAAGGTTGTGGGGGAATGTTTTCTCTCAAACAACACGTGAAGGAGGTAAACAAACATACTTGATGGTAGTAGGAGGGCTGTTGGTGAAGGTTGGTAGACAGCTTGCATAACTTATGGGTCAATGTAGGCAAATAAACTTCTGGCTTGATCAAGAAGCAACTAAACACTTTATTAGATAAATAATTTAAATTTGGTACAAAATTTAAGAAACAGAAAGGGGGATTTGGGGTGGAATGGGGATGGTGGTGTGTCCGTTTTTGGCTCTTTACCACACCTGATTGAATCAAGCTTTGGTATGTCTCTTGGCCTCATTTTTCTGCTTATGAAACTTCTTAGAAAATCTTGCCCTGGACTCCAGCTGCCAAGCTGCAGCTAATGCAGCATGATTTATTAGCAGAACGAGGCAGACCTCATTGGATTGTGGTAAAATGGTGAATATTTTACCTACCTAAACATTGCCTTTTTTTTCAAGCTTAAGGAGTCCACATGTGACACAATGTAATAATTAGTGCTTTTGTGTACATTTGGGGTTGGGATTTTTTTAATGGTTTACTTGTTTTTGTCTACCTTGATCTTGATCCAATGCCCATGAAAGTAAATGGAAAGTTATTATTCTTTCTGTGGCTTCCTGCCCCGACTACTCCTGTCAAAAGATTCATTTAAAATGAAGAACTTCCCCTACTGTGTCATTAGGAGAGAGTTATTCAGGGATAAGTGTCTCAAACAACATATTATTTTGGCTATATGCCTCGTGTTTTCTTTTGATTATAAATTTTGACATGCTTAAAACCTCTCAAAGTTTGGTCACTACTTGTAAAAGTTATGGCAAAAGTGTATCTGCTTACCAGCATGGGTGTTGAAGTCAGAAATTCTCATGAGAGCGAATTGGTTTGAGAGGAGTAACAGGTTCATCCTAAAAGATTTTTAAGAATAGTGTACTGATTGTTTAACTACCAACACCTAAAGAAAACAGCTCTTCCACACCTTCCCATTTCCCAGATGATAATTTCTTCCTTGAGGGTGTGTAGTATTTAAGTTTCACAGTGTTTTCTTAGGGCTTGGGTCCAGACATGTGATCCTCATGGCACTGCTCTCTCACTGGAATTTTCTTTATAATGTATCTTTTTCTCATTGGTATTTATGAAAATCTTGAAAAACACACTTTGGATTCTTTGAATTTCACTCATTGCTCAGAATGGTGACTACCAGACCCTGCTCATTTAGGGAGGTGTGTTCATGTGGTCAAGTGCAGACAGCCTCATACCAGCTTTGTCCAGGTCCAAAATAATCAGACGCAAATCAATTCTCTTCCTAGTCCTGAGTGCTGCTACTTGTGGGCCTTGCCCATGGTGTTAGCTCCTGCCCCTCGGTGGACTTCACATAGAGCAAGGTTGATGCTTCTAAAGTGTGGAGTCAGGATGCCAAACTGGAGAGATGAGCGAGGCTGATATTTTTGCTTTGTGTCCAGCTGTAAATGACACAGACTTGTTGCAAACTAAGTTTCTGTTGCTCCAGCAAACCCAAATAGTTTGGGCTTGTTATAGGGAATTGGTGATGATGCACAAATATCTGCGCTTCCAGCTCAAATGTGACTGATAGCACTTTGCTTTACTTCTGTGTGTCACTAGCAGTCACAGTGAATAGAAACTTGAATCTAAATAACTGTGAATGGATAAAGTCAAGTAGAAAGACAAAAATACTACCGTTTATAGAGCAGCAGAGCATGAGAGGTAGTTACCTACAGACGGCATGTGCTAAAAGCTTTGTTAAGCTGGTAAGAACTTCAGTAGGTATATAACAGTAGCTCCCTCACAACCTTAAATACTGGGTGAAGGCAGAAATACTTTCATTGGGGTTGTTATAGACCACCAGCATAGGGATATTATCTTGCAGTCATGGTGCAGTGCCATGGGGGGCATTCAAGGGTTTCTTATACTGCTAGGAAAATAAGCATTAACAACCTTTAATGCCTCTGATTCATGGAAGTACTTTGAATCTTAATAAAATTGCTATAAAGAGACCCTGGAGAGGAGGGTTTGCCTCATACCAACAATTTCTCAGTTTTATTGTCCATTGAAATTATTTTATGCCTTGAAACCTCTGAGTCCATAACAGGAGAATTTAACTTTTCTTTTCTCTACGTGTGTGTGCATGTTGTGTTCCATGTCTTTCCTATCCTTGTCCTTCAGAAAAATTTTCACAGTTACTGTTGCAGCTGGAAGAAGTTCACTGTCGGTAAAAATGATGCAGAGTTAAAGTCACTGAACGGCAATGTTAGATGCCTCATTTCTGAATCGATGTTACCAAAATGTAGCTTAAAATATTTTTGCACCTAGGACTCTGAATGCCACTGTAGGCATACTTGTCCCTCCATCCTACAAAAACATTTGCCAATAGATGAAACATAGCACATGGCATTGAGTAGACTTGGTGATGCTGGGGGAAAAAAAAAAGATGGATATAAGCAGGTAGTCAGTTTGGTGTCTCTGAGTTTACAGATGATCTTTGTCAGAAACATGAACCACAATAATGTGTACGGGTTTTCTGATTTGAAGAGATGAGGTAATTTTAGCAGTTGCCCAGACAAGAAACTATTCCATGATGCTGAATCATGTATCTTGACATCAAGACAGATGATTGAAAGAGTTAGGTTTGACACCAGTGATCAAACTCAGACATGTCCAGAGGGGAATTAATTACATATTGCCCAGCAGTCTGATGCGGTGAGAGAAACGGGCAAAGCTGCACTGTGAGGTCTTGTACTAGTTCAGTGACGCTTATGAGGAAGATGAACAGAGTTGTCTGAAATGTGCTAGCCCTAGATTGAAGTGGGCCTAATTTGTTGGGAGAAACCAGTAACTGTACAGATCGTTCCTACTCTAAGACCAAAATGAATTGGTATTTGAGGAGCTATACGTACAAATCCTTAGTTTGTGTACGCAATTTATCTCTCGAGTTCTTCTGGGCTCTGCTGTTGAGTGCTATGCTACCATTACTTTGGCTTCTCACAAGCTGAAGAATTTGACTCCTTCATGGACAGAAGAGTGCAGAATTGGTGCAAACCACATGTTTTACAATATCCCTACCTTCTTTGTCTGCAGTACTGACTTGGTAATAATTCAGTGCATTAAGTTGAGTTGTCCCTTAGCCATCATCTTGAACCTTGCATCATGTCATCTTCTTAATATAAGCAAAGAACTTTCCAAGGCAAAGATGGCACTTCTGAGTTCTTGCTAAATGATATTGCAAATCTGATGGGACCAAGGGAGATAAGCTACTCTGAACCTAAACAGGGTTTCCTGCCTTCTCATTTCTTGATGCACTGAACTCTGTCTGAAATAATGTGCTTAAAAATGTTTGAATTGCATCCCAGTAAGCCCCTGTAAAGCCTGAAAGAATAAATTGCAGTGTGTGTGTAACAAAACACATACACACAATATAGTTTATTAATAATTTGGGAGGAGTTCAGCATGAATTTTCTGCATCATGGAACCACCTCTGCCTTTTTCTACTTTTTACCTTTCTGTGTATATATATACATATATAGATAGATAGATGTTAGGTACGTGAATTGTTGTGGTTTTGCTTTCCTTCCTTTCATTTTTTGCTTAGAAACCTGAGGTACCTGGGATTAAAGCAGCAGGTACAAGCTAGTAGTTAATTTGTATTCTGTCAGGGCTAGGAGAAATACAAACTTGCAATTCATAATTAGCTATGAGACACTTAGAAAACTATACTCAAGTTGATGGGATCAGTTTTCATTTTATTCTTCACAGTGCTTCTACTTTAAATTCCTCTTTGGGCTCTGCTACAGACTGTGCTGTGGATCTCACACTAGGTTTTCCCAGAAACCGTTTGGCAGTTTAGGGCCCTTAGGGTGTGATCCGATAAACCCTTGCTCTCCTCTTAGTAGTAGGATTTGCCAAAAGCTGTCTTCAGGAGCTGGTTATGCAAACACATCTTTCCAGAGAATACGTCTATGCCCTTTGGTGGCCTGGGCATATACGTACAGTTCATTGTTAGATTTCAGCAGTTTCACTAAATTCTTGACAGCACAAGTACACACACTAATGTATTATCCAAATATGGGGTTTTTATCAGTATGCCTGTGTTTATTACAGCTGTGGGTTGTTTAGCTGCTTTCTTTGTCTTTGGTTTTTTTTTCTTTACTGATCAATGGTACAGTCCCAAGCATGCTTGTAGCTGCACACATATAAAAATCTTGTAACCTTATATCCTAATCTTCTTCTAATGCTAGGGATATTGTGGTGATAAATGTTATTAGATCCATATAGTGTATAGGCAAGGCTTGTATTTTTTTTGAAGTAGGTTTTTAAGTATTTGTTCAAAATCATATTGTGTTGCCCTCATTCTTATCACCTTACACAACCAACTACCCCAACCAAGATTATCTGCTAGGCAACCTGTTTTTCTCACGTCTAGGGCTCTTGCACTGTGTACCTATGGAAAAACATGAAACTATCTTCTGCTCAGATAACTCTCTTCTAATTGCAATGTGAGAATGGAATTGTTGGGTGACTTATTTTGGTTTTCAATGAACCAGGGAGCTTAACATCCTGCTTTGCATTTTGCAGCATGCTTTCTATGGTACACACCAGCTGGGTCCAGGTGCCTGTAGGGAGCTTTGGTGAAGCTAACAAACTTGGTGATGCTGAGATATCCAACGGATTAGGACCTCTGTTGAGACTGAAGCTGTCCCAATGGCCAGGCTAACTTAAGCAGGAAATAATGTAATGAACTCCTGTCTTCTATGTTTATTTATCCTCGTTGGTTTTTTTCCAGAATTTTCTCTTTGTTTTTGGTATTCAAGCACTTAAGCATCTGCGTTGTATTTTTCAGAAAGCGCTCTGAGTCATGTTCTGTGAATGCTGCTGTGTAAATCATGTATTTCAATTGATTAACAGTTTAAAGCCTTCTTTCCTTAAAGCCATTGCTAAAATTAGTAACACCACAAAAAGACTCTGTCTGTAAGCTATGATAATGTCTTTGAAATAAAACATTAAGTTATTCACTTGGCGTTTAAGTTTAAGCAAGCTATTCTGGTTTTGTTCGGGATGGGTTCTCAAGCAGATTAGTTTGCATTAGTCCATAATTAATGAATGTATGGTGATTTGAGACCTATCGATTAAATATAGCTGTAACAACTTCTCACTATTACCTTTGTTCACAATTAGAAAATCCAGCATCTCACAATTAGTCTGAATGATTTCATTAACTATAATCTTGATGTGGAACGTTACGAACAAGAGCTCCAATCTGAGCACTTTCAGAGTTCCTACTATAGAGATGATTAAGGAAAGTGTGTCTGTTTTGTAATGACATTTAAAATGCATTTTTACTTAGTTATTTTGCAGGAATCAAAATAAAACACTTCCATCTTCCAAAATTATGCAAAAAATCTTCTACAATCTGCTGTTTCTCTTGTTCTTTGCTCCTTCCTGTTCTCATAACTGAATATATTAAAAGTGAAGTTAATGGCAAAAAAACCTCTAAAACTCCAGCCTTTCTGAAACTGGACAAAATTTGAAAGTGTTAAAAAAAAAAAAAATATTGCACTGGTAGTAAGAAGAGTGATTTGTATTTTACAATGCAATTCTGATTTTTTCTGTGCAGCAGTTCTTGGTGATGTTTCAGCTTCAGAGAATTTTTTCTTTTCAGTAAGGTCTAATGTTTTCTAGCATGTTTAGTCCTGCATTGGTAGGAGGAAATTCCTATTTCTCTAGAACACAATTCTGCTTCTTCAAACACTTACCAGTTCTTCTTTGAGTTTAGACATCCAGGATGCATGCAGGACTCTTCATTCCTGGTTAAGAAAGTAACAATACTGAGGAGTGAACTGTACAAACCTTCAGCTGGCTGTTATTCTGGCCCCTCTTTCTTTCTGAGCCCAGAACAGAATTAAAACAGCCAGTTTTTACCTTCTGAATACATCTGCAGGCTAAATCCCATCAGCCTAGCTTTTTTGTTAATTCACAGTAATGGGCCCAGAATGAAAAAGAGAAGGACAGCACAGTGGGCAAACAGACTTTTATGATCAACTCACCTGAAAGGTAAGGTAAAACTTTCCTGGTGACAGTGCATATACTGTATCTGAGGGTGTTTGAGGAGGGGAACCTGTGCCTACTTTGCACACATTTCCCCATGCTTTGCTTTTCCTTGGCTTTAAACGGGCTAATTGTCAGTGGGTGTTGGGTTGAGCCTTCATGCCTAAAGGATTGAACAACTGAACAGCTGCCTGCTCGAAGTACAAAAATATATTCCTACCATTTGTTAGGTTCATTAGAGCTGCGCATGTGAGATGCAGGTGTGGAAATACACATCACAACATTCATTGTGGCACACTGCATAACTATAGCCATCAGCAGCAAAAAGTCATCCTTTGTGTACCTCAGCAGGCAAAGGACGTGGTGAAGCCAACTGTTTTGCTCACAGGCTTTAGAAAGTTACAAACAGATCCTCCTCAGTTGCTGTAATCTGACGCAGAAACATCGATGATGATTTACACCAAAGGCTTACCTGGTAAATTTGTGGTCTTTGCACAGAGCGTGCTTTCCTCTTGAGCTTTCGTTTAACTCTTCATGGGGAATTGGAGTACTCTAAAGCTTTCTAGGCTGTACAGCTCCTCAATGGGCTTGGCTACCATTTGGTGTGAATTGGTATATATCAGACCAATGTGAAATATCAGACCAATGTGAAACTACTTTGCTAAATATCAGGTGGCCATATGGTGTGTGTATGTTATAGCTAGTAATACATTGTAATGGTACTGAACTTTCATGGAAGAGCTCCAGATTCTAATGTAATATACATCTCGTCTATCTGTAGCTATAGAGAAAATGTATCACTCACTTTGGCATTCCAAACTATGCTATTTCTAAGTATGTTCCTCAAAGTTTCTGTGTTTACTTGACTCTATCAATTCATACATCCCAAGGTCAGTATCTTCACTGTTTCTCATTATAGCTGAATATATCGATGACTATGCCTTCCTCTTCTTTCCTTTAGAAGTAATGATTTTTCATGGTGTTTGTTTTGCATTCCTATCACAAGGTATCAGAAACTGATAAATTAATGTAGGGACCCAAAAGGATGATGATGGGAACACTGCTGCCTGTGTCCTCCTGGGATTGAAAAAACTGTTCCTGAAGAAGGCAAAATTTCATTTTTTGGGGGGAAACTCACTTTAAAATTCTTAACAAAGTCATCTCTGAGTCTTCCATAGGTCTAATTCAAGACAGATTTCTTTTTTTCTTCTAATAGCTTTTCAAAACAGTGTGAGGAAATGGACTTCTCTGGTACTTTTCATTGTATAGCATGTATCATTGGGCTACATGTCATGCTTTCCAGCTCTGTATAAGCTGAAGTGTTTAGAGGTCTGAATGGCATAAACATGTAATTTAGAAACACAAGGCACACTACTGCCCCATGCATATTTATGGAGCTTCTCACCCTGTGAACTCATCCCAGAGGACTTTGAAGAACAAAGCAAAACTCTAGTATTGTGACAATAAACTGTAATATAGTTTATAAAACTGAAGTTACTTTTTTAGCATTTCAAAGCCTCTATCAAACAAGTGTGCATCTTTATTTTAGTTTAAAAACAGAGCAGGAAATGCTTTTTTCCTTTCTTTGAAGGTAGAGTGAGCTAAACAGTGAAGATGTAAACAGACCAGTTCTAATCCTAGGGCTTCCATAGGAAAACTAATATATATTTTTCTGTTCTTTCAGTTGTCTGTCATTCAAGATGCTTGTGAATTCAGCTTGAATGTAGCCTAAATATCCCAAAACTTTAATAAATAAATAAAAGGCAGGATATGGAAAATGGGACATGTAGTCAAGGTTTTTCCCCTGCACTATGTAGAAATCCCTTTTGTTGTAAGTGTCAAGTTTTTTTGCAAATTATATATACCTGTGAGTTGGAGCACTGAAGATGTCAAGTTTTGAGAGAAAATCATGAGAATGTTTTTGGATAGATGTGGAAAGGAAGGATCCTCCCAATTGTTCTTGTTGCAGAGCATAAGTAAGAAAGGAAGTTGCTGAGTCTTTTCCTTCTCCCATATAGGTTAGATATACGTAGACATACTGAAGATGGGCAGTAGAAGGTGCAGCACAACACCTACTAGGAATTTTCAAAAATAATTATCTGCATCTTTAAGTAGCTAAATACTTGTAAAAAAATTATAAGCTTCTGTATTTCTTAAATCATTTTGTTTTCTCTAGTGTAATACAGTCTTTCTTCAGTGCTGAAATAAAAGTGTTAGAGTGCCATAGCAACAGTTTCCATTGTGTACTATAATGACCAGAACCCAAACCTGCGAAGCATTGCACTGTTGGCCTACCTTTAGCCTGCCATATCTTTCTCCCTTGTAATTCAGCAAGCCATGTTTGTTAGCTTAGGTAACTGTTGTTTCAGAGATTTGTGACACGCAAACCACTGTTTATGCCTGTTTAGCATACCACTATCTATTGCTGTACAGTCCTTAAGGATGCGCCAGTAGAAGCTTGCAGCCATTTTGTGCAGTTTGGGGTACATAACTGTAGATTCTTCCCTAAGACTACCAATCTTTGTTTCTTTTTAAACTGGAGACTTGAAACATCAGCATAGACTTCTGCTCTTTTTTTCCTCTACCCTCTTATAGGATTTACCGAATGATTGCATTGGGTAGGTAGAATCTGGTGTTTTCTCCCAAAACATCTGTGACATCCATAGTAAAATGTTGACTTAGAAATTTTGTAATTTCACTCCTTTACACTGACTAGTCCGTAGACTGGAGATAGTAGAGCAACTTCTTCACAGGTGGAAGAAGCACAAAACTGGAAACCTTAGGGAGCCTTAGGGATTTACACAAATATATACTGTGACTCTGTAGCACAGTATGTAGTTTGCATTAGGATGGTACTTGTCCTGTAATGCTCCAGTACTCTAAAATGCCATTAGTAAGTGCCATGTGGGCTTCTCCATCAATGTAAAGTTGCAAGACAAAGCATACTTGTTTGAAAAGAATTGCCAAATCTATCTTATTGGTCACACTGGTGATCAGTCTCTTCTTTCCTGTCAGAGTATGCTTTCCTAGAACATGTCTACGAAAGCAGTCCCTGGAGCAAAGATCCAGCTAGCCCTGCACAGAACCTTTGATAGTGTCAGAAGCTGATTCTTAGGGAAGTACGGAGGAATAGGGGAAGCACATCATGCTACTTCTTTGAAAGGACTCTCTCAGCTTCCAAATAGCCTAGGGCTCTGCCACAAAGTTGGGTTTTTTTGGTCAAGATGTCTTTCTAATTTCTCCAAATTGATTCTATTTCCGTGAACCTGTTCAATTACAGGCCTTGGGCTTGTGACAGCTTTTAGCACCTACAATATCATGCAGCAGGAAGTTTCAGTTAATACATGTGATCTGAAGAACTACTTTTTTGTTTGTCTTGAGCCTGCCACCTGTTAGCTTTGGTCAATGCCTCTGCTCCTGGGGAAACTTGATAATCATTCATGCTTTCTCTTCATGTCTGTCTTATTTAGTTAGAAGAGCTTTGTGGCAGTCTCTTCCTGCCTTCCCTCTGCCTGTGTCCCTGCAGTGGTGTCCAAGGTTGAGAATTTGAGCTTCAGAAAAATAGTAATAACTTCTCACTCTATCACAATTTTTTTTATCAGGCAATATGTACGTCATAAATGGTGTAGATGTTTAAGAAAATTAATTAGGAAAGGTGATTAGGTGCCCCTAATCCATAACCACCTCCTTAAATTTTCACATCATCCTGTCTATGTTTGTCAGCTAATGATGTTCTGACACACTTTGAGTGTCTATCACTGTACAAAACAAGCCTCTCTCCTTCACTGTTCATGTTTCAAAAAATTTATTCATATGCGTCCCAAGGTTTTTTTGCGTAGCCTTACTCTTTTGACCGTTTTGGTAATGAAGCTGTGTCCTGGTATTTGATCAGAGTGACTGGTGTCTGCTGGCTTGTCACTGGGAGGAGTAAAATGCACCAAATAAAAAGAGATTCCATTAGAAAAACACAAGGCTGGGGGTGGGTGGGGTGCTGATCCCCTATTCCTGTACAGATGAGCTTTGTCTCCCAAGCAGGATCTGTAAGATAGCTCCTTCATTAAAAGGACAGCAGTATCCACAGTTATTGCATTAGGGAAATGATACAGCACCTTTCTGGCTGTCCCTTTTCATTTACGGTCCTGCTGTCTTGTAGCGTTTGAGTGTACAGAGAAACTCTATTGGTAATGAATTCTTTGTTCCTATCCAAATGCTCTCTTTCTAGAGAGCTCCAGTTCCTTTATACACCAGGTATTTTCCTACTTTTAAGAGAAATAACTTGGGGGAAGAGGGTGGGGAGAGAGAAAGTCACTGTATCATATGGTCTGACATAGGCTGAATAACTTAGTAACTGTAGATACTGCATTTACTTTTCCCAGTTTTCTTTCTGATGTTATTCTGTTGCTTGTAACTTTCCTCAGTAATATTTCACTAATATTCCCCTCCAGCTTTCGCTAGGATAATTTACTTCATCCTCTTCCCATCCCATTTTCATGTTAAATTCTGATACTTACAGGGTAAAATTGCAGTCTGTTTGTGTGTAGTATGCAAACACCTCTCTAGTGAATTTGAGCAAGCCATGTTCAAAATACATTTCAGTAATCCTTGGATCATTCAGGTGGAAGGGACCTCACAAGGTAACCTAGTCCAATCTCCTGCTCAAAATGGGGTCAGTATATGCTGCCTTCACTTCATTAGAGAATTTGTATTGGTGAAGCACAGGTGGATGAGTCTTTAGCCACTGTACTTTGCGATCATGCATTAGTGAGTTTGTACAGGATGAAATTAAGTTGTAAATTTTGCTGGCATAGCATGAATTGGTCACTGTTGGTATCTTGGCTATAATCATAAATTTGTGCGGACAGCTTTCTCTGCAGTCAGCATGCTGATATTGTGGGAGCAGCAATTAACATATTTGCAGGGTCTGTTCATTATCTTCCTCCTAACTTCCCACTTCTTTCTCTGTTAATCTTTATTAACAAAAAGAACAGGATGTGGAATTTTCCTAGGGACCTTTGCACCTTGCATGTTCCTGACTGGAAGGTGAGGTGGAAGCTTCTAACACAACCGTATTGTTGTCAGACATAGAAGGACAACTCCTAAGCAAGCTGCACACGTCTCCTCACCCAAAGGGTTTACTTTTATCTGCTTAGGATTCTGAGAGAAAGTCATAAGGGAGAAGAAAACAATTTTATATGCAACGTCTGACACCCACCTCAGGCCAAAGGCCTTGTTAACATGATCCTGAGGTGCAGCATTAAATGGAGACATGTTTTACAGTTACTTAAGTCACTTTGCTCATATCTTGGTTAGCTTAGAGCATATTCACACTGTGAATCCACAGCAGCAAGTGCTAAGAGTCTGACCACGGTATGACAACAAGCGTGACTGCAGCAAACTTCTTCCTTGTGCTTCAGATCACTCTCATTTATATTGCAGTGTAGCCTGAGATACAGATATCTCCAAGGGCTGCGAGTACGCTGCTAGGAGCAGAGAGCTGATGCACTGCTAATAGGTTGTGTGTCAAGAAAAGGATCTTACTAGAATTGTGTTAAAATCTTTATAGGTTTGGGGGAGGGAAAGGGGAATAGAAAAAGCTTTGGGACTATGAAGGAGCTTCTTCACAAACTACTGTATTTTTTTGCCACCGTTGCTTTGCAATGCTACTTTCTGTCTCCAAACTCTCTTCAGCATGGAATGTGGAAGCTGTAAGGCAGAAAGACAGACTTCATATGGTTTTACACTCTTTAATTGGCTGGATCTTCACTGTGAGGTCAGCAGTTATCTATCTTCCTGAGATAAAGACTAAGATGAAAGGCAAGAGAAGCTCTTGCTCTGATATCTATATGAAGAGTTTTTAAAACACGGAGAAATACCCTCAGCACCAGAATACCATCTCCTCCTTCCCTCATTTGGTGTTTCCCGTTTTGAATTAATAAGGCGCTGTGCAACACAATGTCACTTTGAAATTGGCCCAGACTGTGCAGTGAGTTTGGACCAGATCACCTCCAAAGGTTCCTTTCAAACTAAATTATTCTAAAAACAAACAAACAAAAAACCCCACCCCAAACCCCTAGTCTTAATCCTATCTAGTAGTGGAAAGTAGGTACTTTCTTATTCTTCTTTTTGCTTTATGTTACTGCAAAAAATTAATGCTTAGCCTAGAATTTTGGATACCTAGAGTTTTTCCAAGGACCAAGAGGTACAAGATGTGAATCTGGAAAGGAATCTTAGTCCAGAGCTTATGGTCTCTTGAAGCCTGGCAAGGACAAGATTCTAGGGAAAGCAGATTGTTTTTTGAAATATATGATAGCCATGGATTCCAGATCCTCATGCAATTCCCATACTGTGCAAAGGGCCAGGCAAGCAAACAGGCAACTTGGATTGCAAGTCTGCTATGTTTTCTTCTCCCTAACCCTTTTTGTGAACTGATATGTGGGTTAGAGGAAGAAGTAAATCTGTAGCTGTATCTTCGAGTGTGTGGAACCTGAACTACGAGCAGACTTTTGAGCACATTTTTCTAGAATGTACTATTAGTTGTTCTGACAGATGGAGAGTAGCTGGGGGGATGTTCCAGTGGATATAATTAGATTTAAAGGGCCGTGATGCAGACAAAGGAATTATGGGGGAAATATTGGGGAAAGCTTATCATTTATTCAGTACATTATAGCCTCCTAGAGAACTTAAAGTTTACATTGGTACTTGAAGAAACAACAAAGCAGAGAGGTGGGGACTGAAGCAGAATGACGGCAAATCACTGCAAGTTAGAAAGGCGGGTACAAAGTACATGTAATAAAATAAAACTGTCTTGGTTGACTCACTCTTATTGGCTACTAGGAAGAAGTGGGACTTTACGGGTGTTCAAAATCATGCTGAGAAGTATTTGAATCCAGTCCTCCAAACACCTCCAGGGTATCAGCTGGCTAACACTTCCCAGATTACCTCAGCCTGCCTCTATATTGGCATCATATCTGAAATGAGTAATGCCGATTTGGAATCAACAGCAACAACAAAGGAACAGTGTTAAAAATTAAGATGATTCTTAGCCATCTGAAAAGGAAAGTGTTCATCAAGCTTTCCAATGGCTGCCATTACTGCTAGCTTGACCACTGTGTCTTCTACCTTGCTTCTCAACAGGAAAAGTGGTCACTATGTACCCTAAGTATGTATATATTATTATATTCCTGGAAAGTGTGGTTTGTCTTCCTTACTTTTATTTCCTGCAGGACTTCAGGAGCAAAAAGTTTCTGGCATCAATGTTTTCCATAAACAGAATTTTTCTTTTGCCTAGATCTTGGTTTCAAAATGTCTACATCACATTCCCTTGCATCTAATACTTGCAGGAAAGAATCATGTATCTTGCAGGATGTAACTTCAAAAAGCGTATTGGCTTATCGAGAGCAAGGTATTTTCAGCCATAGGCTGCACTATATAAGCAGTGCAGTGTACTTCTGGTGTCTACTAATTTTATTTGAGATCAGTTTTATTTGTAGGTGTCTAAGTAGAAAATACTTTCAAAAGTACACATCTGGGTAAGTAGCAGAAGAGAGGAGAGGAATGGGGAGAAGCAGAATTTGTGTCTCTAATCCCATAAATTACTTGCCTACAATTCTGTATTGATAGGACCTAGTGCTCTCATTTTAGAGGACAAACATGAGAATGCCATTGTGCAAGAACAGTGGCACTTAGTATCCACTTTGTACAAATGTGACTGACTATGTTAGACGAAGACAAATATAGCCTGAGGCTCTGCATGTGCAGGTCCCTTTCTTCCTACCCTACCAAAGAAAATCTGACCTGGGGAGCGAATAGAGCAGTGCTTTGTGTCTAATTCCTTACTTTCTTTTCCTGTAATGTATACTTTTTCTTCAGAAAGTTTATCTAAACTTCTCTTCTGCTTGTGATCCTTATGCTGACAGATGATGACAGAACCGTGTAAAATATTGCCGAAAATTTTTAATACATGGTACATCATCTGTCATCTAGGGCTTATATGTTCTAAAGTCATTGCCGTTCTTTATTTAAACATAATGTGAAATCATAGCTTTTTGAGGGCTATGAAATACTACCCACACCTTTTTCAATATCAAGGATGTAGTATGAGTCACCATTTCATTTAATTCAGCCAGTGACAGCTGTGTTCATGCAGCCTTAAAGCAGGCAGAGTAACATTACACAGTCCTTGAACAAAGCGCATTGTGGGAAGCATCACAGAAAGCCTCTGTAGAGTGACTGGGCAGCCGTCTTGGAGGGCTTTGTTTGGGGAGTGGAAGAAAAGCATCAGTTAAAGCAGAGGGCTTGTTCAGCTTTGTTATGAAGCTGGTTGATCCGGTTGAGTAACCGGCGACTAGAGTCTGAAAAGGAATTACAAAAATGAAGTTGTAGGGTGATGCTCTGTTTAAACACACTTTGCCTTGAAATTGTTTTTGTTGCACAGCCCTTTTCCAGAACGACCTGTCTTTCCTTCTAGTCACTGCTACTGGACGAGAGTGGTGCTGCAGAGGTAGTTACATTACAAAGACATCTAGGAGGTAAGGGAAAGCGGGGACTGCTTTCTGTTCCTTTGCATTTAGGGCAGTCAGTGTGGCTCACAAGCAGGTAGTGCTTGGGCATGACGGTTGTTCAAGCTCAGTCTCCTCCTGCAGCAAACAAGATGCTTAAAAGCACTAACTTCAGCCTCACAGAAATTCAGTCGTTGTGTCTGAGGCCTTTGGGCCTAAGACTGATGATGGCTGGGGAGGAAGAGACCAAGTATATGTCTATACATGGGACCCTGAGGCACCTGCAGTATACCACAAATGCGTAGCAGGGGGGGAAATGTGAGGGCACAAGTGTACGTGTAACCTCAGCAGACAAAAGGGAAACGTTTTTACTGCTCTCTTAAGGAAATTAGGAGATTCTATGGGATGTTAAGAGGGACAGACAAGACCAAGGTTTCTCAGTCTCTGACTTTGCCTGTTTCTTTTGCTCCCACCTGAGACATCCTCACTGGCTTGGTAGAATGACTATGGCATTCAAACAGCTGTTGCTAGCCAAATTCTCTAGATCACTGGCGAAGTTACACATTGACTTTGGCCACTGCTGTGGCCATGGACACAGAAGGTCTCACATCACTGCTAAGGGAAATACTGAGTTCTCCGGTAACATCCCAAACAGGGCACTAGTGGCTCAAGATAGGTGAGAAATCTCTTGATAATGGCTAAAAGCCCCTGCAATGTGTATGTGCTATTTATAACCAAGACTTTTGAAACCCCACAAATTGACATATTTGGCTGCCTTGAAGATGATTCTGCTGAAAACACAGATTGTGTGATACAAAGATTTGCCTCATCGAATTTATGAATATCAAGTGTAGGAAAATCTGCTTTGCTCAGAATTTGTAATAATTCAGCATATGTTATTTTGTCACAGACCTTCATTTGAAAGGATGAAATTGCTCTTAAACTGTTAGCATGGAGGGCCGATATATATGAATATCTGCTTTGAGAAATAATTTCTCTTGTGTGAGTTTTTTGGCTACCTCTAGGCTTATCTCTTTGGGTTGCCTATTTCTATTACAGAGAATTCAGACAGGATATAACTCTATTATAGCTGAACTGTATTGTACCTTTTTGTGGACTTTTCCTTGGTGAACGAAATAGCTGAAGTTAAGCTTGTTCCATTTTATTCCCTTTTTAAGGGAAGCTGAATGCTGGCTACTCTTATACTGAGGTAGTGTTCACCTATGCGTTTTAAGGCTGTGTGACTAATCAACACTAAAAAAATTTCGGATGAACTTTCCTGACTATCCTAACATGGATTAACTCCACTAAGTTCTGGGGTTTTTTTCCTGTCTAGGAAGTTGTGCCATTTGCTTGCATCATTTTTGCTGGCTGAATCCATAGCTGCTAGTTATGTATCTCATAGTTGTGCTGGCTGAGCTCTCCATGTAATTGCTTTCTAGTCTCTTTAAAATCTAAGTAAAGTTATCACAGACCTACTAATTACGTTTATTCTAACTAGGCTAACTTACTGAAGAGGATATATGTGCAAAGGCCTATGGTATGAATGTTTCAAAGCAAGCATGTTCACAGTTGAATTGTATTGACGGTATGTGGTACACAGGATACACAGCATTGTATGTATAGACTTTCACAAAAGCTGCGTACGGACCAGGCCTGGATTCACTGTCTTCTGTTCTTTTCAGCAGCTTCTGCAGAGCTTTTATATAAATCTTTCCTTCTCTTTTCTCACCCCTAAATAATTCTGAATTTTTCCACTCCACAAATATTCCTTTCCACCTCCACTTTCCTCCCCTCCCCAACTCCCAGTGCTGTGGATGGAGCTGAAATTATCTTTGCTATTTTTATTTGATAACTTGAGTCTGCAGTACATAGCACCTTATTTGACAAAACATCACATTTGTGCACAAGCATTGAGAGTGATACCAGCAGAGATCTGAAAATAGTGTGTGCTTGCTAACGTTTCTATTAATTGTTAAAATCTCTTCCTATTACTCTCTCCCCCAACCCATGGTATTTATTAAGAAAAAATCCTCTGAAGTCTGAAACTTGGAAGTAATCCCTTAATTTTACTGCTGGCTTCTTGTGCCAGTTTTAAATGGAGGACAATGAAAAAATAGAAAAAGAGGACTCTATTGCAGGTCAAGGTAGCAGCCTCTCTAACTTTAGACCTCAGTCACTTACTTTATTTTCCTCTCCCTAGTTAGATGTAGAAAGCTCTGACTTCTGGCTCATGTGTAGTTTGATAGTTCCTTTTTATTGTGCAGCTTTGCAATTCGGAAGGTCTTGTATCGCCCCCTCCTTGCAGCTTCAACTTTGGTACTGCTGAATTAAACCAGCAGCCCAGGAAGAGGTTGCATGGATGCCGTCGCTGTTCCGTCCCTGGCTTAGGAGAGAGGAGTAAGAGAGGAAATTTTTGGAAAGTTGTTCCAAATCTCAAGGCCAGCCCTGGCTCCCGGAGGAGTCAGAGCTGCTTCTAGGCTGTGTTAATTCATGCTGTAGAGACATAGTCCCAATTGATCTTGGTTTTGCCCTAGATGTAAGGAATTCCTCTGCACCCTTGAGCCTGACGCAGGCCCCAGTGGGAAGAGCAGAGAGAAGCTCTAACATGGCTTCCCTGTACTTCCAGAGTTTCCCCCTGCAGCTGTTTCTATAATGCTTGCAGACCTCTTCCAAAACTGTATCCTACCTCAGCTCCATGCTTTGAATCCAGGATGAAAACTGGAAAATATTTTGCAGTTTGATTGAAGGATAAGAAATTGAGACCTAGGGTCCAACTGGCCCCGTTTTACTTACGGGCTTGCTTACAGAAACCAAGTCATTTGCAATGGCTTTAATGGTAACACTCTGTTCAATTTTGAGACTACTCTGTATCCAGTTGATTGATTCATGGGCAAAAAAATGAAAGTAGAAGCACAATAAGCCTAATTTTTTTTTTTAAAGTATCCAAATAAGAAAGCCACAGAATTCAAAGTCTTGCGCTAGGCATTCCAGCAATCCATTTCCTGATTCACAGTGACAAAACTCAGCCCTAATAAAGTACTGCCATGCAATTAGAGTCATCTCATGAAGATTAAACTGTTCTGCCCTCTGAGAAACACTGCATTTATCTCATTAAGGATTCTTGCCATTTTACAATTAATAAAAGGCAAAAGCTTCCCTCCTGTTGTAAATGGAAAATAACTTGAGAGGAACATACGCAGTCATGTTGCCAGACAAAGGCTCACCTGCATCCAGAGGGGTGTTGGTAGCACTGAGCTGCCAGCACCTGCGCTGGATGCAAGGAATTACGTCTGTGGCTTCCACCAGAGAATTCTTAAATGTTTTGGCAGGACTGAAATGATAGCAACTATAAACAAAACAGGTTGTTTTTCCCGTATCAAGAGTGTTGACTCAGAAATGTGGTTTGTGACCATTTTATCTAGAGTACTTCCTATCTCCTTTTCACAATATTTTTACTTCCTTTGTGATGAAAGGCATTTAAAAAAAAAAAAAAGGCAATACAATAACTAAAACGCTCTGATAGCATAAAGTGGTGAGCATGGACTTTGATAGTAGGTCCCTCCACTGAGCAAACTGCTAATACTTATCCATTTCTTCCTTTGCCGTTGTAACCCAAAGTGGGTCTGCACTGATGGCGGTTTCACCACAGGTTTATGCTGCACTTGGGTACTACGTTGTAGCAAAGGACTGGACTTGATCTCTGCTACTTACTCTACAGATACTTGGAGCGAGTCACTAAATCTTGTCTTCAGCTTGTTTGTTTATGAAAGGATATAAATCAAGCTAAATATAGTTCAGAGTGGTGAAGAACTCTCACTTTTGATTTGGTGACACCTATTGAGCTTGTTCATGCTACATGCGAGAAGAAGCTGGCTCTGCGTATAACATGCTGTGGTGCAATGCGTGATGTGCAGTAACCACCGGGAAGTAAGGCGGAAAATAAGGTCTAGGATTGAAAATCCGTGTAGTCTACATAGGCTGCTCTGACCTAGAACTGGTTAATGCTAGTGGACTTCTTTCTAGTGATTCATATGAGATCTAGATGAGAATTCAACTGTCCACCATGAGGCTTTTGAACCACTTAAATGAAAAAGGTAGCCTTAAAATTAACATTACTGTATTTGTGTCTCATAGTATTAGATTTTTAGGACCTTACCCTACTGTTCAAATAGTCTTAAAAATTTGGTAAAAACTACGTGCGTAAGACAGCATATAGTACAGTACTAAGATTCTTGTTAATGGTGATAATTTGATTTTTTGAACGTACACATTAAACAATGGTTGGTCAAGTGTTTGCATATTTGTCCATCTTTACTGGGAGAAAGGATTAAGAGCGTATAGATGGATAAAATTTGTTCATTTTAATATGATTTCAAGAATGTATACGTAGTTTCCTCCTTGTTCCATTTGATCCAGCAAACTGAGGCTTTGTTTGTTTGTTTGTTTGTTGCTAAAACATGAATTAGACCATAGAGAAAATATCTTGAAGTTTTCAAAATGCAAATGGATATTGCAAACAGGGCAATGCTGTCCTTAAACATCCTGGTAGATATGCAACCTTTGTCTGGAGATGAGGTGTGAAATGTTACATGAAACCTTGTGTGTATGTGAGCTGGGGGAAAATTATCATCCATTTTCCATGAGGTGTTTTAACGGGCTTTTGTTACAATGATTGCAACAATAAAAACAAAAGAATCCCCACTAAATTGGTGATTTGCTGTGGTTCTTAATCCTGATCTATTTCTTTTCATAAATCTAAGGAATTTTGCAGAAAGAGGCTGGAATATCCCCTGCTGAAGACATCAATTAGGGTAATGAATGATATGACAAATACTTGACACGCAAAATGCTTATGTCTACTACCATACATTCACTGTCTGCCAATTCAAATCACATCCTGTCTTTAGATCATTTCCTGCTGGTAGTTAATGTATACAAACAATTAGCACTTTGCAATGCCTTTTAGGCCTTTTGGTTACATACTGAGTTAATTGCTAGTTTGTTTTGATGGCCACCATGCTGCTATCTTTAGATGAAGAAACATAGTTATTTTTAAGTCAGAAGTGGGACCCTTCAAGGAAACTTGTCCAATATTTTTTTACCATATGTATAGTTAGAACATGCTGCAGCCTTTGATTTTTGAAGCTGTAGCAACGCTTATTCTCAAGTACTAACACATTAGAAGAACCATAGCTGATAATCAAGTTGGTCCTTGCGTAGCACCTAGGGAGTACAAGACCAGGTTTCTGGAAACTCAAAGGCACGTATTACCTTGGGTATTTCTCTGAGCTTAGCTACTCTGAAATCTGTTTCCCTCAATTCCATTCCAGGTGTGAGAGGTGTTTCTTTCTCTTGTGTCATCTTCTCTGGCCTTTCTGCGTGTTTGGATCCTTCCCATAGGACACTGCTGCTCCAGCAACCTTCATAAGAAAAATCTTGTTATAGCTGTGGTAAAAGCATTAAGTCTTTCACTGTTGTTATCCTTGTCTGTGAAGATAAATGTCAGTAAAAATCTGCCCTGTAACTGCTTCTATGCCACCCTTAACTTACAGGAGTAATATAGATAATGAGAAAGGGTTTTGGACAGTTTTGCTTCCAAATTGGCTTTCCATAGAAGCAGAAATTTCTTAAAGTTTATATTCCTGGGCTCATCATTTCAGTGCATTCTTACAGCAGCTCTAAGGAGACTTTCCAGCTCATAAGGAATAGAGTTTTATCATTTTAGAGTTACTTTGTACCTCGTTCTTTATTTTCTTAGCCACTTTTGCTAATTGCTGGAAATACTTATTTTAAAGAAAATGTATGCTTCTCTGTTTCACTGTGTCTTGTGCTTGATCCCTTAATGATGCTGTAATAATGTTGTAGCATCATTGTGGATAGCAACGAGCGTTTATAAAGAACAGCTTTTATGTCTTGCCTGTGTATTTGGTGATTTTTCACTGTTCTGCTAGTATTATCCTCATTCTGTATCCAGAGAAGCGTAAGTCTGGGTTAGCTGAAATAGCACTGTATCAAAGCCTCAGTTTTTGACTACTTGCATATGGGCACATCTTAAACAAAAACTGTTTAAAAGTGTCTACAGCAAGGTTTTCAAAAGAATAAAACCATATTTTTAGATTCATTCAGTATCTACCATGATGAGCTCATCTGAAAAGCTTACTATTTTTTCTGGCAATCAAATGAATGCTAAACCTCTGAAGAAATTCATCCCCAGTTATGTCTGCTAAAATCTTTCAGATTTAGATGACAAATTTAGCAAAATATGATAAATAGTTAATCAAATCTACATGTGTTTTACTTCAATATTGAAGTGAAAACAGGAAATCTCTAACTGCGAGAAGATGCATGGCTGTCTTTTGTTCACAAACAGTATCTCCAAGAGGTGTCAACAAATTAGCGTGGGAGTTAACCAAAAGAGTTAACAGGAAGTTGCTGCCAATAATCGTGTATTAGTATAATCTCACACTTCTCTACAGCTGTTTCTGTGACAGGTGTACTTATTTGGCTTTCTCTTTCACCTTTTTTCATTATACAGGATGCCGCCAAATAGCTGTGAAATACATAGAAATCCCAGATTTCAAATGCTTTAAGTACTGTGTAAAAGAGGTTGCTGTAGTTGGTGGTATTTTAACTGTAGGAAGAGATTTCATGATTAAAGGATATTACTTATAATTCTTGTGGCTAGATAGGACCTCAAGGTACGGTTTAGGCTCACCTTATACTATATGCTATATAAACAGGTAGAAATATCTTTTCCCCAGAGTTTAAGATAGAAGTGCAAGAAAGATGAAGACAAGTTTGAAGATGCAAAGAAATGCTTGGATAATAATGAATGGATTTAGCATATCTGTGGCCTAACATTCATGTTTAGTTGTGAATGTGTAGGAGACAGGAGAGGAACGGACACTAATTTGTGCCTTTTTGTAACCACTGGAGTGAGAGTTTTAGGGAAGTCACTGGAGGTGGATAAGAATGTAATACTGCAGTTATTAATAGGTTGCTCTTTCCAACCTTCAGATGTAGAATAGAGGAAAATTTTAATATTTACCAGAGAAGCAGTGAAATCCAGCAGTGTGGGCTGAGAAGTTACTTCCCCTCCTTGCTTTGTATGAAATTGGAGATGAAAGGTTGGGCAGGAGTAAGTTGGGAAGAAGCTGACTGAAAACAAGAGGAATAAGTTTTCCAGTCATTACAAGACCAAACCATAAAGTATGGAGTATCACAAGGATAGGGAAGGTGACATGCTACAATAAATAGGCTAGAAAAAAATGTCTGTCTTTTGATATTCTCACCAGGAACACATTAAGACTGTTCTTCTCTGGGCAAGAGATATGGCTATTTGAATTGCAGACTTAACTGTTCATGATTCTGGGGGCTTTGTTCTGGCAGCAGGAGTTTCATTTCCTAATAGTCTGTTAGTCCAGGTATGCTTAATTTGAGGTAGAATAAAGGTGTAGTTGTACCCTTATAATAAAATTTTGTTTTCAATTTAATTTGTTACTTTCTAAAACGAGACTGTGTTGCTTACACATAAAATTTTTCAGTTCAGCCTGCTTATAAAACTGGCCTGGAAACTAGGTAGCTGCTAGGTCATCTTGATAATAACTCTTATATCTCAGTAGACTTAGAAGTTCAGCAAATTTTCATTAGCATGCAAAATGTCATTAATATTCCATATTTCCACAGAAAGCATAATGACTTCCAATATACAGATACACATTCAGAGCTCATTTGCTGTCATTCCTCCAGTGCATATAATGTGTTTGCATGCGAGAACAAACTGCAGTTTTAAAGAGTGGCACTTACTGTGAGCAGTAAGATTTTGAAAGACAATTAAAGTAGTTACACGAAGCACTACGTGTAACCCTAGGGAACAAGAGTATCTCGGGACCAGGTTTGGGGAATGTATCAGCTACATTAGGACAATTACCTTAAAAAATTACTATTTGGAGTGTTCTCATTGACTGCTGTGACTTATTCTAGATTGATGAAATGAGCCTGAAATATTTTTGGTTTTTTATTATTGTACACGAATATTTAAGTAACCTCTGCAGTCTGACTTGTATTTCAGTGTGACAGCTTAAGTATCTGATGCATAATAGATATTTAAATCTATAGACATGTTTAAATATTAAAACCAGTCTCCAGAGATGTTTTTCCCTTTTTCTTTAGTTTCTGGCCATGCCCCCACCGCCTTTTTTTTTTTTTTTTTTTTTTTTTAATTGTTTGAGCCAGTTTCTCTGGCATGACCTAAATCTCCTCTGTCAACAACTGAAAAAGCAACAGGGGAATTGTTGACAGCTCTGTGATTCTCTACTTGGCTGGAGACTGACCTTGCCACAGATTAGGCCAACTTCAAGACTTCTCTAAAACTGTTTGTCCAAAATTTGCATTAGAAACATTTGATGGGGACAGGTGCTGCTGTCTTCCCACCACACCCATCTGTTTATGCTCAACATATTCTAAGTCCAGACATACAGTAAATCAATCCCAAAGGACCTATACAATGAAACCAGTAAACTTTGGGAGTACCAGGATGACTCTCCTGATAATGCCTTTTTCAGTCACTGCTTTTTGAATACTTCACTTTTTTTTTTTTTTTCCTTTCAGCATTTCTGGCCGCGTTTCTTTTTTTTAGCTTAAACTCTAAAGTACATTTTAAATGTCTAGCCACAATTGCTGTGTTTGCGTCATGTCTTGGTTTAGTCATTAAGAGAAAATACTTTTCTTAATAATTTATTCAATAATATTAATTAAAGTATATCTTTTTGCAAGTGCTAGAATATATAATATATGCCCTTAACCCTTTTCCATTAAATGTATCAGTTTCTGCTGGTGTTTTAAGTTACTTATTCCTTGAGAGACCACGAGCATTGCATGCCATTCTTTCTTGTATTGAGGCCATTGGAAGGGGCAGTCCCATCGCTGAAGGCATAGTCTAGAAATTAGACACAAACTCCACTTTCCAGAAACTTTCTTTGATATTTTGGACAAGTCATCTGGTGTCTTCTCACCTTTATCTTACCCCCAGGTGAAAAAAAAAAAAGTGAAGGATTTAATTGCCTGCTGCTTACACTTATCTGAAGTGCAATTTTGATGTATGGGTATTTATGAAGAGAGAGACTTCTGATGACTGGGGTACTTACCTGGAGACCGTTGAGGGCGGTTGGTTTTGGAGAAGCTCGTTATAAAGTGTTGCAGATTAAGCACATAAAATGGTTCATTTCTGATTATTTTTTTTTCCCAAGATACCTTGAGGTAGTTCTGTGGAGGCTATTAAAGAGCAATTGCAAAGTATCATTATTTACATCCTTAGGCTGGCATTGTACAGACTATTTGTATTTTATCCATGTTCATGTCTGGGTTATATTACCTTTAATAAAAGGACACAAGTCTTCAGGATGTAGAAATGGAACCCATATATTATGCTTAATATACGTATTTTAGAGTCATTATGTTATACAATGAAATTGCATAGCATAGAAGACCACATGCAGGGAAATGATTTCTCAAGGGTATTGTTGCAAAACAGCATTGGTTTAATGTGGGGTATAGAGGAGATATGATACCATACACTAGAAACTCTCCATTCACTGTTTTACTTACAGTCCCCTAGCAATTCTAGCTTTGGGATCCTGTCCCCTAAATGCCCTGTCTTAATTAGATTGTACTTTTGGTAATTAGTTTTCCTAATGCAATATAGTCTGTCCTCTGAAATTTTCTTTTGATGCCTAGGGACATGTTATGTCTAAACCTGATGTGTGCTATAAGCTTATGTATGTAAAAGATGTTTTATACTCAGGCTCAATCCCCTATACCAACATACTGAAGAAAGGACTAGAACAACAATCTTTTTGACATCCCCAGCAGGAAACCCAACTTGTTCTTCTTCCATTATAACGTTAATCTCTTGCAATACTATGAACCACAGACATTTAGCCACAGACACTGAGCATGGCAAGTGTTTTCCATTTCCATCTTTCATTTATTCTGGTTGATCATCAACTGTGTGCAGTGTATGTATCAGCCGTGTGCACTGATCACCAAATAGCAGCTGGAGTAGAAAAGGGCAACAATTATTTCGATTTTTTTTTTTTTACACCCAAAAATTGTAGCTTGGACTTGACTAAATGTTTATTTTGCTGAACTGCTTAGAAAAGCAAAATGGGATTATAATATTTTGTTTGATGCTTCTTTCAGTGACATTTTCTGAACTGATAATACCTTATGTGTCTGTCTATGTTTTGCTGTGAACAGCATTTTTAAAACAATCAACTTTGAAACCTGGGGTTTGGATTTTTAAAAATTTCCTTGCACACTAGGGAGCTTCCTGTACCCCATAAAAGTTTGGAAAAGTCGAGTTACCCAAAATAGAACTGAAGGGCTAAGTCCATCCCTTAAATATGTTAAATTGCTTTGTTAAATTATTTTAGTTGCAGCTTATTTTATTATACTCCTTGAATATTTATCTAACTTGAAAGCACTACACAAAGGTTAATAAGATACATGATTTTTAATGACATTGAAATAAAAACCCAAAGGATTTCTATCTCATATAAAACTATAGGATATTTTGTCAGTTGGTGAAAGTGGAAAAATTGGAATAGCTGTGAGGTAAAAATTCTCAAAAGTCATCCAATTTAAAAATGTTTCAGCAGTTCCAATTAAAATTCTCAAAGATTGATTCCTCTGAAATTACACAATACTTTGAGGTATTACAGTACATTTTCTCATAAACATGAATTTTAAATAAAGAAAAAAGGTTTAGAAATGCCTGTCTTTCTGGATCTTCATCCAGATGGAGCATCCATCCCATGGTATTCATCTCCCATAGTACTTCTATCCCTTGGGTATATTGAATCAATAGAGCTAGATGGATGGCTGCAGGGGACATTACAGAGGGACAGTCTGAAGGTATGTTGCACTTGGGGCTAAAGCCAGACAGAGATGCTCTGGTCCCCAGCTGCTCTTTCCACTCCCCTGTGCTGATGCAGGTTTTGGGGACCCCGATGTAAGCCAGAATAAAAATAGGCTTCCAGTACAGTTGTTGTCATAGCCTGGATCAGCCCAGTGATCCAGGTTAGAGCACAATCTCCTGGCAGATGGCATGGGAGGTGGAGGATAGGAACAGGCAGGTGCTGGAACGTCTTGTATCATTTTTGCTATAGAAGGAAGAGTACTGTATAACCTTACCCTGAATGAATTACACTTCTAGGGAATGCAACGCATGGGGGAAAAAAATCAGACCCTAAACTAATTTTTCTCCAGTCTGTGCTGTGAGATGAGGGACTTTTCAGAATAATGTTTTATGAAACTGATACACGGTTAATGCTTTTGGATGAACTGGGTAAAACTGAAATATTCTGAGTTGAACAGGCACAAACCACATTATATCCTTTTCTTATGTAAAATCAGTTTTTTCTTATTGAAAAACTTTTGATCCCCCCCCCCAAAAAAAAAAAAAAAATCTACGCTTTTCATCAAGATGTTCCAATAGAAAATTCCCCACTGGTTCTAATTAAGTGATCTAAATATAAAATATAATGGACACATTAAATGAAGTTTTTAATGTTTGTGGACCCTTTGCCAGATCCAGAAAGTGTGCTCCATTTTAAGTTCAGAGATAGTGCTACAACTCATAATACCCCTAAAATGGGAATGAACTAAAATGAACTCATTACGACATTGTTTATGGCAGGCAGAAAAGAACAAACCACAAGTATGTTACTCAAAATATTTTGTTTTGTTAATTTTTTTGTGTCATGTTAAGGAAAATAAGAGCAAAGAACAAAAGACCAGTTGTGTTCTCACTTGTGGACACAACCTAATATTGTGCCTCAAAGACAAAAAGCAAAGCAGCACATTTCCTGAAACTGAGAAAATGAGACTTCGGTGTTTAAAAGAGCCCATGAAAAGGGAATATTAAAGCAATTTCTCATTCCGTTTGCATACCACATTTCTGCAGCTGTATCTCAGCTATATCAAGGCAGGGTTTTGTAGTGAATGTGATACAGAAAAGGAAGGATTAGCAGTTAGCCTATGGCGTGGATATTTGACTAGTGAGGGGCTGGTGCTCTGCAGTCTGGCTGTGACCCACATGCCCAGCTCCCTTCTCCATGGAAAGCACAACAAAAGGGATGGAAGACGGAAAATGGTCTTCCTCTAACCTGGAGTTAAATTGCCACCAGGCTGAGCTCTCGACTCTGGGAAGTGACTCCCGCAGTGTACCTTCAACTTTCTAGCCTCAGCTTGTTTCCTACACAAAACTAGGGCAAACGCTTCCCTTGGTATCCTCTCTATGCCGGATGTGGATGTGCACTGAGGATTTTAAGGCAGCCTTCCTCACCTTCATAACGTTGCTCTAGGCTGAAAGCATTGTCCATGTGGGTATTTTAAGTGGGCATTTTTATCATTGGTGATGTTTTATGGATTTTTCATTCATTCACCTTCTTACTTAAGGACATTTTCTCTTAAAGATTTCAAAGGCAAGGAAGTTTGGGATGGGATATTTAGTCTGTGAAGCCAACGAGAGGATTAGTCTAAATTACTGCCTTCAAGTAGCCAATACAGTTATTGAGCACAATTTTACTGCATTTAAAGATTATTACACAACATGCAAGAAACCCCTTTCTATACTTTTCACCTTTATTCTGTAGGAAAAATATGGGTTTGGCACAACTCCATTGCAACATGGGTCCAGCTGATCCTCTTTGCCCTTTGTACTGTAAAGAAGGGATGACCATTTTGCATTGCAAGAATCGCCTCTCTTTCACCAAGATCAAACTTCATTCTAGAAGCTTTCTACCTGAGCACAAAAATGGGGCGGTTTCCTTCGGCAACCTTTCAATCTCTTAAGCAACAAATAAGTTCCCAAATTTTGGACAGTGATAAAAGAACCAAAACTGACCTCCATATCAAAGATAAAGTACACAAAGGGATAGGAACTAGTTTCACTTAAAGCCTTGGCTGGAAATATTGATGGTTAACAGAACTAATATTTATTGTTAGCAGAACTAATCAAATCTTTGGCATTTATACCATTTTAGGCTTAGGGGAAAGAAAGAGCCTTTCTCTTACTTCCTAGCACTTTAAGATTTACTCAAAAACTTGGAAAAAATTATGATCGGCTTAGCGTCTTAAATTAATAGAGGCTCTGAGAGGAAGACTTTGATGTAAATCCATTCAGCCCTCTCTATACCAACACTGTGATCTCTTTAATTACAGCCACAGTATGTTTTATAAATATTTGTTTACAGCTTCCTGCATGAAAGCACAGGGAAAATATGGAAATAAATTTATATAATTACAGTTTAATGATCTGCATGTCAATTGAGATTTTACCAAATAATTTTGGAAGAAGTCAGGAATACTCCAATAGTGCTGGTGTATGGTTAGGCACTTGGGGTTTGAATTCTTCTACTTTGTTATATTAGCACCTATAAGGGCATGAAGATGGGGCATTAAAATATTTTTAAATGTTAGGATTTTTTTTCTCACTCATATTTGCAGTACTCCAGAAAAAAATGTGTCGTCTTTTCTTATGTCTGGCTGCTTCTGATCAGTCAAAGTGCATTACACAGTGTTTTGAAGAAACACTTTAATTAAAGTTGATAGTGAGGTCTTATGCGTACTTGCAAAACACTTAGCAGTGCTGTTGTTACTCTCTGAGATGCCATCTCCCTAACTCCTCTCTGAAGACAAAACCACAATTTCTTTGACTTGCATTTGCCTAGTCCTCCAGTTTCTGCACTATTTTCCCAACTAATACTTACTTGACAGATATTGTCGCTTACCGCATAGAGCGTTAAGAACGAGGTAGTAGAGGAAGTTGCCAGAACTGCTCATAAGATATCTTTTTGCATAATTTATGAGTGTGACAGCATCCGTGTTGGCTAAGTGAGCAGGAATTGAACCAAGATCTCTAATGGCCTGTGATACTACTGTTTCATCCTTATTTGGAGCTGTAACAGACTCTTCTCCCTTGTCGCTTTGGTTCAGAGGACAAACATACACTCAGTAATGCTGAAATTAATGTTCTCCACATTAAATGGCACTGGAGACTTATTTTTCAGGGGGGTTTGCTTCATTTCCTAGGACAACAAAGTGATGATGACAAAGTTTGGCTACCAATTTCCTCCCCTTTGCTTATCCTGGGTAACTGTGATACCGTTAACCAAACTTGCCAGAAGCACAGGACTTCTTTTTGCAACAAGCTGGGTGGGAGAGGGAGACCCAAGTTTGTGTCACTCTGGCAGAGGTGGTGACCTTGCTCTGTGTTAGCCATGTCTACGCAGGTTCTCACACTTCAGATTCGTATCTGCTGGAAATCAGGTCTTGCTAGGTGAGGCATTAACAAAGCAATTACCAGTCCGTGTTTTGCTGCTTTTATTATAACTCTTTTTTGTGTGTGTCCTATTTCAGATGAAACACTGAGAAAAATACCAAATGAATGCAGCTTACTGTTTTCAAAGTGGTCCTCTCTAGTAATTCTTGTTTCCCTACTGCTATGTTCATGAGGCTGGCATCATCAACTGAAATGTATTTCTTTTCTTTGTGATTTTTCTTTGCTGCCAACTGCTAAGGCCCACTTAACAATTGCTAAACACACATGTTTTGCGATCTCTCAGTTACTACAGGTGCTGGGGTTTGTGGTTTTTTTTGACATAATAACAGTAAATCAGAACTTTCTCAGCAAGCGCACCAAATAAAAATGCAGCTCTTCCCACCGACAAGGATAAAACCATTTGAATAACTCCCTCTGGCTATAGTCGTTTTCCAGATGTGCAGAGGGATTGCTACACTTTTGGATTTAAAAGATCAGAACTGGACACAAGACTCACTGGGAATGGGTTGAAAATTGTGTTTGAATTGGGTTCTTGTAGAGATAAGTTTGGAATGTTGTAACTTTTTATGTGCTACTTTTAGTTTTCTCAGAAACCTTTTCCTCTTCAGTAGCTCACCTCTACTGTCCAGCCTTGCCTTTTCTCTGAGCTCTTACCCATTTAAAATAGTAATCTTACTCTATGGAGCCATAAACAGGAAATTAGAGTTGTCAGCTCTGGGCACTGAGATTTGCAATGTGTGAATATTCACTAAGCTCTACCATACCTCTCCCAAGTCATAGAAGACTTATTTGAGTACAGACTTGAGTGGCTAGGGTGTACCGTTCCCATTAAATATTAGACTTGGAAGAACCAGCTGTGTCACATAAAGTACATGATGAGCAGGAAGCTTATGTTCATTGCTCTGCAGGTACTTTTCCAGCTGTGTGCGTGTGTAAAAATAGGTTACGTACTTAAATTATGCACAGAAGTCATCCATAAATAGCTTTCTCATTTGGTTAAGAAAGATCTCTCATGCAACACACACATCTCTTTTGCATATATCTTTTGTAATCCATGTCTGGGATATTATCCTATACCTGATTTTACTGAGTATCTTTCAGGTTAAATATCCTTTCTGCTTTATTATCTTTCTCTGTGCTTTACCTTTTTTATAAGATAAGTTTTCTATCCCGGGCACTATGTATAGCTATCTCTAGGCATATTGTAGCTGAGAGTCTCCAGCTTTCACTTCTTCTGATTACCTTTGTATCCTGTTTTCAGATAACGTATTCTCTGCTTTGTCATAATGCTAAGCAGCCAGCCTGATGAAAAATATACAATCGCCAAACAAACTGGTACTTAAAAACAGGAAAATCAATGTTGTGCCTAATTATCTGCACTCTCATTTAACCCTATCTGATATTCTATTAGATTTTGATCCAAGCTTCTAGCAATCGCATATGCACCTCAGGAAACAATTAGTAGTGAGTAATACTGCATTCTTTTCCGCAATGAAAATATCATCTCATCACTGCAAAATAGTGTTATTTACTCTTGGTATTCCGTCTAGGCTGATAAAAAGTATGCTTAGCTGTATTAGACAAAATTCAATGTCATGAAGTGTCTAAAGTCTAGTACCTTAGAAAGATATTTTGCACAGGACAGGCTAGTCTGTAATATATGTTATTTTTTACCTTTCTTTATATCAACCTACTGACCAGCGGTGAAAAAACCGTAATGGAGTAGAGGGAACATGATTGTAGTATCCTAAAGATAATTCATATCAGATCAAATTTAAATATATCAAGTTGAACTGTTTTCCTGTACTGAAATCAGCAGCAAAGTTTCCAGTGGGATTAGGGGCAAAGCAGTTGAGTTGCTTAATGCAAGCCATAATTCTTAGGGAGAAAGAAAGCTCAGACTATGACATTGTCCCATGACTAAATATAGGGGAAAACTAAGCCTTTCCGTCTCGTTTATACTATTGCAGAGTTGTGAAATTCTCAGAGGAGGAAAGGACAGATCTGAGTGTGAAAGCGTGTGATATTTTCTGAGCGAAGGATGTTAGTTTTATGAATCTAAATATAGAGGGTGGACAGACTGTATAACAGTCACAAACTCCTTAACTCAGTGTGAGAGAATTATAATTACAATGAGTGTAAAATTGTTGTTTATGTAATGTTGAAAGAGACCTGACCCACACCAGAAAGAAAGGAAGGAGCCAGCATTTTCAGAAAGGCTTGTTATTCACTGATGGAAGCCCCTAACGTAGGCAGAAGGATGTGTCCTGTCTTGTGGGAATGGATTTCCTACACAGAAGTTAACTATGTAGAGAAAATGAGATGATGAGAATACGCAACTTTTTTTGAGGACTTGGGGTTCAGAGGATTAGCTGGAGAAACTGAGTGTAAACAAACACCACTCCACTCCGAAATTGTCTTTATACAGAAAGCCAGATTGTATTCCAGAGCCTTTTAGACTTTTTATCTGATTTTTTCCTTGACACACGTTCGCTGACACCAGGAAGCATGGAGCAAATCCATCTTATTCTTCTCTTCTTCTTCAGAGCAAGAATTAGTCTGCATGAAGTTTTCTTCTTCTACACTGCCTCCTTCATCTCCTTGGATGTTATTAGTTTTACACTGAATATTATAGTAAAGATTAAGTAGGTTTCTTGAGAGAGTTTTGTGGGGAGGCATCAGCCTTTTGATTGCAAAGATTGCACAGCTGCCAGTAAAAAAGGTAGATGTACTGTAACTTTGCACAACTTCTTACCCAGCAAAACTATACAGATGGCCATAAAATCAGAAGTGATGAGTGTGAGAAACTCCTTTTCAGTCTGGGGGGGAGGGTGGTTACTTCACACTCTAGTGGTCTCCCTTTCATGCTGCCAACAGCTATTTCTCTTCTATTGACAAGAGAGAGAAACCAGGACTGCTCCTACATTTATTGCTGTCCCCATTCATTTGTTCATACTGTGGGGAATCAGGCGAGAAGCTCTTGTCCCTCCCATTAAATGCAGCATTTGGCAGCCTGGGGCTGAGCAGGATGGTGAAGTTGCATTGAATATACCCCACTGCACTGATCCATCACACTGAGGCAGGGCCGTTGAATCATGCCTTTGAAATAAAAGTTTTGTTCCCTCTCTACTGCTAGGGTTTTTTTCTGAATCCAATGGCATGGATTGCTAGCGGGTTTGATGTGAGTTGCTAGTTAGGAAACAGTTAGAGAAAATTATTTACCTAGAGGGAAACTCATTTAAAAATCCTTTCAAACCAAAAAGCTGTGTCTGTTCTCTAGCTGCCTTTTTTTTTCTTTTTTTTTTTTTTTTTTTTTTTTTTTTACTTTGGTCATAACATACTAAAATAATGCTGAAAAGCTAAAGGGGAAATGTTGAGATGGTGAAGAAAATAATTTGATGGCCCTAATGAGTCATAGCACTGCTTTGCTTGCCATCTTTTCCAGTTTCTTATTAGCAGCCAAATGGACATACACACAGGAACATTTCCTCACGCTGGCTTACAAGAGACCTGTAGGTTCAGCTGCTTATGATCCCTCAGCCAGTCATCTCCTCTGACTTTGTTTAAGTGACCCTTCAGGATGCTTTGCAACGGTTGGATGTTTTGGCCGTTTCC
Organism: Burhinus oedicnemus; assembly: GCA_008921705.1. Taxonomy (NCBI): domain Eukaryota; kingdom Metazoa; phylum Chordata; class Aves; order Charadriiformes; family Burhinidae; genus Burhinus; species Burhinus oedicnemus. Next base: position 50,109 of record VFFE01007062.1, on the reverse strand, counting down.
GAAAATAAGCCCTTATGAATGTCCCTGAGTTTTTCAATGAGTCATTTCAGACTCTGAATCACTGAGATGTGCTACCAGGGGAAAACAATAGCCCCAATCAGTCGTAGTTAAATTTACAACTAAAAAGCTATAAACCCCAAGGCTTGTAGAAACAGGATTTGAAAACAGAAACTTGGTGAAATACTCCAAACCCAAGATGTAGAGCAAGGACACAACAGCTGCCTCTGAGCGGCTTCTTGTCAAGCTGCATAAGCTGTTGTCTGCGGTTCGGAGCGTTGAACTGCAAAGCTGTTCTGTGCTGCTCTTGGGAGATGCAAGTCTTCAATCTCTTTTCCCACCTGCTGTTTAGCAGAGCAAAGATGGGACACTCGCCTCTCCTGGGCAGCATTCCGATCTTCCAGAACTTGTTTAATTCCCAGCAGATGCAACCAGTAGCGACACTGACTGCTGTGACTTGGACATGTATTTCAGACACGGTCTAATGTGGCATAACCTGCTAGCATTGCCTGGCATGGCTGCAGCATGTAATTTGCCCTAATTAAGGCAAATGAGAAATTGCATCTCCAAAAGAAGATTATTTTGCACTAGCTCCATGAGTTGGTAACATCAGCCACAACCTAGTAGTGTTTTAATGAGATTGTTGACATCTTCAAATGGACAAGTACAATAAAATAGCTCTCTTGGCTACAGAAATTGCTATGATTGATGCCAAAGAAGCTCAAGAGGCCCCAAGGCCAGGGGAGACCATTCGAATTTCTGCTACGCACTACAGTTCTTCAGCTTCATCAGTGACTTGCAGGTAAAGGCAGGGAAATGTCATCCTTATTGATTATAAGTTTATATATGTATGTGTTTTTCTCAGGAGGAACACCTTATGGTGTACTTGCTGTAGAGCATAGGGGTTTATAATACCTTTTATCCCCTCTTCTTTAGATCACCAAAAATATTCTTACATATTAATTGTCCATTTTATCTTCCTAATGTTTCTTTATCTCCTTCCAGCCATAGTGGGACTATCTTCCCTGTTCCTGACTCTTTTATTAATCAGCTACATTTTTGTACTTGTTACATACAGGTTGTTTTGAGGTCTTTTCCAGCATTGTAATTCTGTAGGGGTGGATTTTTTTTTTCTGTTCTGGTATCTGTAGACCTTCTTAAAATGCATGTCAGATGTGCCCCTAAATGGCACCTCCACATTTTTTAAAGTGCACAGAATGTTAAGTGTGGGCATTTGTCTGTAAGCATATTTTATAAATACATCACTGTGCGTGGAGAAATGTTTTTTTCTTCTGTGATTACACATTTTTCATATATGGTATGATATTCCATTTAGAGGACCTGAGGGCCCAGTGTGTTAATGCCTGTTAGTGGGTGCTAGTAAACTCTTGGGAATGTGCAATCAGAAAAGACCAAAGCTTTTAATACACTTCATATAAATGTGCGGTTACTGAAATACATATGATTTAGTTGAATGTGCAATTACTACTTGATTGAATGACATATCTCATGGAAGCTTTTAAGTAAATGTTAAGAAATCTGGAAAGTAACCTGTGAAATGAGGTTATGATAGCTGAACTGGTTTTGACAAAATCGGATGTAATGTTAGATTTAGGCAAAAGTTTTCAGCTGCATTGTTTACTAGCTGAAAAATCAGTTTCTGCATGACCTAAACAATCTCTCAGTGGGGAACTAAGTTCAGAAGGAAATTTCCTTTGGGAAAATCGAGGGCCTTATCATAACATTTCTTTTCATGTTTCATGCAGCATTTTCAAAGTGAAAACATTTTGTCTTTTCATATCCACATTTTAGATTATGATAAACAAAATTAAAATTTAGGAAAGAGATAACCAATGCCAACAGAAAAGTGCAGGTTTAAATTCTAAAAAAATGTTTTGGCTTTTCTTAATCTAGCGAGAAGTTGGAGGATGAAATATTACAGTTCAGAGCACCTCATCCAAATTAGGTTTTGTTTGTTGCTGGCTGGTTTATGATTTCAGTCACTAACCTCAAATAATCAATTATTTCTGCAGTTCCATGTTTCCAAGTGTTGTGCTGAAAAATAGCTTAAAAGTTTTGAGACTTTCATTAATTATTTCTACAGCTATGGACTTTTGCCTTCACACAGAACTTGTAAAATAGCTGAAGGAAAGCTGACTGTCTTGCTTTTATGTCTGGGACTAGAAGGATGAGTCTAAGAAACTCAGGAGATGACCTATTTTACTAGGCACAGAGAACTTGTCAAAGTCAGGGGGGAAAAAAAAAGCTGCAAGACATTCAGAGAAGTATTCAAACAGCCTCATCCTGCTATAGCTGATTCCTGACCTTCCCATTGTTTGAGATGCTGCCTACCTTTGATGAACTTCTTTCATTTAAGCAAAAATAACCTCCTCCCCTCCACCGCTCCCAAAAAGGAATCAACCATAGAGAAAAATATAAATTGTTAGCATTTGTTTTTTTGGCTGGGAGTTCAAATTAATTCTTCTGTGTGTTTTATTGTATTCCTTATGAAAAGAAATGCCATTTTAGAAAAGTGTTCTTGATTCTGAAGTGATATAAAATTTTCTATAACAGCAAGCCTGTTTCTTTAATTTTCTTTTTATGTTTTTATCCTAGTAAATACACTGTTTTGGCTACCTTAATAAAGTGTGAGAAAAAAAAAAAAATCAATAACAGGAATTCATCCTAGAATTTCCTTGTCAATTTAGTTAGAAATTAGCTGTCAACTTAAAAAAAAAAAAAAAGGGATAAAGAACCCAACACGCATTAATGCTAGCAGAAAATAATACAAAAACACTAGAAGAGCTTATCTGGGACCTTGCTGTTTATCCTTCTGGCTGTGAATCTGTAGAAGTGAAAAGCATTTTGACATTTCATGGTAGTGGCTGTGTCTACATAGTCCTGTAAAGACATCCCCAGCAGCAAGTTCAAGGCCAAATGCCTCAACTGTCTGCCTGCTGTGGAATTCTGGGAACTGTCATGCAGGCACATCACCTGACGTGCTGGGAGTCCACAGAAGATATTCTAAGTGTACCTTGCCCCTGTTGTGCTGACAAGGAGCTGCTATGAACAGAGCATGGCTGATGCTTGGTCGGAAAGGCGACTAGTCCTCCCTGCTGCGGCTATGTACCCCTCTAGCACTGTGTTGGCCATGTCCCTTGAGAAATCTTGGGCCTTACCACTCTTTGCCTTACTGGGCAACCCACAGGGCTGTTGCAACACCAGGCTTTCTGCTAGAGCCATGTGTTTTGCAGGCATGTTTCCTACTGCCCTCATCATGGGGGAAACATGTCCTATCCACATATGTCACCTGAACTTGCTTTGCAGCTACTGCCCATAGATGACAAACTACCCTAAAGAATTCATCACTTACAAAGGCAACTGGCACGCCCCTAAAGGCCTTTTTTTCTATGCAAGTTGCCTTTGCACAGAGGCCAGGTTTGCTCGGGGATCAAAATCTCAGTGTCTGATCCCAGGGTGGCATTGGCCATCCCCCTGTGGCTTTTTGCAGATGTGCCCAGGTGCTTTATATTATCTTGGGCCTATTCAGCTTCTTTGCACGGCTGTGACTGCAGCTATCTCAGCCTTGCCTTTCTGTCTTCTCATCTTCACCAGCAGACTCCAATCCAGACAGTCTTACTAGTTTCAAATAGGTATAAGTTTTGCTTCTGGTGAAGAGCTATAGGAAAGTTTAACCATTATGGACTTCCTTGACACACACCAGTCCCTCTTCACCTAAACTGGACCATGCTCATCTGCTCTACTTCTCTGAGCTGCTACTGGCTTCTGCTGGCAAACTTACAGCTCTGTCACCTTCCTCATGAACAGTTTCAGGAAAATCTCCTTCCACCTAATGGGGTTTAAATTCAAGTGAGGAGATTGAGTCATACCTATAGATGCCCTCGAGAAGCAGGGAAACAGACATGTGTTAGAAGGCCAGTTTTCTACCTCAACTTTTTTTGTTTTTCCTTTTTTTGGTTTAATGAAATATTAATTAGTTTTAAAAGTGCTTGTATCTCTTGCCTGTTTCAGTCAGTGGTTCTTAGACCATTTGTCTTTGGGATTCTAATCTGAACAAAAGTTAGGTGGTCCTCACATTCTGGGCCAGATTTTCCAAACTGATTTAACTCACAGTAAGCATTTAGGCACCAGGCAAAGAGGACAGATTTTCAAAAGAGTTCAAGAAGTTGGATTGTGTAGATGCTTAAAATTCCACCACAAATGCTATAGCAGTAAGATGTTGAGAGTTCTCTAGTTTTCAAAACAAACACACAAACAAAAAAGAAGTTCTTTGTCTTGGTAAGGGAAAAGATAATTTGAAAAATCCTCCTATATTTGCAGACAATAATTCCTGCAAATGGTACTGCAAATATTCTTGGATTGATTGTCCAGTATACTTGGTGAAAACCCAGTTCTTCCTGTCACAAACAGATAATTGCAAGAGACCTGTGTATTTTGGTAGCAGAGAAAGTTTATATGGCTTTGTTGCCAAGTTTTTTATATTTTATTTTTCAGAATTTAAATCAAACTTGTTTTGAAATCCAAAAAAATGTTCAGGTCAGTGCATTTTCACTTCTAGTTTAATTGGAGGGCAGTGTATCTGGCTGGCTTTGTTTGCTTGATGGGGTTTTTAATTCCTCATGGTTACAGTGGTTGGTGATGTCTTTTACATGTAAGTACTTAAAGGCACAGTCAGCGTACCAGCTTTTTTTCAGGCCTTGTTATTCTAGTACAAAGCTACCATGTTCATAAAGGAGTCAGTGCGTATCGATAATGAGCAACAATCAATATTGTCATGTAGCAAAGTCACCCTCTTCCTCTTACTGTCTTTTTATTTTGTCTTCAAAGTTCCCTTCTCTCTCCAAATACTCTGCTTGGGCTGAACAGTTGCTCGTGCCCAGTGAACAAAAAAAATAGTGAGGTTGGCCTACAAGGTAGGACAGATCTCTAATTCGTCACTGGGAGGGCCAGGCTGTAGCATAAGCCATCCCTGAGGTACAGGATTAGATTTGCGCTGGGGATCATAGGCCAGAAGGCTGCTGTCAGTAGACTACGAGGTTAAGGAAAAGCTGTGCAAGTGTTGATGCTGGCTGGAAATGATGACTCACTTTCCAAGCAAGACGCACCACAGCCTAATGTTGTTGTGGAGGATTTCTTGGGAGTCTCCTTGATCTCAGATTTCCTTTATAGACTCATCTACTGTTCATGCATCATTACACGGGTATGATGCCAACCCTAAAATAAAAATTAACAGAGTGGCTCTTCAACTCCGCTTACAGAAGAGGAAGGTTTCAGTTTTGTGTTGACAAAATGTATTGTTTCGATAAAGTGGTCGCATTAAGAAAAAGTCTCCATCAAGCCACTAAAGTGTCCTGTATGCAGCTGGGAAGAAATGAGGACTGGGGAAAGAGGAAATGGGGAAGTGTAGAAAATCAAATCAGAGGACTAGAAGACCAGAACTGAGCACCGTTTTAGTCCCTTTTTGATAATTTAAAGAGAGAATTTTGAAATTCCTCACTCCTTTCCCTTTCCCTCTTTCTGCCTTTCCCTCTTTCCCCTTAACAAGAATCAGTTCTTCTCACATGCCCTTTGTTCTGTTTCTTTGTAGTCTCTGGCACATTCAGGATCCTTGCCTTCAGTTCTTATAGCTAGTATTAACAGCTATTTTTCAGGAAACTTTCTATAGAGACATCCTCACACAAATGCTCTAAGTCTACTACTCAGGAGAGAATTATCAAGCAGCGAGAACATCACAGCGGGCAAGCATTTCAAAATGGAGTCAAAGCTGTAGTGAAACATTTGCCTCAAGCTAAAATAAGTCAGGTAGTCTAGAACTAAAGCAATCGCATGGTGCAGACACATGCTGTGTAGATGTAGCATTGCTATTTTATCATAAAATCTTCCACACTTCATTGTGTAACGTAAAAAGACATCAGCTACTCGGCACTATCATTCTCTACTCTCTCATGGTGGATTAGCACCATGTGCTGGCCCAGGGCTCCGCAAGCATCATCTAGGTACATATACATATAAAGTCACTCAGAGTGAACCCAATGCATGCTGGATTCATCAGACATACTGTCCATATGGAAGTTGATTCTACAGTGAATGCATCTGTGTTTCTACCTGGGACTGTAATTTAGGCTATTAGGTGGACATTTAGGTCATATACAATTGTCCCGGGGCAAGTCTGTCCCACCCAGAGCATCCAGGCTCTGTACATGTGTGATGTACATGTGACGATGCCTGTAGCAGGGCTGTCCAGACCTCTGGATTTTGGGTAATCTACTCAGATTTAGTGATCCAAGGGGAAGTCTGCATATGTTGAAATCCCAAGGGAGTAGCTAAATGCCTTGCCTCCTCTTGAACAAAATATGTAAGGGACAAGAGGTCATGCCAGGAAAATTCAGACTCAAGGTAACTTTATCCTGGGAGAAACAGTTTCATCATTTAATATACACACATTCTGTATATTCACTGTATTTCTGATTTCAGAAGGATTTTTGATAATTTTTTTTGTATTTTTTTTTATTTTTAAATTCTGCTGCCTTCTTACTCTCCCCTATTTGTTTTTAACCAAACTATTGCTATAGAAATTTTGGCCAGAGCACCCAGCAGGGCAGCGCGGGTGAAACATGCTGAGCTTCGGCTGAAATTAATAAGAGGGCTTTCCATAGCAGCAGGGATCCTGGCATGCTTGTGTGGCTCCACTTAGGAGCCTGTGAGCTGGATGGTGGTTTTTAAGCCAGAGCCCTGGTGTCTTAACTCCTCGCAGGCAGTGGGAGTGCAATCATTTTCTCCCCTTCAGAAGTGCTCTCCTCGTCCTGTGTGTGGACCTGTTGTGTGGGTGGTGGAAAGGGAAGAAAGTCCTGTCACTTCTCCAGACTTCCTTACGCATCGTGCTTCCCCCTCATCAGAGTAAGAGTGAAGGAATGGTTTCTGAATGACCTAAAATATAGTGATTGCTCTTGTTGGCTGACCCCCTCAACTGGCTGCTTGCGGAGAGGAAAAGTCTGCAACTGAGAGATGTCAGAAGGGTAGCTGAGGTTGTTTTTCTCTTTTTAGTTGGCAGTATAGAGGCATAATAGCACTTGAGCATATATCTTTCTGGAAAACCTTTAAAAATATCACCACCAATTAGCCTTGGAGAGAAAGACTTGTACCATTTTTCTATAATGTATACATACATTCTTTCTGCCTGGCAGATGAAAACAATTGTTTGTTTTATTTATGTGGCAAAGGAGGAAGAAGTATGTATAAATACTTTTACTACCTTTAACCCTCCTACCATATATAATGAGATTCTAGCGTTTGAGAGCAATTGAGCTTGTTCTGGTCATACTCTAAATAAATGAGAGTAGTAGCCATTTCTAAGATTCCCATTCTTAAATGTTACAACAGTACTTGAGATGACTCAAAGTTCAGTGTAAATGTTATGTGCTGACTGCTCTGTGTTGATATTACTGTGGCATATTTTCCAGTAAAAAAGTAAATAATTAGCACATGGGAAGAGGTTGTTTTGTTAATAAGCAGCATACAGTGCCAGTTCATCCAATATAAACCTATTGTATCTGTCTGTCTAGACAGCACACATACTCCATAGGAGCATGGCCTCATAAATTCTAATAATCTGGGTAAGGGCGGTTGCTAAGTGGCTGGAAACCTGGAACGATGCAGGCAGGGATGATTCAATAGCTGTGCTTCTTCCTCAAATTCACCAATGATCCAAAGTAGCTGTGGGGGTACTCTGCCTTTGGACATGCTGCCGGAATAATAACATTTAAAACAAAGGCCTTGATGAACAACAGGCGTAACATAGTCTCATATGCCTTGCCATGGGAGTGGAGTTTCCTATCCATCCTAGTGAGGATAATTGTGTTAATTCCCACCTCAAGTTCTCCTTCCAGTCAAACTGAACATGATGCAATATAACCGCCTGTGTAAATTGGAGCAGACCTACTCACGTCACGTGGGAAAGGGCAGTTTAATTCAGTTTCATGCAGTGCAGCACCCTTAGAAAAAGTTTCCTAGCAAACCCCGTAGTACAGGTGGTTTTAGCTGAACAGTTGGTCTCTAACCCTCCTCTGACCTCCTTGAGAAGAGATGAGGATCCAGCTTTTCATACAGGTGTCATTGAAAGGAGGAGCCAGAGACTGGAGTCCACCTGCCTGGCAGGCCACCAGGCGAGCTCACTCTCTGCGTGCAAGGAGGGAGACCTGATTATCAAGAGTAGGGTGACAAGCCATTTTAAATCAACTCACAGTGACCCAGACAACATTAACAGAGATGTTTCAGCCCCTCAGCTTCTCCCTACTTAATGATGAAAGAACAAAAGCACAAGAAAATTTGGAGAGCATCCAGAGCCCAAAGAGACACACGTTTTGAGTTGGCATTTGCCCCAGTGTGAGACATGAGGAGGGAGGGAGGGTGTAACGGAATGGCAGTGAGGTTCAAAAGAAATACGTAAATTAAGATGGCTCTTTTCCTAATAGGACCAATGGGGACGAGTTTCATTTTTCTTGAAGACGCAGCTTTCCAAAACCTGTGACACTGTCTTAGGCTGTGGTTTCTTAGGGCTGTTTCTTTTCCTTTCCATCTCTCATGCAGTCATCAGATGAAAGCGTAGTTGCTGGGAGCTTAGAAGTGAAGCTTCCTTTACGTTAAAAGTGCTATTTCTCACTCTCCTTTGTCATGTTTTGAATCACTGTGACAAGGAAAACTGCTAACCTTAGCTCTCCTCCTCCTAATTAGGCAATAGCATTAAAACTCTTTATTAATGCCACCCCTCCCGGGTGGTTGCAGATATATATACTTTCACGGAGTAATTGCTTTCTGGCCCTCATTTTAATTGGAGTCAGTGGGGGGCCTGTGGAATTCCACTGCCTTCATCTCCCACCGGCTCATTGTGCCTGTGACATAAATTTAGAAACAGGGAACTACTTTCCAGATCTGCATCTGAAAGAATGTGTAAGCGAGGGGGAAAAAAACCCAACAACATCGCTGAAATGTAAGAGGAATTAGACTGGGAGAAAACAACGTCTTTCACTTTGGTTCGTTCTTTCACTTGGAGGAAAAAAAAAAAAAAAGGAACAAATTGGTGAAAAAGCTTTCCAGCTTGTCTGTTTTCTGGCTTTTGTCTAATGTGGTGCAGCTTGTAAGTAGGTTAACCAGATCCTGAAGGAGCTTAAAGATCGTTTGAGGCTAAGCTTAAATGTTAGTTAAGGTTACACCTATTTTGCAGAAATGACCCTCAGTTTTCTGAGTCCTTGGAGTCTCGGACAAAGTGCGGTAGGGGGAGAGGAGATAACATCATGGCACAAGGAAAATGCAATACACAATGTTACAAAGCTGAATATGAAAGGAACTGCTTCTCCCAATTCAGATTTTGTCTTCAGCTTTAGAAAACTGTTTTAGTTTTATTGAACGTTCACATTTCAATGGAAGTGGACCCTTTTTGAGGAGCAGAAAGAAACCATTTGCCAGAAGAAAACATTTCTGTCAAAGAAACTCCAACAAACCAACAGGTTGGAAGGAAAATATCTGTTCATACTTGATTACACAAAATATAGTCAGGGGTTTTTTTATGCTTAGAGGGAATGTAAGTTTTTGAGATATGTGTTTTAGCTAGATATTTCAAATGAAATGAATAGTAGAGAAATAGTAACAGTATTATCAGTCTGAGGAGTTAATACACGCTAAAGTGGATGAAGCAATTCATATCTATCTAAGCTATTGTTTCAGACAGTGACTGCAGACACCTCTACTCTGTATAGCGTTCCAATTAATGTTTTCTAAATTATAGTCATAATCATAAAGACTAGAAACTGTAATTATTCAAAAAAGCATGCAGATACGACAGCATGAAAAGAAATCCTGTCTCTTATTTCAACATTCTAAAATAAGTTTTGTTCAATTCTTTTTGTATTAAAGAAGAAATAACTTCATAAAACTGCAGGAATATAATTGCCTTTTTTTGGAGCTTTTTTTCCCCCAACATCTCACAGTTTTGACAGTTTTCAATTAATTCCACTAGAACTTACATCCAACCTTCATTCTTTTTTTTTCTCCTTTCTCAGTAAGCCTAGCTACTGGAGCACAGTTTCATGACAACCTAAAAATTCCCCAGTGCCAGACACACAGATACACAAGGCTCTGCACCTGAGTGTCGTTCAGTGGTAATTGCGGTGCTAATGTTTTGCTTCTTGTCTCTGATAAAGGGCTGATTACTGTTGCCAGCTCTATGCACAGTTGGGTGTTTCTAGAGAGGACAGTAGCTCCTCATCACGTCTGTCTAATTAGGCTGATTGGTTCACAGTGCCGAGCCAACCTGATTGAGAGGTGTGCTTGGCTCAGTGTCCTTATTTCTAACTGCTTTTGCCTTGTGTTAAATGAACCTTTGCTGAGGCTCTTCGTGAGCCACTCTTCTGGCTGGAAGCAAAGATGCGTGACCAATGTTAACGCTGAAGAAGTAAAACCAGTCCTGCTGACATGCTGTGGGTAAGCTATGCCACAAATACACTGAGGTCTTAGTTTTAAGTTGTGGCTGTGTCGAGAGAAAAAACAGCTGTGGGGTTTGCAGAT